>CM054944.1:19815768-19883268 GCA_029168755.2 Tillandsia fasciculata | reverse complement strand
TCGCATAAACTGCATGTCCCAAGCTATATATGTTACTTACAAAAGACAACAACATTGTGAATTTAATTAACACCACCACCCCACATGTTAATAATTTGTATTAGTGCATTTATATAACGCACACCACACCACACCACACCACACCACACCACGCCACGTCACGATCCCCTGCACCTCGGAAACAACACCACCTCCGTATTTACGCAGGTACAGCCCGCACGTGTGCATGTGCGCCACGTGTACGTAAATACAAATGCCAATATCCTCAAACTTGTCGACCGTGCATGTAACGTACGACGATTCCAAAAGAGTAGAGATTTATACATATAAAAACACGATGACGTGGCGCGATATAATGGGCCTAATAAAACGTTGTCACGTGCCAAAATAGAAGTGCACTCCGAGAACTCAGGATAAGCTCACACGTGGCGCGGTGGCTTAATGCCACGTGGACCAGTTCAAAGGGTACTTATTGATAGATCCTTTGTGTGTGTGTGTGTGTCCACTTCTTTTGTTGTCAGAGAGAGTTTAAAAACATAGTGAGTTGACTCAAAACTCGCTTTCTATAAAAGCATCATCACTTGTGATATTTCCTAGTGATGTATATGGAGTTGATTTTGATAGAGAGAGAGAGAGAGAGAGAGAGAGAGAGAGAGAGAGTAGAGATATTTAAATTTGATAAGGGTATTATTAAAGTGGGTTCAAAAAGGGTTGAAGAGTACTACTTTGATAAGTTGACAAGCCAATGTAGAGAGAGAGAGAGTACTACTTTGATAAGTTGACAAGCCACTGTAGAGAAAGAGAGAGAGAGAGAGAGAGAGTGAGAGAGATGAGTACATAGTATGCGCTTTTTCCATGCTAAGAGATTCTAATTCTATTGGGTAATTCTTTTGTACTCTTTTGTGCGCTCATTTTACTCGAGCACTATAAAAAGGTGTTGTTTAGAAATAATTTAAGTATTAATTTAGAGGTTATATGTAGAATTTGAAGAGCGTGGGGTGAATGGTTAGCACCTGATGACAGGAACGTTAAAGAGTTCAAAATGTAGATAAATAAATAAATAAATATGACCTTATGATTGATGTTCCTTCTTTACATATATATATATATATATATATATATATATATATATATATATATATATATATATATATATATATATATATATATATGATTTGATTTCCACGGCATGTCATGTAAATAATTACACGCACTTGGTCAAAATATTTAGAATAACCTTTGAATAAAGAATAAATTTGTGACTAGGTTGCTTGTGACGGCAAATTGGGGAAAATAATACATTATATTTTGAACCCCCATATATCTTTAATTAGTGCCAATTAGTCATAAGGAAAGCGTAATTGACACACACACACACACACACACATATATAATAATGTATTGCTCATATATAATTGTTTCTTCTCAGTTTTTTTTTTTCTTTTGGGTAGGGTATACATTTTAGGGATTAATTGCTTTGCTGGTTTTATGTAAGATTCCAAACAGGTTATTTGTGACATGTTGACGTGCAGGACCACATAAAAAATATCACATCATGATACAGCATGGTTTGATATTAGGCGACATATAATATACATAGTGGGGCTAGAGGTATATATGGTTGAACGAAAAATTATAGACGTCGATCGACTGATAGATAGAATACATTCGCTCCTCAAATTATGTTGAAGATTCAGGGTCTTCGCGGTCAGACAGTACTACAGAAAGATATTGTTGGAATAGAGAGATTCAGATTCGAAGAAGTACCGTTAGATCTTAAAATTCGCGGTCGGACAGTACTACAGAAAGGGAGGTAGATGACCAGAGTAAACAATCGAATCTATTTCAGAAGCAGGAGACAGCAGGATTGATTGTGATCAGTAGCTTTAAGAGAATCACTTGCAGCTAGAGCTGCTCATTTTGTCAGGCCGGATACACTTTGATTGTGTACCTGGAGAGGCCTGACCGAGAAAAATGACACCTTTAAATCCCCAGCCAGATCGAAAACTCCGGGGCCACGCCGCAGAATTCTGAGGCCAAGCGAATCAAAGAAAAGAAAATTTTCTCAAGCCTTACAATTTGAGGCCCACGATGAATCGAGCCGGGCCGAACCCGACCCCATCAAGTTCGGGACGGGTCGGGCTCCTGCTTAGGCCTAATTAATTATAGCATGATTCACGCTCGAGAGGTGCAAATGCGAGAAGGGGAGTTGATGATGCATTACATTACTCACATCATTACACTAATGAGCCCATATTAAGTTCATATTTTTCACACTGAGTTAAGAATTATTTAGAACTATAATTTCAGTAAAAGGGTAGTAAACATAGAACATACCTGCTAGAGTTGGGCTCGTCGTCGTCTAAAGCAGATAAAGACTGTAAAAAGAGTGTAAAACATGTAAACCATGTAAATCACCTACTGCTGTCGCAATTACGAAACATTGATTCACGATCTACGAGTGATTCCGAGCATTTTAATCGTACCTGATCCTTACACTTAAAGGGCCCATTTGACCACCGAGATGGATGGAATGAATAAGATCAGATGAAAAGGAAACACTGGGAGAGAAGGGCTTAAAGATTCAGAGGCATCGGAAGTTGAGGATGGAACTACAAAAAGCCGGTCAGGTCAGGTCAAATAATCACCCAGGGATAGGACTATGGAATCTAACCAATCCTATTCAACACCTAGCTGCTGTGTTCCCCAGCACCTACTTGCAAAGCCCTTACTCTTCGCCAAAATTGGTCTCGCATCATATTCTATCTAATCCAATTCCGAATGCCAAATAAACACCTGCATGTTACTTTCGAATTGCGCAAAGTAAAAGATTAGAAATCAAAATAACTCTCTAAAGCAGAAGAATAATCATCTTTTTACACAGCCTAGTCTATGAAGTCTTTATTACACAGTAATGGGCATTGCTCAAACGATTTTCGAATATAAAAGCAAGTGAAGCAAAGTCAGAGTACAATAAAGCAGTAAAAATGGAAAAAGTGAGAGTCGACAGTGCCCTTGTACATCAAATATTTCCTAGCTCCATTTTTGGAAACAAATTATCTGAATTATTAGTAAAAAGTTTGCTGCGCCTAGGAATGTAGAGACAAAGTAAAAGCTTAGAATCCTACATACGCCGCCACGTTCACTATTGGCCAAAATTGAAGACAAACAAGTAATATACAAACAAGGATGGTTTGCGTTTCCGAACAGCCTACAATCAGATATGTGCATCCTGGTAAATTTAAGGACAAAATATCATCATCATCAGACCTCTTTTGAAGACCATTGAATAGCAGGTATTCAAAAAACATGTAAAAGTGTTAACTAAATGGGTACTGCGCAAAAGGTAACTAGTCTATAACTGATGCAAACTAGCTTGTTATGGTTTTATTTGGAACATAGATTTAGAATTCAAAAGAGCTTAGTCATAAGTTACCTTTTCCTAATAGTCGGCACTGTACTCAAGCTTGTATAGCATCTCCTTACGATTTTCACCACCCATTCGGTATTTGAACTTCTGAGCAAGGGATTGTACACGCTCATCGCTATCAAAGTCTGATTCTCGAGAGCAACGTCTTCGTACCCTTTTCAGTGTCTCCTTTGAAGGAGTGAACCCCGCTTCCACCTGCTCAGTAAGGAGCAATTTTACACTGTTTTATTGGTTGGGCAAAGGAGGCAAGGAAATGAATGAGAAAGTGTCTAGAGAGCTACCATCTCATCTATTATGGCAAGGGAGGCTTTGGGATCACGGTTAACAAGGTGAGCATCGACAAGTAATGAATAACTCATTGCATTTGGCTTTACACCGACGCTTACCATATGCTCGAACACATTAGAAGCTTCAGCGCTCTGTGGCATAAAAATTTGTTGTGGATTTCAGAGATAGATCTTCCTTGTATCGTAAATGTGCAAATGTAGTTAAAAATGGATATCTTGTTTCTAAATAAATACAAAATTAGTATCTCAAATAAATTTATGATGATATAACCTTTTTCATCTTTCCAAATGCATACATCAGGGCATTGTAAGAATGTATATCAGGGGTCATTTCCATCTTTTCCTTTATAGCTTCGAAAGTTTCATAGGCCCGTTCGAGATCCCATATATTTGCACAACCTAATATGACACAGTTAAGAGCAGCAACAGACTTGTAAGGAGGATCTGCATGGCTCAAGTTCTCCAATTGTACATACACCTGAATTTTAGTTTCCAACAAATAAACTGAATAAATAATTTATCTAAGAAACCAAGAATTACTTCGCAAAAAGTAAAGTGAATTAAATTATTCATCTATAGACCCAGAAATGATAAAAGGTCATGTATGATTGTGTAAAATTATTGAAAAGCTCAAAGGAATTTTCGGTATAGGAGATCATATTCTCCATAGCAGCTCAGGTCCAAAATATTATCCTCACTGTATTTTATAGGGGACGGTGGAGCCATAGAAAAGTTAGCATACTATTGGTATAATACAATTCCACTTTATTGCATGGAATTGCTATTCTCAGTGATAGGATCAAGGATTGCCCCTAGGGATTTTAAATTCCTAATTCCAAAAGGCTTCTACTAGTTTCATAGTGCTTGATGGGATAGAGAGAACATTAATTATCCCCCACTCTTATCCTCAACCAAATCTAACAGAAAAAAAAAAAAAAAAAAAAAAAAAAGAAAGAAAAAAAACTTATTTAAACATTACAGAGTAGAAATTAAAAGGCAAGACAAAAAACAGGGAGTGCATCTTAGCAGGATTAAGTGATAAGAGTGCCCTTCATCAGAGGCTTTATAGTGCTAACTGTAATGACGAAAGAAAATTTCATATGAGCGTATTCACATTTGGCTTGAACTGCTGCATGTCAAAAGCTAACAATGAAATGGAAATATGAGACAACCCGTAGAAATGCATAGGACATCATTAGGCAAGAATAAATCCTCTTGAGTCACTTATTGGTGCATGCAATTATACTAATCGTAATACAATTAAGTGCATCCATACCGAGTCTAGTGTTGAGAAACCATTTTTGCAGCAAGCCACAACCAATGGATATAGGGAGGTGAAAGGTGAGAAGAGCTCCTGATCAACTTCCCCTGAATTTCCATAAACATTTTCAAACTCATTTAGCGTACTGAAAGCTCTCTGAAGCTGCCCTAGTGACGCATGCGCAGATATCTTCGCAAGGTAACTCTCAAGATTTGCTGCCCTTTTCCGCCGCAAGGATCGCCGCAAGATCGACCAAGCAGCGTCTACAAGGGTAATGTTATATGTTCTACCAGCAGTGCCAAGTGCTGAGACAACTAAGCCCTCGTCCACCGAAAGAAGAACAGGCGGTGTAGCATTTTCACCGCGAGCAATCCATCGAGCCAGAAATTCTAAGGCAAAGAAGGCTAATTTGCCATTGTCTGTTTGCAATGCAACATCGGCAATGTAGTTGCACCGGTTCCAGCTAGGGCACAGGGCTTTGTTCTGATCTGTTGTCTGATAAAATCCACATAGAAAAGCATGATATCAAACAAACATTTAAGAGTTCACCCATATACCTATGCAAAATCATCTACTTGGATGTAAAACCCTGCAAAATATGAAATTTGATATATGTCCTTTAAAACTTAATTTCATAGATATATGCCTTGGACTCGCACAAATGGCCTTGTTAAACAACTTTCTCTAATAGAAATGAGCTCCCCTGACGAATTGCATGACTAGCCGAATTAGGATAAGGGTATTTCGCATGAAACTGCTCTTTGAGGAGACATTAATTAACAGCCTAATACCAGAGATTTCCTGAAGGTTTAGCACTGATTAACATAGGTTAATACCTTGCATCTCTCTATGATAGATGATAAGGTGTCCAATCTCCCAGCAGTTACACAACTCTGTACACAATCCGAAAAAACACTTGATGACATCATGAAACCAGATTTCAGCGCCAAATCCAAATATTTCAAGGCAGGATCAATTTGATTCATCAGAATTAGAAGGCCAATGACCAAATTATATGATTCATCGTTTGGCAAAGTCCCTGTCTGCAGCATCCTGATTGCAATCAATAAACAATTATTTGCAAAGTAAAACACATTGGTTATAGTAACAAAAATGAGTAAATCTCTTCTAAGCAATAGTCAGTGTAATGTGACATGAAAATTTTCAGTACAAAAACTGGATGCCTACCGTTCTGCTTTGACAGCAAACTCAACATGACGTCAACACAGTAGGAGAAAAAAAGACAGAATGTCTACATAAATTTATATTTCAGGAATAAAGGATTTCATCTACAAGGTACAGAAGTAAGTTACTTTTCTAATCTAGAAAATTAGAGTACCTTACTCACTGGTATCCTTCGATCTTCAAAATAAAAAAAAAAAAACAGCAGTTGCTCTCAAACATCTATGATGAAACTCTGTGATAAAGGGCAGTCACCCTCCAATGAGAGATTCCTAAACGGCAACATCTATGCATCACCTTGTTTTCCTTTAATCCAGAAACTTATGCTGATTCATAGATACATTCGCATTTCTTACTCAGTTTACTTTGTTTCAGATTACACCACATTGTTCTCCATTTATCAAACTAGCACCCTTTAAAACTAAAGCACATTTCAAGCTAACCATATGCCACTGCAATATCTAAAGGAAACACATCTACTTAAATGTTTTAATCTACTGTTCCTTCACTTCAAACATGAAAACAAGCAAACCAAGAATCCAACACTACACCTCTATCAATTATCATCCATTTCAATTTAAACTAAACAGATCGAGCAACAAGAGAACAAATAAAGATAAAAAACCAGAGTCCAGAAACGAAGATAACAAATCACACTGACCGATCAACCAACTTCTCGGCGGCCTCGCTCTCCCTCGCCTGGTACATGGCCTTGAGCACCAGGTTGTAGGATGCGGTGTTCGGCGCGATCTGGTACTCCTGCATCTGCGCCACGAGATCGAGGAGCTCCCCGGGGGCCGCCCCCATCATCAAATTCGCCCTAAGGTAGTGGTTGTAGAGGTGGACATCGGGCTTGTTGGGCTTCCCCGCGGCGTCGAGCGACCGGATCCAGAACTCGAACAGTTGCTTGAGGTCCGACCACTGCTGCGAGGTCATATAATTGGCGAACACGTCCATCAGGCTCGCCACGTCTAGGGTTTGCGAGAACGCCATCATCCTGGTGTAGGCGGCGGCGGAGGAGACGGGGACCAGCGACGGAGCGCCGGCGTCGGCGGCGGCGGCGCTAGGGTTCCGCCAGTTCTCGTGATAGAATGGGCTCCCGGTGGAGGGGTTCGGAGGGAGCGGCGGCGCCGCGGCGGAGGTGGGGGGTTCCTCGAGCTGAGGCTCCTGGGAGAGGAAGGGAAAGGTGGAGATGGCGCGGAGTGTGGAGGATGAGGAGGAGGGTTTTAGGGTTTTTCGGAGGATGGAGTGGGCTCGGACGAGGATCCCCGCCTTGGCCGCCATGGACGAGCTCAAGGTGTTAGGGTTAGGGTTTTAGCTGGGGGGGGATGGAGATGAGTGGCTGGAGGAGAGAGAAGGAGAGGGGAGAGGGAGAGGGAGTGAGGAGAGAGGAAATGGCGGATTTAGATTCGATTCGAGCGTCTCGTGGAACGAAGACCAGGGGTATTTAAGTAATTTCGATTGGTGATGGTAATGAACGGACAGGACGGTGTTGTCGACTGTAATAGGGGCTGCATCGTCACCGAACATAATAACAATTTAAGAAGCAATTTTTTTTTTTTTAAAAAAAAACGTAATGAAAAATTGAAGTAAAATGCATTACTGAGCATCAAAAGAAAATTTCTATAAAAGCTACTGCTTTTGTTGTTAAAAGAAGAAGTTTTAGTTCAAGATAATGATTTTTTAGTAGCTTTATATAAGAACAACGTTTAGAACACTCGGTGAGGCCACAATTAACTGTAACTGTGTTTGTTTTGATCGAATCGAACTCAAGAGATCAAAAGTGGCCGAGTTTGCTTAGCGTTGTTGGAATGGAATCGTAAGCTCGACTTCAGAGGGGCCTACGCAGCCTGCGCGGTCGAATCGCCCTCCGTATGGGCGAAAGTGGCAGAATTCGAGAGGAGTATGCGTACGGCAAAAACTCACAACTTCGCCCTCAATGAAAATGTTAGCTCCACAATAGCTCAGTTGATTAGAGAAAAGATTGTGCAACATCTAAACTATTTTGCTTCAGAAAAAAGTAGGCTTTAGTCAGACTTCTATGTTTACCAGTCCTTGGAAGCAAAAACTACCTGCTGTTGCCATTAACTCGATACATCACAAATCATATCAGCTTCTGTACAATTCGGATCGAGTGGGTTTAGACCTCTCTCATAAAATCAAAAGGCTATAGAAAGTCAGAAAAACACGGCAGGAACTGGAACTGATGGTGCTTTCATTCATAAGCATGTGTTTTAATTTCGAGTTCGGTCTACAAATCATTACCAGTTTACTAAACAATAGGATCAGATGATATTGTTTAATTACAATTAGCCTGCAGCCAATGTGCGGAAAGAGGCAACAAAATCTAGAACACCAAGTCGACTTACAACGACAAAAATAAGTTACAAAAAGTAATAAATAGGCCAAAATTTCTTTGTCCAAAGATCCCAATCCTATACTCCTTTTTTCTTTATCACTTCGGCGCTCACCGGTATACGTAGATCGGAGGATGGACTTTCTACATGAGATACCTGCATGTCAATATCGGAAACTTGCAAAATGATGATTCCATATCCTATTAGAATCTATCAAAAGAGATGAAATTTGATGAGTTGAACTCATGTTCAGTATCTTTCGGACCTTTATCCTGTATGCCATATGCATCGAGAGCTTCACGACAATTTAACTTGAATTTCTTCTTCAACAATTGCAAATATTTCGTCAATCCTGCATGAGTAGAAAAGCGGTCACATTACGTACTGATCTACCTCAATGAAATGGGCACTACAACATGGTATTAAATTAGTGATTACCGAAACAAGAGACAAACAAAATAAAAACTGAGACTTTGTGTTTAAACAAGATGGAATCAGTTACAACTTGCTAATCTCTCCGGTCAGTAGGACAGCCATCTCAGCTAATGTCGAAATATATCTAACTGCGAACAGAAGACTAAGCCCTATAAACTCGAATCTCATGAAATCCAGCCATTGGCTACATATAACATTCAATGCATCAACAATTAATGGATATGACTCGAAATGAATAGCGAGGTTAAAAAAAAAAAAAAAAGTATGAAAGCTTAAAGTTAATTGAAGATGCAAAAACACAAAATATCATCCTAATATCTGTAGATTCTGTACCTGCTCATATTTAAGTTGACATCGGTAAACCATGTGGTTAAGTACACCTGAAACCAAAACCAAACAAATAGTAAGATTCAAGGTAAAGAAAATAGTAAAATCCAGAAAGAATAAATTGGTTTGTATTTGGGTAGAGTCGGCCATGGTGCCTGAACAAACCTAGCCCACAATGCACCTAGAGGCAGATACTGCGCATATCATGTAAAATTGAAAATACACACGGTGTACTTACAGGTAAATATTACGCAAATTAGAGAAAAAGATGAAGAAATTAGACAAATTAATAGGAATATACGTTAATACACATACCAGACATCAGAAAACCAATGGCCTAAGACTGATTCCTAGAGAGAACCAAATTATTACAAATATAAAGATTTAAGGCTAGGATGTCACAATATGCGAATGGCGTACCTGTAAAATTTCACGGTTTATAGAATGTTCTGCCAGTTCAGTCAAGGAAATTCTGGACACCCAATCTTTCGATCGTGGAGCTAGCAGCTGACAGCTTTCTTCAGAGTGAAGCCCAATCGTTCTCAATTCATCAAATTCTCCATGGAATAGCTCCTCTGACCATTCTAAAGAATCAGTTCGGTCGGCACCATCCTCACAGCTAAGAGAGAGTAGCTCCACCACAAGCAATCGCTAAGAATGCCAGCAACAAATACAAATCAAGGAATCGGTAAATTAAAAGAAAGCCTTTGAACCCCAAAAAGAAGGTACCGAACCAATGCAGTTCAATATGCAGTATAGTCAAACACAACAAGAGTGCAAAAAAGAGATACCCAAAGATCAGAAGTTCTTTCGAAGCCAAATAGGCATATAACTAATTTTACTTTTAGGCAAGGTTTGATGTCTCTACCTTCAAATTTAGCTCTAACACAAACATCTCGACAAGCTCTTGCGCTAGTTTCTCTGGAGAAATGTCACAGATCAGAACAATTTTGCTAACCAGAATACTGACTGAAATACACTCATTTCCACTTAAGTGCATTGCACATAATTAAAGATTTCAAAATAAAGAAAGAATAGATGAAGCATAAAAGAAAGGATAAATTTTATAACATCAGATTGTTAATTTAAGTGAAAAAAGATTAAGTACTCGTAAGGGGAACTAGAAATAACTGATTTAAAACATAGCTAACATACAAGTAGAAAAACTCCCTTCCGAAATATACGATACAAGTCACGACACAGTTTCAAAGTCGTAAACATTTTCAATATAGACACTGAAAAACAGAAATTTCATCTTCTAAATAGTGTGCATACAGCCAACTTGGAAACAAAAACTAAAGGATGCTGTGTTCTAATTATTTGAAGATTCTTATGAAAATCTGCTCACATCAAATAACATACTGCCTTTACTCCCTAATCACATGATTTCCAAGGTTAGCTAATGATTTCAATCATTCCAGTTTAAACATTTGAGAAACAATGATGAGTCCAACCAATTCTGACATGCCAATAGTGCTACTCTTCCGGAGAAGAAGATCACAATGATCAGACCCGGATCAACATGAGAAAATTCCTAATAGGAACCAGCAGCCTCGTCAAGACTGAGAATACTGTTAACTAATTAACAAAAATAAAAATAAAAGAAGCAAAAAAAGAACAAAAGAAAGAGAACTACACAAAATTGACCTCCTCAGCAATAATAAAGACATAATCAAACAGAAAGGAGCAAAAAAAAATAATGAACTTCACTTGAATGCAGCATCAATTTCGAGTCATTCCCATAGTACTAGTTCAATTTACAGAATTGGCATAAATCTGAGAAATTATTCAAAATTTTACCAAAATCTGAGACAGAAAATAATAAGAAAACAGGAACTCCTTCACCGTCTCCAGAATCATTCTTATATACCGGATGATCAGAAAATTGAAGAATCGGACCGGCTGTAGATGCTTTGACGAAACACCGCATGGATCCAGATGCTTTAATCAAGTCAGAAACTGCAAGGACCTATGGATACCAGCCAGACAAGGAATCCAATCATCAGTAAAAACTCATTATTATCCTCATTAAGATGGATCCACCAAAAAAAAAGAGGAAAAAAAAAACATAATAGAGCTGCAAAAAAGGCATACCATATCCTTGTAAGATAATAAAAGCTTCTTGTGACACAGCATCTGAACAAGGTAAAGAGAAGGGAATTCAAGTTCTATACAATCAAGCAGAAAGACAAACTATATCATAAAGTTTTAAGCAACTAGAGGCTAAATATAACAATATTTTAACAAGATGAATAAACAGACTTCCACGCATCTAGTCAATAAAAAGTAAACAGAAGTAGCAGTAACAATTTACTCCCTGAAGTTTGCTCTGATTTCAATTTCATCCCCAGAGTTTCTAATTTAATAATGCAATACTGTAGTCTATCATTTTTCAATATTGTCCACAGAATTTTGATTCTAGTAAACAAATATTCCACGGTGGTACTGGTGGGATGCCTTTTTCAGATTATAATGTAACAAAAGGACTTGATGACTATGCAGGGAAAAATTCAGTAACTAAATTGTTACAAGCTAAATTAGGAGTGCAAAATCGGCATTGATGCCAAATTTTAGGGGTGAAGTTTTCTGATTAGCCTGAAAGTAAATAAGCATTTACAAACTTGTTCGAACTATCAAATTCAACCAATGAAATAGTTCCACAAAACACCAATGCAGCAGCATTATTACTGTAAAAGTGTGTGCGTAAACATAAGAGAAGAAAAATTGCGCATCCATAGTTCTCACATTCTATACTTCAAAATCCAGTATTAACGAAACAACAACCGAGTTTTAGAGATTATTTACCTGCTTATTACCCAATTTTTCACAAGCCTTCTGGCAAATCTCAGGCATGTCCTTGAGAATGCCCAAATCCATGTCCGGCATATATCTGACACAAGACCCAATCAAAAACCCCATATAAACCATAATTTAGATACATTAAACAATTTAGTAAAACCACAATTTTCGGCCATTTTGAAATGGCTCCTTCAGCTTGATTTTTTTTTTTATTATTATTTTTTTTCTATTGACACTTCCTTCACTTCTGAATTTTTGAATTGAGTGATTTTTTAAAATTATGAAATTCATCAAATTCGATGGTGGTTCCATCAAATTTAGTGATTTTAATGACTTTTAAACCAGTTAAACTGGGAAAAAAAGTTAACAACTTTTGAAATGGCTCCCTCAGCTTGAATTTTTTTTTTTCTATTGACACTTCCTTAACTTTTGACTTTTGAATTGAGTGATTCCATAAAATTTAGTAATTTTAATAACTTTTTAGCCAATTAAACTAACTAGTAGCTAGTAGAGCCATTGAATTGAATTTAACAAAAAATTCCAACTAAACTACCTAAATTTGAGGGACCTGAATCAGGAACGGCCGATAGTTGAAGGGGGTTTTCAATACATATTTACCAAAGAGAACGAGCGAATGAGAGCACAAAATCATAAAAAGTTCGAGGAATCGGCGAACCCTAACTCACTTGCGAGAGAGGTAGGCGTTGACGAGGGCGGTGGCGTGCGACCTCCCCTGCGACGCCGCGGAGATCCACCGCTCCTTCCCCGCGAGGAGCTTCGGCCACTGGTTCCGGAGGTTCCTCTGCGCCGCGGGCCTCCATATCCGCGACGGCGACGGCGACGGAGAGCTAGGGTTAGGGTTTTTAGGGTTCGATTCGTAGGATCGCGAAGGGGGAGTCGCCTCCACAGTTTCCATGGCCCCGCTCGTTACTCTCGTCGGGATTAACTGCGGCTTCAACTACTCTTTCCTCACAATTTATTTATTTTTTTTTTTTTAAGTGAAAATTTATTGGAAACAAATTAGTAGTGGTTAAATTTTTTAATTATTTAATAATAATATAGGACTAATATGGTATTAAATTGTTAAAAAATTGTTTGATTTAATGCTTGTAAATTTTTTATTATTAAATTTATATTGAAATTTATGTAATTATTTTTTTTAGTTGACTTTATAATTACACAAATTTTAATACAAATTCAAAATATAATTTAACTTGTGCTTTTGAAAATATATAAGCTCTTCTCTCTCTACATATATATAAATAATTAAAAAATTCAACCACTACTAATTTTTAGTATCTAGCATTTTCCTATAGTAATATAGTATATAGTAAAAAATTTAACCAAATCAAATATAATAGTTCTATATTATATACTATATATATGCTATTACTAAATAATTAAAAAATTCAACCACTACTAATTTTTTGGAATATATATATATATATATATATATATATAGAGAGAGAGAGAGAGAGAGAGAGAGAGAGAGAGTAGAGCTTATATATTTTTAAAAGTACAAATCAAATTATACTTGTGATTTTTTTATTATTGGATTTATATTGGAATCCGTGGTATTGTATTTTTTCTTTCCTTTTTTTTATTTTAGTTGACTTTACAATAACACAAATCTCAATATAAATTTAATTATAAAAAATTTACAAATATAATTGAGTTCGTACTTTTGAAAGCATATAAGCACTACTACTCTCTCTCTCTCTCCCTCTCCCTATATATATATATATATATATATATATATATATATATATATATATATATATATATATAAGTATATATAGAATCCAAAAAATTAGTAGTGGTTAAATTTTTTAATTATTTAGTAATAGCATATATATAGAATATAATATAGAACTATTATATTTGATTTGGTTAAATTTTTTACTATATACTATATTACTATATAGTATACTATACACTATATAGTAATAGTAGTGGTTAATTTTTTTAAATTATTTAGTAATAGTATAGAACTAATACTGAATAATTAAAAAAAATTAACCACTACTAATTTTGTAGATTTTATATATATATATATATATATATATATATATATATATATATATATATAATATATATATTGGCTACTATATTCGTAAAAGTACCAAATAATTTGTGCATATAAATTTTTTTTACTATTAGATCTATCTTTTGACTAATTTCACCTCTTAAATTATGCTATTCAACAAACTACCTACTAAATCTAAGGAGCCCATTATTATTCTAACCAAACATCCTTTCTTCTAAAGACTAAAATTTATAAACATTAATGATTTGATACTTTTAAAAACATAAGAGCTCAATTACATAAATTTTTTGTCTAATTTTACTCATTAAATCATGTTATTCCACCTACTAAACCCACTCTATATATATAGAGAGAGAGAGAGAGAAAGAGAGAGAGATATATATATATATAAGCTGGAATACTATTAATAATACCAAGTCATTGGTGCTATTAAGTTTTTAACCCTTAAATTACAAGATGTGTGATTGAGATGATAGTGGACTCTTTGGGTTTAATAGATAGTTGGGAAATAATAAAATCTAACAGATGAAAATGATCAAAAGGATTGATCTAAGGGTAGAAAATTTAATAGCACCAATAACTTGGTACTATTAATACTATAGTAGCCTGACTTTATATATATATATATATATATATATATATATATATATATATATATATAAAATTAAGTTTTTCTATACTTTTAAAACTATCACGTCATTAGTGCTTATAGATTTTAATTATTAGATGAAAAAAATGTACAGCTAGGATGATAATAAATTTTTTAGATTTAGTAGGTGGAATAACATAATCTAAGAGATAAAATTAGTTAAAAAAAAAAATTTACGATTGAAAATTTATAAGCATCAATTGTTTGATACTTTTAAAAATATAGTGATCATACTCTCTCTCTCTCTCTCTCTCTCTATATATATATATATATATAATCCAAAATTAGTGGCTGTTAAATTTTTTTAATTATATATATATACCTACCACTTTAATTATTTTCACCTTTTAGTTAAAGCTATTTCACCTTATATATAATCCAAAATTAGTGGCTGTTAAATTTTTTTAATTATATATATATACCTACCACTTCAATTATTTTCACCTTTTAGTTAAAGCTATTTCACCTTATATATAATCCAAAATTAGTGGCTGTTAAATTTTTTTAATTATATATATACCTACCACTTTAATTATTCTCACCTTTTAGTTAAAGCTATTTCACCCATCTCCTATTAAATTTTAAGGCAATCACTATTATTCTAATCACACATATTTTAATCTTCTTATCCAAAACTTAATAACATAAACGACTTAGTCCTTTTCAACTTAATTTTATGTGTGTGTGTGAGAGAGAGAGATGATAATGCAATTTTGTTTTATATCCTTTCAAATTAAGTATTTTAAATTCTAATTTGAAGATTTTTAATTTTAATTAAAGAAGTTAAATTTACATATTGTATAAATGATATAACTAAAAATTATTATATATAAATTACTATTATAAAATAAGATATATTATTTAGAAAAAAAAAAAAGACGAAAAGAAAAATAACTAAAATGTACACAATATTTACAAGTAAATTATATGCATCGAAATAAAAAATAGTGTGACAGTTGAATGACACAAATAAAAAATTTGAATTTTATTGCAATAACTATCATAATGAAGATAAAATAAACAAATACTTAAAAATAGAATAAACTTTATATTCATAAAATCAAAAACTAAAAATATAAATTAGTATTTTTAATTTCGTGTGCATTGCAGGGTCACTTACTAATCGCTAATAATTTTTAGTTGAAGTTTAGATAAATAATTATTTTTTTTCAATTACTATTTATTTGATAAGGATTCAATGGCTCTAACTATTTACTGATTATATTGAAAATTCCAATACTAGTTACATAAGAGGATGAAATAAAAACTATAGTAACTAATTTTTTAATTTTTTTTTTGTGATTGATTTTGATACTACTCATAATAAATTAATTACTATGGTTTTAAAAAATAGGGTTATGATCTTAGGATCAAATATAATTTACGACGAATCAAACAATAACAAAAATATATTTATGGCTAAACAAAAATGGCCTCCTCACACTTTTGGTAAAAAATTTGCCTCCTCTCATATGAACAAGAACAACCAAAAGTTCTCTTTCAAAGTCCAGTAAATAGGACTATTTGAGACAAAATTGCCCAGAAACAAGGGAGTTGCATTAAATGAAATGCAAAACCATCTAAAGAGCAAATAATGGAATCAGAAAAAGGGGGGGAAAAAAGTACAATAATAAGAAAAAAAAAAAAAAAAAAAAAAAAAAAAAAGCCTATAAAACTAATAAGTACTGCATGCCTAGTTTAGTTCAGTTTCTAAAAAGTTGAAACAGTAAAATGAGGGCTCCTGGTATTGGATGTATGTAGAAATGAACTTCTGAACCACAAAAGTAGTTTCTAATGGCTTAATTTAAATAATACTTGCATAAAAGCTGGGTGTGGGCAAACAAAGCCCAACCACTCCCACTTTCCACACCATTAACAAAAGATTGGCACATGCAACCTTTTAACTACTATTAAAACCTGCAGCAATTGGCAATTTGAGAATATACTTCACAACTCTTTTCATTGAGATTTGCACAGTAGCTGCTATGGGAATTCCTCATGCTCTCATCCTACCATTGCCAGCACAAGGCCATGTCATCCCCCTCATGGAACTCTCCCACTGCTTGGCTGACAGCGGCGTCGAGATCACCTTCGTCAACAGCGAGCTCAACCATGGTCGAATTGCCGCTGCCTGGAGGAAACATGAGCTCGAATCGGACCGAGTTCATTTTGTTTCGGTCCCCGACGGGCTGGCCCCTGACGAAGACCGCAACAACCTGTGGAGGCTAGTTGAGGGTCTGCACGAGAGCATGCCAACAAGCCTGGAAGAAGTGATAAGAAAGAACAACGAGAAGAGCGGCGGTAGTAAGATTTCCTGCATGATAGTTGATCAGGCCATGGCTTGGACTCTTGAGATTGCTGAGAAGCTCGGTATCCGTTGCGTCGTGTTCTGGCCGATGTGCGCAGCGCTTATGGCTTTGATAATGAGCACTCTGAAGCTGGTAGATGATGGGATCATCGATGAAGAAGGTAAGATAATGAAATATATTGCATTCTTTCCTATTTTGTTAATAACACTTAATAGGTTCCACCCTTGCAATACTACAAAAAAAAATTGCATTTTTGAACATGAACATACAAATATATTTCACACTTTGATGGGATAATAATGAGATCCATGATTTGAGAGATAATACAGGAGAAAAAGAATAGGGGACAAGATTATAGAATAAGTTGTTTAGCCGATGTTTCATTTGCAAATACACTGACTGACCTCAGCTATTACAATTCAAAAAGAAAATGACAAGTGATTTCATCAAATTTAGATCAGTATCTAATACAGATATATATTTGATTTACCCTTGTTATCAAATTTGCCTCTGGCTATTGTCCTATTTGTCCTTGAAACAGTGTCAGTTTCTTTTCAGTATGTCCCTGGCCCTGAGGATTAAATTTGAAAACTAAGGTATATTTGAAAGATGGATATTTTTTAGGAGTATATAAGAAATATCCTAGCCAGAAATATGAAGTTATTTTCGAAAAGGACATCCTTTGTTTCGACATCAACATTTCAACTTACTCTTTAATTCAGACCCTTTTCTCTATATATATTTTTCAGTAAAATGTACTTGGCTAGCAATGATTAATCATGACTTTTTGTAGGGTTTCCAAAGGGCCAATCGACATTTCAACTGAGCGACGGCATGCCCCTCATGGAAACAGCTCGTCTCCCGTGGAACATCAACGCTGAAGCACAGAAACGTAGCTTGCACTATATGAATGCCAACAATCAAGCAACCAAGAAAGCAGAATTCATACTTTGCAACTCATTTCAAGAACTCGAGTCACCGACATTCAACTACGCTCCTTACATTCTCCCTATTGGCCCGTTACTTACGGGCCTACGGCTCGGAAAGCCTGTGGGACATTTCTGGTCGGAGGACACAACATGCATGTCGTGGCTCGACGAACAGCCTATGAATTCAGTCATCTATGTAGCCTTTGGGAGCTTGACCATCTTCGACCGGAACCAATTCCGAGAGCTCGCGCTCGGGCTGGAGATGTCGGGCCGGTCGTTCTTATGGGTTGTGAGGCCTGACCTCACCGAAAAGACAAGTGATGCGTACCCAAGTGGCTTTAAAGATCGTCTCGGAAGAAGAGGAAGGATAGTGAGTTGGTCTCCTCAACAAGAGGTATTGGCTCACCCTTCCCTTGCCGGTTTCATTTCCCACTGCGGATGGAATTCAACAATGGAGGGGGTCAGGAATGGGGTGCCTTTCCTATGTTGGCCAAATTTCGTCGACCAGTTCACCAATCAAACCTACATTTGTGATGTTTGGAGGGTTGGGCTAAAGATGGTGCCAAGCGAGAGCGGGATCATAGCAAGGGAGCATATCAGTTCGAGACTAGAGGAGTTGCTTGGGGACGACAGGATAAAGGCGAGGGCACGAACTTTGAAGGAAATGGCGGATAGAAGCGTGGAGAAAGAGGGTTCTTCCTTCAGGAATCTGAATAGCTTCATCGAAGCTATGAAAAGTGAAAATGTTCTCAAAAAAGATGAGGAATGAGGGTGTGCGAATTTGTGCTAAGCAAAAGGTTGAATAAGGTAACATTGCAATTATTCATGTGTGAGACTAGAATGTCTAGGTTCATTTGGCAGCTGATTATGTTTCATTCCAGATCTGAAATCTCACGTAAGCATTTTGCTAATATTTTCTCAAAAGAGGGAAAAAAAAAATCTGAAATTTGATATAATGGCATTAATTGTCATACATGGGAAGGAAAATCGGGATGAGAGTTTATGCAAGAAAAAAGGCCAAAGCACTGATCAGATTAAGCTTCATTTTAGGATGAAAATTACAAGTCTTACATTTATTAGAAGAAAAGAAAATCCTCAGCAGAACAACCTATAACAACTTCGAAGCGCCTAACAACCATAACGAAGCAAAACACAGAAAAACAAGAAAAAGGACTTCAATTACTTGTGTACTAAAAAAAATCACTTGAGCTGATTCTGTTTTATGGCACATACCATGCAAGGGCATTAGATCACACCTCGATTCCTGCAAGGTGAGAATATTCAACAAGTACAGCAAGAGAACAATCAGTCAATATTAAGTAAACCATAGTGTATCAGAGAAAAAAAAAAAAAATCAAATTGATAGTTTAACCACACAAAAAAAAAAAAAACAATGATCATCTAGCTTACTGCCGGTAGAAGCAGCAACTACGGTTATGTTGTTGCAGTGCAACCGCTAAAAGAGTTGTTGAGTTTGTTCAAATCCAAATTACGACCTGCGATGGAATATAATGAGTTTGCTGAGTGAGAAAAGAACTCCGTAATAAGTTCTTTGAGATTTACCTATAAAAACTATCTTGTTCATTTTCTTCTCAGTTTGATTCCATTCTCGAGCTGGCACGACCTCATAAATTTCTCTTACTGCCTGTAAGAAAATATATTACATATTATATTATCTTTCTTTTTTCCCTAAAGCAAATACATAGTTGCCTAAGACAAAAGGCAACAATATTTAGTTTCACAAAATCATTAAAACAATATTGTTCTAGCAATAGAAATTCTTAACTGAACAAATTCACCAACGATCAAATAGTCTCTTGATTATTTGTATGAGTAACACAGTCATTTGCTGTGCTCAAAAGGATTTTCCTCTGTTTTGATTTCCATACAGAATAGCTCATGTGTCCGCTTTAACTTTCTGATCTTAACTCTCCTGTATTGTTCATCTTTGGGACAATATCCACATAACTTCCAGCTTTTGCTTTTTCTAAATCATTTCATTCTTTATTGTTTTCTTTCTTTCTTCCCATGAAAATGTTAGCAGCCTTTCAAATTCTCAATCCTAGATTTTCCATGTTTTCCACCTTCGATCCGCAAATACAAGAACGGTCACATGTAACTGCCCCGTGATTATGCAGGCATAATAATAGCTAAATATAACAAATTTATCGTTGTTACAGAGGCTGGCGATTGTTAGACAGCAAAAGCTGTGTTGGAGTCGGAAGATAACCTGTAAAGTATGAAGTTGATTGGAATTGTGGACGTTTAGAACTCCCTTACAGCGATACACGTCCATATTGGACGACTTTTCCCAAAGAAGATCATCAAGCCACAAGCGGACCTGTAAGAAGAAGCCAAAATCATTAAGATTCACATAAAATGACTCGTGGACATGACTCCAAGGATGCATAATGAAACACTGTGAAGTGGTCATCACATAGATTAATTTCCTCAATTAAAATATGAGAACTTAGTGGACAATTTGCACAATATATCCAATACAGGGAATTTCTTGACGTCTCATTCACTACATAAAGAAATTGTGACTCCCAATCAAGGATTTAAGTGTGGTGGCACGGCGTCGTGCCGAAAACTTGCCGTCACGGTACAGCATGGTGCGTGTCGGGGTGTGCTGTGTCGATGAGTGTCGGTCACAAAAAATACATGTGTGCCGACACATAATAACATGAAATATATTTTTTTTTTAGAAACAAAATTTTCTAATTGCTTATTATGTATTTTTATCAAATATTTTGAATTTTATTAAGAAAATTACTTACTAATTTAAAGAAAAAATGGTTTTGAGTTGTGCTATCGGCACGAGTGCTATATCGTGCCGGTATTTTGTTGGCACGATACGGCACGGTGGATACGACTCGTGCCGATGGATACTTAAATCCTTACTCCCAATATACAATGCCAAAGAGCAAATACCTTACTCAAATCAACAGGCTGCAGTTCGTAAATACACAAGTTGCTCACAGTATAATCATGACGGCTACTAGAAGGCAAGGATTTACCGTCTTCCAGAAGCTCTGATAGATGAGCTAGATTCTGCAAATAACCCGGGAAAAAAAAAAGCACACACAATATTACCTGTACAGTTAGAAAATAGGAAGAAAAAAAGCAGTTGAGATGGATGGAAAAACTTTATTTACCTTTGCACCATACGCCTGCCGATCCAATAGTTTCAGTAAATCAACTTGGCATTTGACAGAACGGATCACAGTAGCTAGAGAATTAATGTTACGAATCTCAGTTTCCAAGTCCTCCAAATGATCTTGGTCAGAGACCAAGTCAATTTTGTTAAGAATAACAACATCCTAGCAAAGAGGGACAAATAGAAAGATTTTTCCAAACATTAAACCTCTGAATCCCTAGAATTTGGGAATAAAGCAATAGTTAAAATGATCTATAAAAAGATTAAATAGTACTTGGAGCAAACAGTCACCAACCCAGTACGAGAACTCATAATATTGCGAGAGGAGCTAAAGCATAAGTTACCGCAAACGCAATTTGAAGAAATGCCTCAGGGAACGAAGTGGAATTACGGTGCTCGTCAAGTTGCATCTTTAGATTCTTGGCGTCCACGACCTAATTGAAGAGGCAGAAAAGGTTGCGGAAACAGTAAGTTCCTGAGACGAAGCAGGGAGGGGGAAAAAAAGGAAAAAATAAAAAGAGAAAACCGCACTCTCCTTAAAAGAAATATTGCATAAGGTTAATGTACTTTAAAATCGCAAACAGAACATTATACCAATATCTTTTGGAATCCTCTCATCCAAGGTTTTAAGTATCCATCGGCACGGACCGTATCTACCGTGCCGTACCGTGCCAACAAGATACCGGCACGATACAGCTCCCGTGCCGATGACACAGTTCAATACCCTTTTTTTTTTAAATTACTAAGTAATTTTCTTAATAAAGTTTAAAATATTTGATAAAGATACATAATAAGCAATTAAAAAATTTTGTTGCTAAAGAAATTAAATATTTCATGCCATTATGTGTCAGCACGCATGTATTTTTTGTGACTGACACTCATCGGCACGGCTCGGCACGCACCGTGCCGTATTGTGCCGGTAAGTTTTCGGCACAACCCCGTGCCACGGCACTTAAATCCTTGCTGTCATCCAAACGACGGGGGAACTCACCGTAATGATAGAATCTAGTCTCACTGCGGATTCAAGCTGATCATCCAGCCAAAGAACAGACGCGAGGGGAGCCGGATCAGCCAAGCCTGTTGTCTCTAGCAATATGTGATCAAGTCTGCCGAAGACATACGATATATAAATTAGTAACCGATCTCTATCGGCATCACCGGATTTCATCTCGTTCATCTCAACTTTACCAAGACAAGATCAACATACGTGCGCCAAACATTAGAGATCGTACACGATGTTCTCAAAAAGTTTAAACTACCAGAGAACGATGCTTTTAACATTTAATTCAATACTCCTCCTCCTCGTATCTGGATTTAAACTAAATAACAAGAAACTTAACAACGCTAGAGGGGAAATATTTTGCAACTCCTCGAAGGAAGAAAGTGTGTGTGTGTTCATATAATGTATAACCGCAATCTCCGTTTATTTCGAGCTGCGCATTTTTCGCACAAATTTAGACGACAACCAACCGGGTCGGAGATCGAATTCTACATCAGCAAAACACTACCTCTCTTTTCTTTGCACGAGTTGCTCCAAAGCTTGGACAAGGCTGTGCTTCACAGAGCAGCAAACGCAGCCATTCGCCAGCTCGACCCATTCCTCCACAAGCGCCCCGCCTTCTCCCTCGTTGATCATCGCCCGCTCCACGCCGATCTCCTCCCCGAACTCGTTCAATATCACGGCGATCCTCTTCCCGTGTTGCGCGTTCAGGACGTTGTTTACCAGCTGAAAATATTCTTGTTTGGATGTCGGAATAGCTTATTGTGTAAGTTTGAAGATCTCGCTATCCATAATTTTAACATCTTAAGCATTTGATTACATTTCTTATCAATACAAATATACAAAATTTGAAATATATTTATATATATTTCATATGTCAAACATTATGCTAACCCAGGGGTTTATCTCAAAATAGCGTATAATTGAGGGTTCTATGATCTCAAAATTGCGATCTCACCGTGGATTTGCCGGCGCCGAGGTAGCCGGTGATGACGGTGACGCCGACCGGAGAGTCGCCGGCTCTCGCCGGTGAATCCGGCCGCCGCGAGGAGGCTTCCGGTGGGCTTTCGTCGGTGATGTCCTCTATTCGGATTGCTAGGGGAGGGTCCTCGTCGTCCTCCATGGACGGAGCCCAACGTTTTTTTTTTTTTTTTTTTTTTTTTTTGGGTTTGAGCCGATGGTGGGGGTTTCAATAAGAAGCTAAAAAATTATGGATAAACTGTTTTAAATAAAAAATTATATTAATTTCAAGCATTCATGCATCGCTCTTATACCCCTTATCGAATCGTTGGTACTTACTATTAATCTATTAATCTTAAAAATTTGAGCTAATAAAAATATATAATTAATTTATTTAAAACGTATAAACACAATATTTACTATATCTATTATTGACACTCTTGCTATTATATCTATTGTAGACTGTAGTCCCATTAAACTCATCCCACTTAATTTATTAATCTTCTGAATGAGACTAAAATTTAAATTTAATTTTCATTCATAAATAAATAGCAAATGCTAACTTAGACGTGATCAAATGAAAAAAAATGAAGAAAAATAAAATTTAATTTATAAAGCCAAATAAATTTTGAACCGGACCGATCAGATATATAGAAGTCATTTATAATCCAAAAAAAATATAGCAAGAATATTTTTCACCTGGTAAAAACGGTTGATAATAAGTTTATAAATAGTTAAAAATTATCTATAAATAATAAGAAAATTCTTTTTCTACGAAAAAAATACCATCAATTTAAGTTTTTTTTTTCTTTTTTTTTCTATTTTTTAGGAATGATTTTAGTTCTCAATATTTATAGTTTTTTTTTTTTTTGGGAGTAACTTCTTAAACTTGTTTGGATATCTTTAAACTTAGAGTAATATGTCAATTTGCAATATATAATTTTACAATTTTATTTTTAAAAATAGAGTAATATATCAATTTACAGTATATAATTTTACAACTCTTAAAATATTATAGAGATGTTTGGATAATAAACATACTAATTTCTCAAGATTGCTGGTTTTTTTTTTTTTTTTTTTTTTTTTTTTTTTTTTTTTTTTTTTTTTTTTTTTTAATCTTACCATTTTTTTTTGTATTAGGTGGATGGGATAGGGAGATGTTGAATTTAAGTAACAAAAAAAAATGGTAGGGGTGAATTTGAGTAAAGAAAAGATGATAATGCTAAAAAAAAAATTAAGATTTAAATCAAGCAGTAAAAAATGAAATAAAAAATTATAAATTTATAAAATTTTGGTATCAAATTATTACGGTAAAATATAAAACTTTATTTTAAATTTTTATAATTATTAAATCTTTAATCTTTAACTTTTTAATCTAGAATTATATAAATCGAGTCCTCATGTTCGATTCTTTTCTAAAAATTTTTTACATATTGAAAAGGAGTTTGGTTGAGTGAATTCCTTCTTAACTTATCACTTAATTTTATCAGCCGAAGTTTTGATTCAGTCAATCAATTTGATAAATTATTATATTTTTAAAAATATTAAATAATTAGTACATATAAAATTTTTTATCGTTAGATATATTTTTTTAACTAATTTTATTTTTTAGAACATGCAATTTTATCAATCACCCATTAAACTCAAGTGGCCCATTATTAACCTAATCTTATATATTTTTATCTAAAAATTAAAAATCTATAAATACTAATGACTTTTGATTCGATAAAATAGAAAATGCTGCATCTATAAATTATTTGTTTGATTGCAGATTATTGCATTTGAAAATTTTATCACTTTATATTCAAAAAATTATTCAAATAATAATTAGAGATATAAATTTATCTTATATTTAAAGTTACTCTATCTATCTAGCTGAATCAATTTGAACGTAATTCTAACTTATTGCAGTTGAGTCTTTCATAATGTTTCAATTCAACAGTTAGATTCAAATACATTAAACTAAATATTAAATTTAAAATTACTTACAATTACAACTACAGTACAGTTACAATTCCGTGTAATCAAATAACCCCTCACTTTGGGATGTAAACTACATGTAACCAAATAACCAAACAACCCGAAACATAGAATTTAAACTTTTTCCTGTTGTATATAAAAATTGCTATTTTCTCATTAGAGTTAAAAAAAAAGAGCTAGAATAAATTTATGAATCTCAATCGACAAATAAAAATACTAATTTTTCATAAAATATATAAAAAAAATCAAAAATACTTAATTTTCTTCCAACCAGCAAAAAAAAATTAAAAAATTAAAAAATATATATATGTTTTTACATTTTTATGAAAAATCAAACAACCCTAAGCCCTTATTAAGCAGGTAATTAAGATGAAACTCATTTTATGCACCACATTGAAAATGGCAGTGTGACGCCCCACTTCCCAGGGGGTCACCCATCCTAGAACTACTCTAGCTCTAGCACGCTTAACTCTCATGTTCCTCTTGGATCTTGCTACCATCCAAAATGCTATAGCCGGGTTAGAGATTTAGTCCTATTATATCATTTATATAGAGGACTAATCCAAATTCCATTTAGTCCTATTATATCATTTATATAGAGGACTAATCCAAATTCCACGTCAGGCTCAAGCACACTCACACGCTAGCCTTAGCCGACCTTGTGAGGAGCTGCACTCCACTCACAACGGTCATTAGCCAGGGAGCCTCGCTCTACCCGCTATATAACCCTGGCTACATTTCCGACTGGTGAATGGCTCTGATACCAACTGTGACGCCCCACTTCCCAGGGGGTCACCCATCCTAGAACTACTCTAGCTCTAGCACGCTTAACTCTCATGTTCCTCTTGGATCTTGCTACCATCCAAAATGCTATAGCCGGGTTAGAGATTTAGTCCTATTATATCATTTATATAGAGGACTAATCCAAATTCCGGGGGTGTCACAGGCAGGGAATGAAAGAAAATCACGATCTTCAAAAGAGAATAAAATCTTACACCGGTCCGAATCCTGGCACGTGAAGATAAAAAGTTACGCAGCCGGACTATTCCCTATGTGAAGGTGCTATGGAGTAATCATGAAGAGCATGAGGCGACTTGGAAATTGGAGTCGAAGATGAGAGAGTGTTTTCCAGACTTGTTTAGCGTGGGTTGAGGTTAAGTTTCGAGGACGAAACTTCTTTAAGGGGTGTGTAATGTAATATCACGAACTGTCTTGTGTTTATTTTAACCCATTTTGAATGAATTAGTTGTTTAAGAGATCAATTAGCGGGATTTATTGGGTACAGCATTAGTGCATGCGGATATTTTTCGGTGTTAGAGCTCGAAAAATGGTGAGCGACGGAGCGATCGGATCCGAAATCTGACTTACGGATCTCCCGGATTGAGTCTTTTGGGTTAACGGATACGATGGATAAGTCATACCCGTTAAGGCTTCGGTGCATCAATATCCGCGCCGACTGGTTTTGAACGTGGCTTAGGTGGCACTCTTATCCAGAGGTTTGTTAGAGAATCCCGTTTATCGCTTTTAGGGATTTTCGGTACGTACGAGAAAAAAAAACCCTAATTCGGAGAGAAAAGAGAGAAAAAGGAAACCCTAGTTCGGAGAGGAAAAATAGATCGGACCTTCCTTCTTCTTCGATCAACGTGCCGGAAGCCAGGATCGAAGCGTCACCGTCTACGGGGAGCCGATCTGGATTCTCACTACCGCGAGGAACGAGATCGGGTCGTCTTCTCCAATAGATCAAGGTTAGCGGCGTTTATCTCTCCCGCATTTTCGTCGTTTCGTGTTTTAGGTTTCAGTTCTTGCGTTTTCGGTCTTGACGTTTGGGCGACGCTAGGATGCCCTAGCTGCCGCCGCGCGACTGAGGCGTGCGCTGCCCGCGCGCCGCTAAAGGGCCGCGCACCGCGCCGCTCGCGCGCCCGCGCGGGGCAACCGCACACCCCGCCGCCGCCGCCGCCGCTGCTCAGTTTCCGCCTTTACTTTTACGTGTTCGGAACCTCGGTTCTTCTTGGGCAAGTCTAGTCTTACCTTGTTTCTTTTTGGAGGACTCTTCCTAGATCCGGGGATCGTACGAAGGCGTGGGGCGTTTTCTGGTGTTTCGGTCGACACACTCTAAGGTGGGTACCCTTATCGTGTGTTTGTTTTAAAGTGAGGTCTCATCATGTGTTATGTAAGAGTAAAGTAGATGTACTAATGGTTTTCAACTAACCCCTTTTCGCTTGAGTATCTCTTTATTACTATCTGTTACGACGGATGTCGCGGTGCTCTATATCGCACACCGGCTTCGATTTTTATGCTCATGGCTGCTTACGCGCACACCAGCAGTTTGGCCACTACATCGGTGTACTTTTTCGGAGAGGTGGTACGTTGGCCCGTGTACCCCACAAGGTGACAGTGACGTGGTGGGGACCCCTTACGGTTACTTAAGGTGCCGTACAAGTACCGTAGAGGGGTTAAGAGCACCAAGGTGAGAGCAAGGTGATTCTATTCGCTGGAGGTCTTTAGACCTTTTGGCAGGTGTTCCGTTCTGACTTACAGGGGTATTGTGGATTCATGAGGGGGGGTTATGGATGCTCTGGTTTATCGGTTTGCTTTCCTTTCAGTACTTTTAGCATCTTTTATGTTTCACATCTAGCTCTTACTCTTTGGTCACTGACTTCCCATACTGTGACAGGTTCGGTCAAGGGTAAGGTCCGGGACGACAGTGAGGCCGCGACTCAAGGATCTTAGCCCGATTAGGGGCTGGTGACCTTTCTTTTCTTACGTTTCGTTTACTTTTGGTTGTTAGCTTATGTGCGTGTGATACTTTGTTGTGTGGATGTTGGATTCGAACTGTGTGTTATCGTGGATGAACGTTTCCCTTACTAGTTGCTGTTTCGGCCACTCTTTTCAAATCAAGTAAAAAGATTGCGAAAATATTTAATAAAATTAGGGTGTCGTGTGGGCATCGTTTTACAACTCGTGGATTTATCCTTTCAAAATATGGGTGGCCGGCTTGGTTATGGTGATTGATGATATCTTTTCCCTCAACGTAACTTTTTGGCTAGTGTGGTTAAAGTACGATTTATGCTTGCGACGCCGTGGATATACAAAGGAGACTCCGTCCGTTTGCGGGGTGAATTTGTATATGTGGCGGATCTGCGCACGTGCCCGGCGGGGGTACTTATAAAAAAAAATAAAAAATGTACACGTTTTCCGCTTATTTTAAACCCCCGGGGCGTGACAATAATACCGTTTAATTTTTTAAAAATTAAAGTTAAAAATTTTAAAATTTGTATAAATTTTAAAATTTTAAAATTTATTTAATTTATAAATTTATTAAAAATTAAAGTTATAAATTTAAAAAGTTATAAAATTTAAAATTTCTCTAAATTTAAAAATTTTAATTTTAATTTTCTCGAAAAATATGTAAAAGATGATGCAAAAATTTTTATTTTTAAATTAACAAATTTCTATAAAAAATTTAAAAATTTATATATACAAAATTTGTATAAATTTTAAAATCTTAAAATTTTAAATTTTTTAAAATTTTTAGATTTATAAAAAAATTGAAGTTAAAAATTTTAAATTTTATAAAATAAAAAAAAAATTAAATTTAAAATTTTATAAATTTTAATTTAAATTTTAGAAAAAAAAAAAAAAAAATGGAAACAAGGTTGTTCCGGATGAGAACAATCTTATTCCTACCAATGGGGGGAATTGTTATCCCCCTCCTTTGACGGGCTATTCCAGAATAGCCCGTTAAGGAAGGGATAACAAATCTCTCTATTTTTTTTTTTTGTGTTTGGAGAATAAAGGAAGGATAAAGGAGTTATCCCCTCTTTATCCCCCAACCAAGCATGACCTTGTGGTGTGAAGCTTTTTAAAAGCTGCTATGATTTTAAAAAAAAAAATTAAAGTACATTAAGCATTTCTTTTAAAATATTGTGGTGTAATTTTTTTTTTTGGAAGCGCGAAGGCATTCGTAATGTCCGAATAAATATCGAATAAGAGATTATTTTTACACCAATACATACATAATTTTATTTTTTATTTTTAATAATAATATATTTGAGTCCACAATCGATTTTATTAGACTTTATCTATACTATTTAAAATATATAAATTTTATATTTTATATTTTTTCAATATTATTTACATAGTGATAAAATTTTTTAAAAATTAATTATTTTAATGATTAGATATTAAGGCAATGGCAAATTTAAAGATGCAAAAATATCCAAATAAGTAAAATTTTGACAGCATATTTTTTTGATTATGTAATGTGAGATTAATTATCTCTTATCTAAAATTTAAATTCTCTATTATTATTGTTTATGAGATGTTTATTTATTTTTAAATTTCTCAAACATAAAATAAATAATAAAAAAAATATTAAATTTAATTTTTAAATACTTTAAATGATATTGATCAAATTTAGCAGACAGGAAATACATCAATTCAAATATCCAATCATCAGAAATAAAGTAAAAGCAGAAAGCATTGTACTTAGAGAGATAGATAGAGAGAGAGAGAGAGAGAGAGAGAGTGAGTGAGTGAGGGGATCACCACATGGGAATATCAGCAAATGCATGGGGGAGTGGTGGGGGCATGCATGCGCAGCACAGGGGAATGTTTAAGTAGTGTAACGCTACTCTCATGTTGATGTTGTGCGCATTCCCTACAGTACACCCCAGTCACGTGTGGCAGCGACCTCTCATGCACTGATCCACCACTGCACCACTGCACCTGACCTGCAGGGAATGTGCACGGAGAAACAAAAAATTCAATAAACATTGCTAATATGAACCGTCTCTAGCGCAAGTGGCAAAAAATTTAATAATTGATATTGGAGATCTCAAATTCGAAGTCTAGTTGCTTCATATTTTTAGCTAAATTTATTTCAAAATAAACGAAACAGACAGCTTACTATCTTTATACTACATTACGGACAAAACGTATTCTCAATGATTGATGATGTGTTGGATCGATGTTCATGAACATAAAAAAAAATGATTTTCAAATATTTTTCATATTTCTTGGATTAAATTTCAACATTATATTCAAATGAATTTAATCGACATCTTTTACTGTTAGCAACGAGCGCACAAACTAAACAAAATCAATTGGCGATCACGACAGAAAAGTAGAACCAAAATTGCACGACAGAAAATAACACACAGATTTACGTGGAAAATTCCTTGCAGGGAAAAAAAACACGGGCGAAAGAGGAGGGATTTCACTATGTAGAAAAGAGGGAATACAAGAGTTCTGTTCTTTCGTATAATCGCTCGATCTCACTCTAGGGCAAATAAAAGAGAAATTAGGGTTTTTCCTTAGCGGATCGGATCCCTAGCGGCCCGAGCCCTTCGCTTCCACCACAGGCATCCACAAAATTTCGAAGTTGCACCGCGAAGCCGTCGGCGAACCTGAATTATAATGTCGATCCGATCCGCTAAGGAAAAACCCTAATTTCTCTTTTATTTGCCCTAGAGTGAGATCGAACGATTGTACGAAAGAACAGAACTCTTGTATTCCCTCTTTTCTACATAGTGAAATCCCTTCTCTTTCGCCCGTGATTTTTTTCCTGCAAGGGATTTTCCACGTAAATCTGTGTGTTATTTTCTGTCGTGCAATTTTGGTTCTACTTTTCTGTCGTGATCGCCAATTGATTTTGTTTAGTTTGTGCGCTCGTTGCTAACATTTACACAATTCTGGTAAATGATTAGCTTGACATAAATAACTGTACTTTCACATTATTAATTAACACTGATAATTACAAATATGTACACTACGTTTAAAATTGTGTTCGGTAATAAAATAATATTTGAAGAAATAAAAAGTTTTATTTTTAGAATAATCTATTATTTTAAAATATAGAGAAATAAAAAAAATTATATTTGATTTGATATTTTTTATTTCTTAAAATAATTAAAATTTTATTTAGTAATTTAATTAAGAATAATAAAGAATAATTTAATTATTTGTAGTGAATAAAATTAAATTAATTAACTCCTAATAGTAGCTCATTAATGCATGGAATATTGGAATTCAATAAAAAATACAACTTAAATATATTATAAAAATTCAAATAAATTTTTTTTGGATGTTTAAGTAGTGTTGATATAAAAATGATCGAAGTTGAGGGGCCTTTTTTATAATGTACTTTAGTTGAGGGGGTCGGAAAAATAGAAACCCCGTGACTCTGTGAGACCGAGGATCCGGACCCACATTCCACCGCTGAACCCACGTGAGCCGTTGATTTTGCTTTACGGTCCCATCCGACCGTCCTTATACTCCCTCTTGATCAAATATTAACGGTCCGTAACGGACGGCTCTGATCATCACCCTACCAAACCCATTATATGTTAGAGATGAAAAATTCTTTTGATACAACCAAAATTAGATGTATGATATATATTTTATTTATTTTAGAATAAGAGAAATTTTATTAGTCATTTTAAATTTACTAGTGAATAAATTTTTACCTAAGATGAATAGGTGTATATTTTACATCCAAATATAAAATATGGATGTATGGTAGTATTACTTGAAATAAAAAAATCAACAGATATATATTTATAAAATTTAATTTTTTATATTTAATTTTAAAAAAATCGTAAGTTGTCCATATATATTACTTTGATTTGTTATCGTTAGTTTATTATTTATTTTTTAATCGAATATAAGTAAAATATTAATTTTATCCTTATAAATATAATCTTTCAAAAATTTAAAAAATATATTTATAATTAAATATAATATCTAAAAAAATAAAAATATAAATTTATCACACTAACTAACTGAATATATATATATATATATATATATATAGAGTTGGGCTGGAATGCTATTGATAGCACCAATCCAACTTTGCCATCCATTTTGTAGCCCTTGGATCGCATTGAGATTCGTGCAGACTCTTTAATGAAAAAAAGAAAAAAGGAAAAGTAAAAAAAAAAAGTAAAAAATAAAAAAATTTTCTTTTTAATTAAATGACTTGCACGAATCTCAATGCGATCCAAAGGCTACAAAATGAGTGGCAAAATTGAGTTGGTGCTATCAATAGCATTCCAGCACAATTATATATATATATATATATATATATATATATATATATATAATTTAAAATATTTTTAAAAATAAATATAAAAAATTAAATTTTATAAAAATATAACTAATATAATTTATTTTATTTTAAATAAATGGAGTGTAAAATATACCCTCTCTGCAACTAGCATTAACCATATAATATAATTCCAAGATGTTTTTTTTTTTTTCTCTCTCTCCTTTTTTTTTTTTTTGGTTAAATTAACAAAGCTCTCCATTTCCCCTGTTCCCGTTCCCGTTCCCCATCGGTCACCGGATTCTCCCCGATCCTCACCGAGATCGCGTGATTCGAGCATTTGGATCGGAGAATTTGGATCTCAGCTATGTGATCCCAGTATTTTCCCCTCTTTATTACGAATTCTAGGTTATTTTTTATGCCCGTTTTCATTCAGAATTCTTATTTCTAATCTTGGTGGATCGATCGATCGAATTTCGTGCTTTTTTTTTTTTTTTTTTTCTTCTTAATGTCGTATTTCTTAGTGGAGATTTACTTGTATTACACACCTTAAAATTCTTCGTTTTTAATGAAAATTATATCTTTGATTTAGGGGGAAAAAAAAAATCTTTGGGTGTTTTAGAAATTTTCATCACGAGAGCTGGGCGTGGGTGTAATAATTGGATTCGTTTTCTTTTTTTTTCATCCAAACTCTGGTATTTATCTTCATTATTTGATAATTGGTTGCTTCTTTACATGATTTGCCCTAGTTCTTCACTGTAGCTGTAGTTGATCTATTTATGTGATACTAGGTTGCATATTGAGTTCTTCGAGATGATGTTCTTTCATATTGCTATATGAGAGATGCAGTAAAAAAAAAGAAGAAGAGAAATGCAGAAAAATTATCATGAAAAAATTATACTTGATGATAGGTGGAGATGGTGTTCTTTCATGTTACTTAGTAGAGAGTTTTACTCCAGATCGAACATTCCGATCTGGATCACAAAAGGTGGCGAATCGAGAATTGTCAAGTACTTAAATTTTCTAGATGTAATTTGTTAGGTTACCTTAAATAAATGTTTTTTACAAAATAGGATAATACTAAAGAATCATGCATGAATGAAAAAAGAAAGAGTTGGTTTTGATTAGAGAGAATACCCAATCAATCTTAATGAAAATAAAAACATATACCATAACAAACGTTAGTTTTTGAATTTTTTTTTTTATTCTGTCGATCCGTATCGACGTTCTGAATGAACCACATTTTGGAAAAACGTTCTGGCTAATCCTACCCCTCTCATATTGTGTTCCTGGGAAACTAGCGTACCACATCTACATATAACATTGGTTTTACTGCATTTCTTGTTTAGCATGTAGGACTATGTATGTTTTCATTGGGAGTACATTAGAGTTAACTGTGATTTCTATTTCCTTTTATTTCGTACAACTGGAATGCTTATCTTATGCACTCATTTAACATCCATATTCTTGTTTGATAAAATATTCTTGTTAGATATCTGGTTATTCTCCTATCTGTAGAAGTGATGATACTACTGTTCAATATAATTTTCCCTTAAAGCATATGATTCTGATATAGTACATGCAGATATTCTTTAGTCACATCCTATAATGCTAGCCTTACCCTATATTTTCGGTTCAACCTTGTTTTCTTGAATTGATTCTCTGCAGCAATATTTGATGGCTCAGTGTCCATGTTATAGTTGCTGTTATCAAAGAAGAAAAATTAATACCATGATACGACTTACACGTACGGCACATTGATTGTCTTTTGCAGGTTGGCTGAAGTGGACTTGGCCAATCAGTGACATTATTTGAGGATTTTTGTGGTATAGCTGTCAGTAAAGAGTTCCTCGAACACTGTAGGCACGAATTTGATGTTCTGTATGCCTCCTTTTCAGGAAAGGAGATGAAAGAACTGTAAAGAAAGAAGAACTAGAAGAGGAAATAGGTGAGGGGAAAAAAAATAGAAAATAAATGGAAGAAAAAATGAGCCATACATTCCAGAGCATGAACAAATAATTTTCTTGTCCAATACTGAGCACCGTGAGGTCTTTGACTTTAATCATATTTGACGAGTTGAACAGACTAGCTGAAACCTTATTTTACTATGCCATACAATCCTTTTACAACTAAAGACTACGAGTCAAAAAGCAAGAGCTGGATTCTCAATTTGAAAATACATTGTATTTCAGCCGGTATTTAGTTTGGGAAGAATTCTCTACCAATGTTTGTTTCTTAGATTAGGTCTATCTGGAATCTCGATAGTACTAGAATCCAACTAGGGTTCATTAAAGTTGGAATACCGCTTTGGTTGATATTTTAGTTAAAACTCGTTTAACTCATTTTGCTTTTGCTTTACTAAGTTGAAGTGTTAGATATTATACTTTTTTAGTGATAATTTATAGATAATATTACTGTTCGTATTTCATTTTCTTATTTGTGAGTAATGCATAAAAACTATATTCGCATCACATTTTTATATCTTATTAGTAAGAGAAATGACTGTTCATTACTAATAAGTTATGCAATGTCAAACGCATATCAATTTGTCAATTATAAGATTTAATTTGATGTTCATATCTCATTACTTCATAATAATATATTTTCATCTGTCCTTTAGTAAATCCTCTTCTTTTTGTTTCTCTTTGTTATTTAGCCAATCGTATTAAAAAAATATTCAAAATGTAGAAAATCTTTCAAGAATAAAGAGTAAAATTGACATCTTATTTCATCATTATTGAGGTATGCATAAAGAGTAAAGACTATATTCGCATTATTTCATTTATATTTTACTAAGCGACAAATGACAATTCATGATTGATGAGTTATGAAATACCTTACTCGTAGTAATTCTTCATTGACAAAAATTGCATTGAATAACGTGTTTCATAATTCATTGAGTCGAGCCAACAGTGTGCCATATGATATTGAGCTAGACTATTAGACCACGCTTCGACCCACTTTTATCCCATCCACAGCATTGCTCGGGTTTTTCACTAGTTTATTTTATAGGAGACTGATGTTTGTTTATTTTATTTTATTTTATAGGAGACTCATGTTTGTTTATTTGCTGTTTGAACTTCTGTTAGTATTTTAACATCTACTATAAAGATATTTGCTGTAGTTTAAGTTAACCATTTCTTATTCTTTTATCTATAAGTGAAACTTTTTAATGGTTCCATGAACATATCATGACTGGATCCTTTAATTTTTATTTTATCTTAATATTGTCTACTATATTATTATGTGAATAATTGACCTCAAGTCTGAGCTATTCTAATATTCGAGTGGTAATGAAAATCTTCAAGGGAAACTGAAGAACTTCGATAGTTGAGGTGCTTTTGATAGGTGTAATTGCCATTTGCTATACTCAAATTTCCTAACTGTTAAAAACCGAATCAACCTGATGAAAAGGTTGATGAATGTCTATTTGCATGATTTTATTGGGGTGCCCTTCGCATTGTCATGACTTCTATTTGATCTGCAAGCTATCTTCTTAATCAAGATAAGTGTCCCTGCTGTTTATCACCAATAAATTTGTGTAGACTCTTTTGGCCCCTCGAGTCTCTGCAAGAACAGCTTGCTTCTCTATTTAAGTTTAGTGCTGTCATTATTTACCAAAAATCTGTGATTGGGACAACTCAGAATATTGCTGCATGCTTCTTTCCAATTTGCATCATTAAATGAGATTATTGAATAAGAAATATACCCACACTTCATGATCTTCAAATGCCCCTGCTAGTGCTATTTATACCTCTGGTCACAATGATTTGCTTGTTGAATCAATTGATGACTGGACATATGAAATCTAGTAGTTGAAAAATTGTGTCGTTGCATATTAAACAGCTAGCCTTTTAATCACTTGACTTTCTGCAGGTGAGAATCTAAATAGGGCATGCTATTTCTGCTCTTCTCAAGGCTAGTCGGACCATTTTATTTTCACTTTTGAGTTTTTCGAAGGCAAACTCAGTATGTCCAGCTGGTTATACGGTGAAGTTCTTAAGGCTGTGTTTCCCCTTTTGGATGGTAAAGACCTTGCCTCGTGCATGTTGGTCTGTCGTCAGTGGAGGGACATTGCAAGAGAGGACTATTTTTGGAAATGTATTTGTGCAAAAAGATGGCCGTCGGTTTGCAGGAAACCTCCTCCTGCCCTAAGCTATTACGATCTTTTTGCTACTTTCTCCAAGCCCCACCGCCTTCAAACCCTTCCCCCACCAATGCTTTCCTTTGATGACTTGGTCTTCTACATTGACCTTTGGTTGGAAGAGACAGTTATATTGTCCGAAGCAGTCTCAGGATCCGTGCTTCGATTGGGCATAGAGAACCCGCCACATGGCATACCGGATGTCCTCAGGGCCCACCTTAATGGTCCGGATTGCAAGCTGCTGATGCAGGTGGAGCCGAGGCTGACAGACTTTCTGGGCCAGTCAGTTACCGTGTCAGTCCTTGTGGCCCGGAAAGATACCAATAAGATGGCCTGCATTGTTAACAAGGCTCTTTTTGATTACGTCGATAGTTCTGCAGGGCGGGCACTTGCTTACGACTATCTCGCCTTCTCTCCCCGGTTCCCATTCATGGCTGATATTCGGGCTTGGGTGTCCTTGCTCTTTTTGGCGAAAGGCAACAGTGTTATCGAAGTGTTTGGAATCGAGATTGATTTCTGCGACGCTGCGCAGTCGGATATGGAGGTTTTGTGGCTTTTAGACATGCTCGACTGGAAATAAGATGAGGGGATTATGTTGTTGTTGCTTGTAAATAGGCAGGAAATAAATTCGAGTTATCTGAATTTTCTTGAGGTAATTTCTGCTATTTATTGCTTTTAGTACAAAACATCTGTTCTTATTTTCTAGTTTCTTCTGAATATTTTGAAATGATCTTGCTTCCTACCGCTCAGTGTGCATGTTTTTAAATTCACAAACCTAAGGCCTATTGGGATATCTAATGTTAAACAGAATCTGGAGTTATCCTCTGCATTGACTTAGGCCTATTTAGTTTTACTATGTACTTATATTTAGCACTCATCTTGTTCGAACTCCAAAACTATTTTTGTAGGCAAGAAATATGGACATTGAATTAAATAGAAGGATTCTCTAGCAAAATAGTTGATGGGCATTGATTTTACTAGAACTGCTTCAAATGTCAGAATCCGTCAGGATTCTCTAGCTTGCTTGCTGTCCCAAGGAGAGATCGACCCAAGCCGAGAATCTGAACAAATGTTGGGTGGGGATGGTCATTGTGAGTCCGTCGCATCTACCGTTCATCATGTGAACTGTACGAATCTAAAAGATCTGCGGATGGCGGATGGGGTGGTCTCGCAATGGGGACCGCACCCACCATTTTTATTAAAGATGATGATTTGGTTTTGGTAGGGTTCCACAAGAAAGAGCAAAGAGTACCATTTCAAACCATCATCTTATGACACAACTAACTACTTTTTGGGGCCATGCTTTTGTTACTACACATGCAATGCTTCTGCTTTTGGTTTGTGATACTCTGCTAGGTTCTGAAGAAACTATTACATGCACCTGGTGCACCATGCCGCCTGTGCACCGTCCGGTAAGATGCCGCCTGTCTCACATAGTATAAAAGGATTGATTCAGGGTATCTATCTCCTATACGGTATAGCTGTTACATCAAAACAAAGATATTTTCTGATGTAAGGGCGCATCACTGGGCGGTTCACTGTGACTTAGTGCGCCGAGTGGAGGCCATAATAATAATAATAATAATATTTATCCTTGGTGTTGTCATTCTAAAACTGTTGCTAGAAATCCAAGTGGTGCCCATCCACATCTTTATATATTTATTTTGAAGAAGATGCCACCTTTCCAAGTCCTTGTCACTGATTGAGCTCTTTTCGCATTATTCTGTTGGTTTTAGTGCCTTAGAATTCCGCTTTTTTGGCTAACATTATGCAATAAGTAATTCTTTTTAACAAGGTTTGTTGTTTCCAGTAGTGTAGACTCAAATTGAAGCAGTTAAGTTACAATTCTAAAGAGTAATTACTTTTGTTTTGTTTTCTGCTTCTTTGATTTTAATTAATGTGAAACAAAGAGTCTATTGGGGTTATCTGAATGAATCATTTGGCCTGTTGTCACCATGGAAGTCACATAGTTTTAAGAATTTGGATTGCCTTGAACAACTCGTCCATGCTCTGTATGTGTTCCTTCCTTTTTGTGGGATAACTTATTCGGTTGCTTGCTGGATTAATAATAATGCTTGTGATTTGTGGTAGAGAATAAATAATTCTGTATCTTGTCCATATTTGTCATCATCTCTAATATCTACTTGGTCTCTTTCTTTTGCTTTTAACATAAAATGTTTTGGCAAAGCTTCTGCTGCAGAGAAAAAGTAAGTAATTCTGGCACCCAAAGTTAAAGTTGAAGCACTAAATTTGTCAATTGATTCTGCTGCAAAAGGAATTCGAGTGTTTTTACAGTAAGAGCGCTATTTTGCTAGTACTAAACTAAACAGTACTAGCAATGAGAGAGCAGGTGAGATTTGTCATGTTGTGTCAAAATTCTTTCAATGATCTACAAATCAAGTGGTTGCATCCCATGTGCTGCTGCTGCTCAGTACAATTATTACAGCTTCTTTTAAAAAAAGCCCGTATATTATATATATATATATATATATATATATATATATTATATATATATATATATATATATATATATAGGGATAATTACATACATGTCCCTCCAAATAGGTCGGATTTCAAATATATCCCCGCAAATTTCAACTTTTCATATTTATCCCTGCAAAAATCCACCGTTATTCAAATATGCCCCTCTGTTAGGAAAATTGAGTTAACCATAGGTTAAATGCTTAACCTTGGTTAGATTAGACAGTGAATATACCATTTTACCCTTTCATTAATTTAACTTGGGTTTTCCTCTTCTCTTCCCATCCACATGGCCTTCCGGTTCGGACAGGCCGGCCTGAACCCGGTCCGCATCCGCGCGTTCATCCTCCTAATGCCGGCCCTCGCCGGGGTCGACCGGACCCGGTCGGAACTAGAGTGCCCGGCCGACGCATTCTGAATTTGGACGTGGCCGACCGGTACTGCCGCCTCATGCTGCCGCGCGGCGCGACGAGGGATACCGGCGCTCAACCGTTCGGACCGGACAGCCCGAGCCTGGGCCCGGTCGAGACCGGCCGGTCCTCGTGGTGGCGGCCGAGCGAGATTTCCTGAGGGATCGGAACGTGTACTACGCTACGAAGATGAGGGAGCTGGGAATCGCGTGGAGCTCGCGGAGTTCGACGGGCAAGAGCACGCCTTCTTCGCTAGAATTAGAGGGGTTTTAACGTTGGGATTTTGGAGAGGGGCATTTTGAAACAGTAGATTTGAAGAACTTTTGGAGGGATATATTTGTAAGGGGCAAAAAAGTAATTTTACATCAAATCTGTTAAAAATTTAACAGATTCAAACGGGATTAACCTCAGGGACATATTTGAAGAACTTTGGATTTTTGCAGGGATAAAATATGAAAAGTGAAATTTGCAGGAATATATTTGCTATTCGACATATTTGGAGGGACATGTATATATATATATATATATATATATATATATATATATATATATATATATATATATATATATATATAGTTCGACTACTATGCTTATACAAGTAATTGGTGCTTGTAAGTTTTCTACCGTTAGATCTAATCCTTTGATTAATTCTATTTTTTAGATCATACTATTTTACCAATCACCTACTAAATCTAAGGGGCCCATTATCATTCTAACCGCATATTTTTATATCCAAGGATAAAAAATTTATAATCACAAATAATTTGATGCTTTTACAAGGATAGAAGCTCAATTATATATATATATATATATATATATATATATATATATATATATATATATATATATATATATATATAAAAGAGTCCCTGCTTCTTCCCAGAGCTCCAATTTTCTAATATATAATTTCTAATATATATATATTAGAAAATTGGGGCTATGGGAAGAAGCAGGAGACTCAAACGACCAACATTAATTAATCCAAATACGTACCATTTATTTCGGGCAGGGCAAATTTACGAGTTGGACCCCACGGCCGTAATGCATGGACATGGATGGTATGTTTATAATTATCAAAATTAATTATTATTATTATTATTATTATTATTATTATTATTTAAAAAATGGTAGGCACTGTGAGCCTCGTGAGAACAAATAGTTCAAGTGGAGCAAAAATACACCAAATGTAGGGCTTGGATATGGTGGTGGTGGGGAAAGGTGGTGTGAACTTTGGACTATATATATATATATATATATATATATATATATATATATATATATATATATATATATATATATATATATGAGTCTTTTGCTCATAGTGTAAAAAAAATTAAATTAATTAAATTTTAGTTAATTTTTTTTTGAAACTATTCAAAATAAAATATATACTTTTGATTTTGATTATATTACTTATATCATTAATTTTTAAAAAATATTTTTATTTTTATGTCGAGTCATGGATTAAAAAAAAATATATATTGAAAAAGATATGAAATTTAATTTCAGAGACACTCTTCTCCATTCCCTTCACACTTGATACTCCTCTCTCTCTCTCTCTCTCTCTCTCTCTCTCTCTCTCTCTCTCTCTCTCTCTATATATATATATATATATATACACACACAATTTTACATATATAAATACCAACATTGTGAGGATTATTATTGAACAAGCCTAGCTAACTCAATTTCTTCTTCTTTTTCATTCTAAGAGAAAAAGAGAGGGTTCAAATTAAAATGTTTATAATTATTATAAGGAGTCCCTTAATTGTTATACTATTATTGTTGTTGCTTGTGTTTGAGATACAAAAGTGCTCATCATCATCATCAACAGAGAAATACAACACAGGCTTAAGCAGGAGGAACTTCCCACCTGGATTTGTCTTTGGAACTGCTTCTTCATCATATCAGGTTTTTTTTTTTTTTTTTTTTTTTTTTTTTAACAGTAATCTATGATGCAGTTTATTTTTCTTGGGATTTTTTATTTTTATTCTTTATTTTTTGAACATGTTCCTTGGTTTCTACATCATAATGTTTTTTTTTTTTCAACCCTTAATTTCATGCACCTTTGTTTTTTAAAAAAATGTTCTCTTAATTAAATTGTTTAAAATACGATGAAAATAATATGGAAAAAAAAAGCCAAAGAATTTGTGTGCATTTAATTAATTTCTTGAGAGGGAGAGAATTTAAAAACCAAAATTTATCACAAAATATTGCAAAGAATTATTTATTATCCACTACTTTTTTTTTTCTTTTCATGTGAAATTTATTGAATAAAAAAAAATAAAAAAAAAAATTACGTGCACTGTTTTAAGCGGAGGAGGACCCATTCACACGTAAAAATCTGTTATTGTAGCAACGGCTCCTTAATGGGGGCCACTACGAGGTTTATCAACAAAATATATAAAAATTGTGGGCTTTATTGAAAAGTGACCCAATTTGAAGAAACTTTATTAATTATTAATTAAATTAAAAGGTACTCTATTACGAAAAGCAGCAGCAAAATATTTTACTAGCAAAAAAAAAAAAAAATCTCCACAGTTTATGAAAGGTACTCAGAACCTCATCATCTGACATTGATAACGTGCGAGCAATTTTTTTTTATCAGCTTAAAATTTTCTAGTATTTATTGCATATTTATCTCTCCACAATTTATAATATAATAATTGCAAATTTCATACATCTCAGTATGAGGGAGCTGTGAAGGTGGCTGGAAGAGGAGAAACAATTTGGGACAGATTTGCTCATTCATTTGGTAACACTTATTTCATATTAATTTGTTGCACTATAACCAAAAAAAAAATTAAAAAAAAAATAAATCTAAATCACTGTAGTTCGATTACAGTTTCAAAAGAAAGAAAAAGAAAAAACTATTTTCAATTTTGCAGGTAAGGTGACCGATTTCAGCAACGCGGATGTCACTGTCGATCAGTACCACCGTTTCGAGGTGAATTTCTTTATGATCTATCACGAATTGTTAACTTACTCTCTTTTTTTTTTTTTTTAAGTAACATTGTTGTGATTTAATAATTATTCAGGAAGATATACAGCTTATGTCAGATATGGGAATGGATGCATACAGATTCTCAATTGCATGGTCTCGAATTTTTCCAAGTATGTATTGTTCAGTAGCTCGATCGATAAATTATGAACATATAACACTGAAAATAAAAAAGAAATATAGCTTTATTTTTCGTTACAAGTATTTAAATTAGTTGATGGATTTGTAAAATTTTCATATTTAGATGGAACTGGAGAAATCGAGCAGGCGGGATCGACCACTACAACAGATTGATCAATGCGTTGCTAGCCAAAGGTGAGGAGGAAAAATTTGAACCATTTTTATGACAACATTGATGCAATGACTTGCTGTTCTGCGTAAAAATCTGCAGGAATTGAACCATATGTGACCCTTTATCATTGGGACCTTCCTCAAGCATTGGAAGATAAATACAACGGTTGGCTCGATCGGCAGATCATGTGAGACTCGACTCTTTTTTTCTTGATCTGCAGCAAATCGTCTGTCGAAGTTCTTGAGAAAGAGAGAGAGGGAGAGAGAGAGAGATACATTTCATTGATATCATTTGCAGAAAAGACTACGCGAACTACGCGGAGACATGCTTCAAGGAGTTTGGAGACAGGGTGAAGCACTGGATGACATTCAATGAGCCCCACACATTTGCGATCCAGGGCTACGATGTCGGGCTCCAAGCGCCAGGGCGCTGTTCCATTCTCCTCCATCTCTTCTGCAGAGCTGGAAATTCGGCCACCGAGCCGTATATCGTCGCCCACAATGCCCTGTTATCGCATGCTGCTGTCGCAGACATATACAGAAGAAACTACAGAGTCTGCAATGATACTCATTCAGTTTTCTGATGATGCCATACATGCTATGCTGTCTGCCTCAAACATTTATCTGATTTCACACTTTGATTTATAATGCAGTCGACGCAGCATGGATCGGTCGGAATAGGTTTTGATGTTATGTGGTTCGAACCGATGACGAATAGTTCTGATGATATTGCTGCAACACAAAGAGCACAGGATTTCCAATTAGGATGGTAACAATCACCAACAGCATGTGGAGCATACAAAAAAAAATCCCTACATCATTATTATTATATAAATGAAAAGCAAAGTTTCGATCAATCTGATACATTGATCTTTGAATGTGACAGGTTTATGGATCCCTTATTCTTTGGGGACTATCCAACTTCAATGAGAGCAAGGGTTAAAAATAGATTGCCAAAATTTACTAGTGATGAGGCTGCTCTAATCAAGGGGTCCTTAGATTTTGTGGGAATTAATCACTACACAACATATTATGCGCAGAAAAGTTCTAACAACATAATTGGCTGGTTACTCAATGATACCCTGGCGGATTCAGGCGCCGTCACTCTACGTAAGTTCTTCGTACATTCGCATGAACAACTTGCTTTTGTTTGTGTAGGTTAACACGAAAAACAATTGTTTGTCTCTTGGAAAGATTACAGACCACCTGCAACAGTGATGAGACTCTTAAACATTTTACTCATTGTGAAAATGAAATAACATGTTTCACATTCAATAACATCTAAAATTGTTTGTTTCTTTGATTTGTTTGCTATTCTACAATCAACCTAACAACATATTTTCAAACTTCGCAGCCTTCAAGGATCTGCAACCGATCGGAGATAGGGTAAGACATAAAGCGAAAAATTTGTAGAGTTGCTTCAATGCATAAAACATACAAGGCCTCTCTCATTAAAACACCTCCTTATTTTTTCTAAATTGTCCCTGATTCAGAAGGTGGAAGATGCTAAATGAGTGAGCTTAAGCACTTGGAAGTGACAGCATTCTATAGATTGTAAACTCGAAAATAGAAAAGTACATGGTCTTTTTTCCTGCTAGAAACTGACTTATCCTTTCATTTGTTTCATATAATTGATGGATAATAGTTTTGAATGCAATTTGAGGCCTAGATTATTGTTTGAAAACAGGCTAATTCGATATGGCTATATATCGTACCGCGAGGAATTCGAAGCCTGATGAATTACATCAAGCAGAAGTACAACAATCCAACAGTTATCATCACAGAAAATGGCAAGCATATTTCTCATAAAAGTTAGCTACAGATTCACAACATTTGCTTAATCTAGGTTAAGTTTTAAGTTTGTTGTTCATTTGCAGGGATGGATGATCCAAATAGTCCCTTCATTTCCATCAAGGATGCTCTGAGGGATGATAAAAGGATCAACTATCACAATGATTACCTCGCAAACTTGTCGGCTGCTATCAGGTAATTTCATGACCATGGAATGATTACATGTATGAGTATGTACAAAACATTTACCCAGAAACACAGAAAGATGCATTGTACTGTATTTATTCACCACTTAGAGAGAAAACAATTAAAGGTGGATCCATATACCCAAATGTTGATAATCGGGTTACTCAAAATTTTGGATAGTTTTTAATGAAAATGAACACAATGATCTCTCTATTTGGTTTAATTATCATGGCTAAATATATATTGTATCTGCACCATGATACCTTCTCTATGCTTGTTAATTTAACATTAGAAACTTCAGATTCAATAACCATGCAAACCAAATAATGGTAACGAAAATTAACTTAAAAGGACAAGAACACTTACAATCTCTTCTTTCTGTCTTCTTTTTCTTCTTTTCCGATTGCAGGGAAGATGGCTGTGATGTGCGCGGTTACTTCGCGTGGTCTCTTCTGGACAACTGGGAATGGGCCGCCGGATTCACTTCAAGGTTCGGGCTATACTTCGTCGACTACAACAACAATCTGACGAGATACCCTAAGAACTCAGTCCAGTGGTTCAAGAACCTACTGACCTCCTCCTAATTGTAGTCCTAAAACTTGCATGTGACTTCCAGATCTCTTATTTTATTGTAGCCCAAAATTACCTGGATTGTCGTTATTGTTCTAGGGTTTGATTTGAGGAATTTTCCTAACACACTGTAACTGAGTCCTTCACACTACAAACAAAAACATTTGATTGGTACAGCTAATTTGTTCAGAAACAGAATCTATCAACTGTTTGGACTAAGTAGGGCTAGCTATGAACTTGCAATGTAGCAACATCTACCAATGCTAAGGGGGTGTTTGGTTTTCAAAAAAAAAAATCCCAGAAATCAATTTTCTGACTGAAAAAGTATTTTTTGTTAGTTTGGTCCCAGAAAAAATAGTTTTCCTGAAAAATGCTTTTTCTTTCAAATTTCATGGAAACATTTCCTTTTTGTTTTCCTAATTTTTTTAATCCACAAACATGTTTTCCACCGAAACTTTTTTCTCGCAAAACAATTTTCCCCGATTTCCCGAGGAACCAAACACCCCCTCCTAAAAGAAAGTTCTGAAATGAAAGATAACTTATACTTATTTTGTTTCTTAGTAAGTGCTTTCTTTGCTTTCATGCATATTTTGAATTAATGAAGATGAGTTCCCTTGAGTACTTCTACCTTAACTGAGGTAGTGGATCTATGTCTGACTAGAATAACATTAGCACTCAGGCAAACACTAATGAAGATGCACATGAGATGACTCAAAATACAGCGCAATTAAGAACTTGAAATAAAGCAAGATTTGAAAAAATATCCTCTAAGAATAGAAACTCAAATAACAAGAGCGAATTCCAAAGGCCGCATATCATAATAACAGATAGACTAAGCTCTCTGATTGATTTTCAGAATCCACAACAGTAGGGCACGGAATCTTCTATACTACAAAATGGAACAGAACATGCCTTTATTTCTGGGAGTAAGACATGCATAGAACTGTTACATCTAAAAAAAAACGCGACAGCAACTTATCTCCACAGGTTCGCACACGTTGAAGCTTCTTTACCCACCACATAACTTATTTTTGAGAATTTAAGAATGTGAATTCCTTAGTTGCCGCCCAAAGAGGAGAGGTGACAAGTACATCTATGGAGATTTAATAGGCTAACAGGACATCCTATATAGCATTTTTCTGACTTGCATCAGAAACCCATCTGCGGCCTTTAGGGCTGAATTATCATTAAAGGCTGCACAATAAAAATATAAGAATTTCAGAGTAGAATTTACCACACATAGAGAGAGAGAGAGAGAGAGAGAGAGAGAGAGAGAGAGAGAGAGAGAGAGAGAGAGTGGCAATGCAAAGAGATTTACCGTGTCAACACTAACTGGCTTCCCGTCCTCGGCTACTATTTCTACAATAGTGCCTGATTGATCAGCCTGCATCGAAGAAAGAGTTTCCATTATTTACTCTAATCTAGAACAAGCATTTCAGCATCCATACTCTTTCTCAGATTTTTACTACCTACGATGCACCTTTTAGCTTTCAGAGTTCACACAGTGACTAACAGTAAACTTTTTATGGTGCAATCAGCTCAGCACTTTATTAGCTCTTCATTCTTTTTTGAAATGATACATGCCATATACGTCTTTCAAGGAAAGCAAAATGGAAGAAATTGATTTTATCTCTGTACTAAAAGCTCATATACCAAATATAATTTACAGAGACATGTTACTATCTTGGCTGAAGAGCCTCAAATAAACCAGGGTAGTCATCTCTCTCTCTCTTCGAAAGAAGTGGTCAGATGAGAATAAAAATGAAGAAAAAAAAAAATCTGATGTTTCAACTAATGTCTGTTTTTGCAGTAACGTCTACGCGCTGTCTCAAAACTAACTGTAGTGTATCAGTTGATCACTTGCACTGAACATCTCAAGAAAAACAAGAGAAACAAAGTGGAAGTGAGATTACCTCAATCTCATTCATCAACTTCATGGCCTCAATGATGCATACCACCTGTCCCTTCTGGACTTTATCTCCAACCTGCATAATGAAAAATGTCTCAAATGGGTTTATATAGGTTACCATTCAACACATGAAAGTAAAAAATGGCAAATGTGAGAGAAGAAAAAGGAAGGCCAGCTTAAATATTTGTACTACAATCAAGCATGCACAAACACGCATATGCACCATGGGTTATCCGCGTAGACAACATTGTACATTATTAAGAAAAGAATATTAAAAGAAGAAATAAGAAACTATTTGTACTATTCTTGTATACATGATGCATTGCAGCTTGCGCAAAAGAAAACAATTCAGAGAAAATAAAAAAAAAAATAGATAGAAGAGAAAGAATAAAAATACAAGTATCTTGTTCACTGCAGGTTGCAAAATTTCATTCTGCGGAAGGGCATTCATAGAATCAACAAAGAACTTTATTTACAGGGTTACCTTCCTTTTTCATTTTTTTTTTCATTTTTTTAAAAATAAAAAGTAAAAAGAGGGTTACCTTCACAAATGAAGGCTCTCCAGGAGCTGGACTTCGGTAAAATGTCCCCGCCATGGGACATTTTAGAGGAGGAAGCGATGATTTACTTGAACCTTTTGTAGCAGGAGGAAGGGCTGGTGCTGGCAAAGGAGCTGGAGCAGCAGTAGAAGCACTTGCTGATGCAGCAGGAGCCGGTTGAGGCATGGGTGGCAGAGGAAATGCAACTTGAGGATGCTGCATCATCACGGTCGGAGCAGTAGGTAACGACTGAGAGAAAGCTTCTTTCTTTCGTATGATAAGCTCGCAATCATTATTCTTTAGCTTCAGCTCTGTAACATCCTTTGAATCAACAAGCCTGATTGGAGAGGGAATAAAAAACCAAGACCGGCAAGAAAAATGTTTAAGCAGCTTCACTGAAAGGTTGTTAGTTACAATGTAGAAAACTATTTTTGGTGCCGGTTTGGCCAGATTCATGAAACAGCTTCTCTATCCAAGAGGCAAAAGCCAAGTGTTTGGCAACTCAAAAGGTCTAGAGCCTCCATTTGGGGCAAAGAAGAAGAAGAAGAAGAAACGAGAGGCTGGTGGGGTCCAAAAGCAAAAGTTCTAATTCGAAGCCTAAGGATGTAGCATCTACCGGGGGATTTTTTGATGAAAAATCTACTACAAATAACTCTGCACAAACAGCAATTCTGCAGAAGCTGCAACTGCCACCGGCTAAGTACAGAACATCAGGTAGGCGGCATTCTTACATAACAAGACGTGAAGCTTCAGCCAAAAGTGCAGATATGGCAGATTCATCTGGCACATCAGAACCCTTTGTGTTGGATGATAGAGACTCTTCGTCGGCCGATGCTTTTGGCGAAGAGTTCGTTGAACTCTCAGCAGAAACCTTAAAACAAGATGTTGTTAAGAAGAAATGCAAAGGATTTCCTTAGGCATTAATAAGAGGACTAAAATGTAGTTCGTAAATACCTCCCGAACCTGGGCCTTAAGAATGGGGAGTTGTCTACGACTAGGCAACTGTAACTGAAATACAACACTCAATAATAAGTACCAAGTTTATAAGAAAAGGAAACGGATTAAATATTACCACGCGACGATTGCACACAATGTATGCAGGAAATGCATGAGCCATACCAAGCAGAAAAAGAAATTTATGTTAGAACTAATTGTCAGCGCGAAACCATCGTAGGCTCGTAACCGTATGAAAAACTAGATTAGCAAGCCCTACAAAGTATGATTCTATTACTAGTTGTAGATAAGCTAACAAATTGTGATGGTGTTCGCCGCATTTGAAGATTCAGCAATCAGAGCTACAAATCATATCCAATTCATCATAATTAAACTACAACTTAGTCTAATGGATATCTATGTTTTCAATATGATAATTTTATCAACCAACTACTTTCTCCAAAAGATTACGGAAAAAAAAAATTTAGAACAGTAACTCTGTAACACAAGTTACACAATGCAGCTGATTAATAGTAACTATAATGCAAAAGCTACCTCATTTTACTCAGATTAAACCACTCTACTCGCGCACTTAAACCAAAATCCTTGGCTAAAAATTAAAAGAGCCCTATCGGTGTCCCAAATCCAACATTCACTCAGTTTCCTGGGTTTCTGTCACCACTCCATCTGCGCCATTGAATCTAAGCGCAAGATCAAACAGAGGGATCAAGGATTGGATAAAGAACACACCAGCGAGAGAGAAAGCGATCCAGATCCCGCGATCGGAGAGGAGGCGAGCTTCGGTACGGACACCGCCGACCTCGGCCGCGGCGGCGGATTCCGGCGGGAGGAGCCACCTCGCGCCGTGGCGGAGGCGGAGCTCTTGGGGCAAGGGACGGAGATCGACGCCATGGATTCGGAGAAGAGGTGAGGAGGTGAGATCGAAGCCTCGAAGGAGAGAGAGAGAGAGAGAGAGAGAGAGAGAGGGGCGGAGGGAACGAAGCGAGGGTGGCAAGAGAATGCGATGGACGGGGGGCTTGATGAGATCTCAGCCGTACGTTTTGGTTGGGCGGGTGTGATGGGATGAAGGTGGACCCTACAATTGGATGGACGGTTGAGATGAGAGGATATATATATATATATATATATATATATATATATATATATATATATATATATATATATATATATATATATTATATATATATATTGGCGTTATTTGTGAAGCAGTTAGCACCGTTGGCCTACCCTCGTAAATAATGCAGCATATAATTTTTTTAAAAAAATATTTTTATTTTTATTTTTATTATTAACAACTTTGTAAATTGTAACGTATGCTTCGACTTTCAAATTTTGGATTTTAATTTTATTGTCTTAAGATTAATTTGCTTTTTGATTATTGATTTTTTTTTTAAAAAAAAAATGTGTTGAGTTTTAAACTTTTAATAGAATTTTGATGGTTTTCACTAAGAAAACTATATAGAATATTTAATCCACTAGCAAAATGTTTTATTAGTACTACAAAAATTATGTGAAAATAGTTAAGAAAAAAAAATCTAAATTTTAATTAGGAAATACGAAACCAAACATGCTGGTCAACTGTTTTTAATTCAACTATCAATTTCAGAACACAACATAGTTCAATTAAATTCAGCATATTCTCTTACCTTTTTTAAAAATAAAAAAAATATATATGTTCTTATTTTAGTTTTTTCTGTAAAATAAACTAAAGTTGTTTAAAGATCATACATGTGACGCCTCCAATAATCCCACATCGGATAAAAATATGAATATATTTGGATATATATAAGACATGGTCACTAGTAATAATAATTAGAATTAAGTACTTTGGATTGCGCTTTGGTCCAACGAGTTATTATTGCTAGTGGGCCGGATCGTTATATTTGACAATCAATAACCAGCCGAAAGTGTGCGACGAGTCTCTACTGAGTCTGAATATAGATGGCAGGACTAGCGAAACAAATCTCACATCGTCTCTACTGAGTCTGAATATAGATGGTAGGACAATCAATAATTCGTCTCTACTGAGTCTGAATATAGATGGTAGGACAATCAATAATCAGCCGGAAGTGTGCGGCGAGTTTCTACCGAGTCTGAATATAGAATGCTAGGACTAGCGAAACAAATCTCACATAGTCGAGTTTCTACCGAGTCTGAATATAGATGCTAGGACTAGCGAAACAAATCTCACATAGTCGAAAGGAATCTGCCTCCAATAGTCCCACATGGCAATAGTTGAACGGAGGGAGTCTGCATGACAATAGTTGAACGGACGAGAACATCAGCCCTAAACAGAGATAGTCTGCCTCCAATAGTCCCACATGGGGAGCCTGCCGGAGGGAGTCTGCCTCCAATAGTCCCACATGGGGAGTCTGCCTCCAATAGTCCTCCAATAGTCCCACATCGGATATAAATAAAATTATGATTGAATTTTATACGAGACATGAAAACTAACAATAATAACCGGACTAAAACATTTTGAGCTGTGAGCCCAATGAAACATTTAATCCACACAACAAACACAAGAAAAAGAAACATTATATAACTAATAATGTCACAGCTCACAATAAACAACTCAAAAACATGTTCATACATTTCATAATTCCAGTACAAATCACATGCTAAGCTACTTCGATCTTTCTATTTTAAGAGAAATAAAAAAAGCAAGAAAAGGCCAAACAAGCATTGTATGCTAGAAGAGAAGAGCATGGGCTTGTTAACTCAGATAAAACATGCTTATGAAACATGGTTCAGTAGTTTGTCATTGGCTTTATGAAGTAACAAACTCAGTGGATGCTTATTATTGACAGAAATCGGCAATTTTACAAAAGGAAAATAGTATTAAAGAAAAGAAAGACTCAAAATTGCACCGACGAGATGATTTAATCCGCATGGATGCAACCATAATATAGTGGAGAGAAATCAAATCCAGGATCGTTATCTCGAGTCCGAGTAAACACAATAAAGAAACATAATAGTTGGCCTAGTAGCGGAGCATGTAGGTCCGGCGTCTGAACCAGTTGTAGTCAGGGAGACTCTGAACTGGTCCCATTGCGGCAACCGCAACATCCTGTGAAGAGAGATTCAAACACGAAACAAATAAATTATGGAAGAAGATGCAACTGCTGAACGCGGGAAATTATTAAGGATCTATTTTGGCGATGAACATTGAAACGAAGAAGAGTATTTACAGGAAAAACTTAGATTCTCTTTTATCATCAGGAATGGAAATGCAGTATATGACAAAAGAGCAAGGACTGCAGTGTTCAATTGCAAAGTTCAGAAATCAAGCCACAATATTATGATAGTACAGGGGCTTATTTACCCAAATAGATTACATCATTAAGATAACCAATTGTTTCTCCTAATGTTGATATTATCTATTAACTAAAGACTTTCGAGCATAGTCTGCATTTAGTGACTTCTGTAGCATATAATAGTGTCCTTGGCTAATAATGACATGCTTCTTTTACCTGGTCAAATATGAAGCGGTTTGCGACACGCTTGACAGTGCTTGCATCAACTGCATCAATCCTTGCAAAAAGCTCAGCCACAGGGATTCTCCGACCATAGGTAAGAAGCTGCAACAGCAAAAAAAATAATGATCATGAGTTTCAAGGAGGAAAAGATTAAGCGTAGCCAGATAGAAAATTATAAGAAATTGAAAAAGCTACAGATAGAGAATTGTAAGAAATTGAGCAAGCTGAAGCATAATTATGTGCAGAAAAAAAATTTACCTGACGACCAATATCCTCAGCGATAGGGCTTGTACCATCAATGTGAAGTTGAAGAGAAGATTTCAGCTGAAAAGTTAATCAACTTGTTAGGACAAGATGAATAGACAAATTGAGAAGCTCGAAGACGAATTGCAGAAAAACAGCACCACAAATGTTCTTAGTTTTACAAGATATACTACTATCGGTTGGAATTAAGCAAAAGCATTACCATATAATGGAAGCATAAATTGACTAATACAATATCAGTGCCGTCTAAAAAATATACAGATTTTTAAAAAGGCAACTTTTTGACTGATTTCTTCATTCAGTTTGTTCAATGAATAGAACCAGATCATTAAGCCTTTGTAGAAGCTCAAGAATGCCATACGAATAATTCCATACAGAAGAAGAGTTGGCAGTAAAAGAAAATTACCTGATTGCGAGCACGGGTAACATCATCTTCCGAAACGCGGTAGGACAACTTGCTTATTTCATGCATAATAGCCCAAGCTAAATCACCCAAGCAGTCAGGCTGTAGAACATAAACTCACTTCTTGAGAAAACATTGGACTCAAATAGGATGCTAAGGGGGCTCAAATAAAGACTCCCAAGGTAACTTCAGAAATATGAAAAAAAAATTGTGTAAAAGAACTCAAATAAGATAAAATATAACTGAAATCTATGTTTAATTCAATTTAACTGAAAAACTTCCTCACTATCGTGATAGCAGACACAGATTAAGAGAAGCCAGAAAGTTTTTCTATCAAACTTTCAAATAGAAGAGAATGGCCCACCTTAGCAACAGCATAAACACCGAACAGGCCAATATCCTTATAGTTGGTGTTGAATGCCATCATGCTCTCAGCTATATCATTAATTGCAATCCTTTGTACAAGCTCCGAACTGTTAGGAAAGAGCATGTGAGAATTTGGTAATGCAAATAAATGACAGGCAAAACTGAATAGCAGAGAGCCAAAAATATATCAAATAAAGGACAGGAGAAGGCCAAAGGCTCACCCCATGTGCTTTCCTCCACCAGCATTTTTGTTCCAAGAACCTAGCATAGATTGCATGACCATCAAAGCAATAGAATCAGGGTCAGTCCAGGATGCTCCCCGGAGAGCAACAGCAAATTGCGCAAGCGGAATATCATCGTCGATAATCCGAACCTGAAATTAGGGCATGGAAGAATAGAATAAATAATATTGAAAGCGAATGTTAGTAAACAAACAATACATATAGAGTGAAATGAATTATCCAAACCTCTGATCCAGTAAAGAAAGCTGGCTCCTTTGCAACCAACTGAGATGCCGTTGCAGGATCAGCTGAGAGCTTTGTAAACAGTTTCTTCACCTGCTCAACTAAGTCTTCATGCTTGACAGCACCAGATGCAGCAATAACCTTAAGGGAGAAAAAGGTAAAGCAACATATGTTCAAGAAAAGGAAACAGTAATATGCATCCACTAAATTATGTATTCAACCGGTTGATTAGCCTGATCAGCGGGATAAATTAAATTCAATGATAATGCAAAGTTTCCACACCATTCTAGGAGCAGTATAATGAGTTGAGATGTAGTTCTTGAGGTGCTCTTTCGTGATCGTCTTGATGTTCTGAGCAGGCCCCAGGATAGTTCTCCCCAAAGGAGTATACTGGAATGCAGTTGCATGCAAATGGTCGAAGATGACTTCTTCCGTTTGCCCTTCGACCTGTAGGATAGAGAAAAAAGAAATCACCGTCACGTTAAAAGTTCATCACAATGAATGGACAACCAAATATCGCAAGAAACACCATCATATATGCTCATATATCTCCAAAAAGAAATAAGGACAACCAAACAATCACTTCAACTGAATAAAGCAATGGTGAAATAACCTGAGTCTTGAGCATAAAACAACATGTTATAATATCACAATAGGGCAAGGACAATCCAAAAATATCTAAGAGAAGGATGGATAAATCAAATATGTTGATTGTCTAACAACGAAGGTTACATCTCTATGCACAGAAGTTTGCTTTATGAGAATCGACAAAAAATAATGTCAGCACATGGCATAAGAAAAAAAAAAGAAGGAATAAAAGCAGTTCATTTTCAACTTTTACAACCATTAACTAAAAAGCACCATGTAGAAATCCAAGAAAAGACACCAGCATTTGGCAAAGCACAGAAAAATGTTTACACAAGGTAGTCTGCAAAGAGTGAGTTGATAATACATAAATAATGTGGGAAAGAAAACAAGGCTTCACACCATCTAGTTTATATGTGATGAGCTGAACCTCATCTCAACCAAAAACTATAGATGTTAAATTGAAACAAAGCCATCATCAGAAATATATGATAATAAAATAGATCAAGCAAAAATCTCCCATTTCAAAGAGCAATCGATGAGACAAAGATGGTAAATGGGAACCTACCACTAAATTTTAAAATTAACAAACATCTCAACATGCAAGGGCTGAGAGGGTAAAATGAGAGTAGCAGAAGAAAGATATAAAAGCATAAAGCATATCCCACAACTCAAATACTGAACGATAGAAGTTTCTAATAGAATCTTACAAAAATTTCAACTTGATCATTTTAATTAATGAACAATTGTTCCTTTTCTAGAAGAGTAGATACACGATTAATGGCAAGCACCAAAAAGTGTTTAGAACACCACACGGAATCACAAAAAGATGATTTTTTTTTTTTTTTTTATAAGATCATTCACACTTTGTCTTTCAATCCAGCATCGCTAATCGTTTACTCGATCATCTACTCATGACGCAGCTAAAATTAGTGATCTACTAATTTCATGTAAAAACCAATAAATGCTACTAGTTGAGAAGTAGTTAGTGATAAAACAAAACTAAACCACAAAACAAAAACACAAACCTCCTCCATCTCCCGGAGGATGACGTCGCGCTCCCGATTGATCCGCCCCTCGTCGAAGCTCGAGTTCTGGAGTATGTCGGCGAGGATCTCGAGCGCCTTGGGGACGTCCTTGTCGAGGACCTTGGCGTAGTAGGTGGTCTGCTCCCTGGAGGTGTAGGCGTTGAGATGCCCCCCCATGTTCTCGATCTCCTCCTCGAGCTGCCGCACCGTGCGATCCGCGGTGCCCTTGAAGATCATGTGCTCGAGGAAGTGCGCGGTGCCGTTGGTCTCTTCGGTCTCGAACCGGCTCCCGGCGTCGATCCAGACGCCGACGGTGGCGGTGGGCGCGGCGAGCGTGGACTCGGTGGCGACGCGGAGGCCGTTGGAGAGGGTGGTGACGCGGGTCTCCGGGGCGGCGAGGATCGGGGAGTGGTCGGCGAGGGCGGGGATCGGGGACGCGTAGCGCAGGAAGCGGGGGTCGGGGTTGTCGAGGAGCTTGATCTTGGCCTTCACGGCCTCGGAGAGGCGGTCGTAGGGCATCACCGGGGGGCGGGCGGGGACCTCGGCGGCGGCGACGGCGGCGGCGACGGCGGTGGAGGCGTATCGGGAGGGGAGGAGGGGGAGGGGGTATCGGGCGCGGGAGCGGCGGGCGAGGCCAAGGAGGCTGCGGGTCGCCATTTCCGCCCCAAGGTTTGGGAGCTGGGGAGGGATCTAGGGTTAGGGTTTGGTCGTTGAGGGAGGCGAGAAGGGTGGGAGGGAGAAGAGGAGGACGAGGGTTGGATCGAGTGGGAAAGAGAAATGGGTTCGGGGGACTGCGAGCAAGTTCATAGCAACTCGTTGTCGGGATCGCCTACTACCTCGGATGTACGATTCCCGTAAACTGGACACGTGGCAACTTTGTGCTGGTGTTCTTATGTTAATTATTATTATTATTATTATTATTATTATTATTATTAAAATTCTAAATAACTATTCAATTTACTTCCAAAAAAAAATAATAATAATAATTAAAATTTTGAATTTATTTTAAACAAAAATATTTCATTTCTAAATGCATTTATTTTTATTTTTTTTGCTATATTAGATTTTCATTACGAACTTTAGAAACTTTTAATAATGTAAAAAATAGCTGAGCGTATGTTTATACCACATCCACATGTGCGTCAAAACGACAAAACGAGATCCACCGTCCCCTAGGAGAACACCTCAATCCGACGGACCAGATTGTACGAATGCCAGCTAAATCAATCGAGAAATCACGACCGTCCGATCAATCACGTTCTCGCAGAGTAAAACCCTACTTCCCTGCCCACCAATGCGACACAGATCCTTCTTCTTCCGGCGTGGTGCTACGAAACCCTAACCCTAGCCCTAGCCCTTGATCGGGATCTCCCTCTTCGCCACGGCCATGGAGACGGCGAAGGCCGTGAAGGACGTCTCGCCCCACGAGTTCGTGAAGGCGTACTCCTCTCACCTCAAGCGATCCGGAAAGGTTCGATCCATCTCGCTTAATCGTTATTTTTCTTCGCGTTTTAGTGTGATTTTGGTCCTTGTGGAAGGATCTGAATCTGTTCTATGTATGGGACTCTGCGATCTCTTTGTTTAGTTATGTTTCTAGGTATTTGTTTAGAGGTATGATATGATGTGCATTTTCTCCGTTTAGTTTTAGAACGGTAGGTAACTTGCTTTTACGGAGTAAGAGATGAACATTGTTAATGTTTGTAACGTTCAGATTGATTAATGCATAGAAAATAAGGAGCAGGATCTCTAATTTGGTGCTTGTGCTTCTGCTGTAGAAATAAGCGGTTGTAGGGATTTTCGAATATAATGCTTCATCTAACGTTGTCTATAATGCAATTTATGTTAAAGCTCTCAAAATTTGTTGTTTTCATTTAATCTGCAGAGTTTGATCTTCTTCTTCTCAAATTTGGCCTATAACTGAGCTTGAGCAGTTTTGGTTCCATTAAAAGTTCTTCGAGTGTTACACTTATTTTGCATTCGTGATTGTAGCCAAAAGGTTCGTGAAGTAGCTTCTGTAGTAAAATTGAGAATTATTCTACCTATGCATTCAATTATGGTTCTATGTAGAGCTTGCCGGACATTTTGGTTAAGTGAAATAGTTCTTGCATACATGATCAGATTATCTTCATCGAAAAGATTGCCAATGGAAATTGTTGTTTTATTTTTTTCATGAAACTACTAAATAGATGCAAATCAAGCTTATATTTTAACTGCTTGATTAATTTTTACTGTTTGTTCGTCGCTGCCTTTTCGATGGTTGATTGAAGTTCCTCCTTGTTTTGAATAGATGGAACTTCCCGAATGGACTGATATTGTGAAGACCGGGAGGTTCAAGGAGCTCGCTCCTTACGATCCTGATTGGTACTACATTAGAGCTGGTAATAAATCCCTCGTCACTTTCATCTTATTCATACAGTTTCAAGTTTCAAATTTCATCTGCTGGATACTTTGTCGGAGAGAGTAACTAGCGAACCCTGGTTCATTTCTTATGCAGCTTCTATGGCCAGAAAGATATATCTAAGACAAGGTATTGGTGTCGGTGGATTCCAGAAAATTTACGGAGGGCGTAAGAGGAATGGTTCCCGCCCGCCACATTTCTGCAAAAGCAGTGGTGCGGTTGCTCGCCACATCCTGCAACAGTTGCAGGAAATGAACATCATCGACGTCGACCCCAAGGGGTGAGAGCGGGGCTCATCTGTGGTTTGCTTTCTTATCTCTCTACTTGATACTAGGATATGACTTTTGTGCATTTGTTTTATTGCAGTGGGAGGGTGATAACTTCTCAGGGACGGCGTGATTTGGATCAGGTAGCTGGACGGATTGTTGTTGTTCCCTGACCGAGCTTTTGAGGTTCTGATACTTCTGATCCTAGCCATGTTTGAAGAATATTGGGCGCGTTGCTCATTGCAGTTTTGGAGTTAGTTATTTGTTTGGAGTTAAACAAATAGATATATCTCAGTTTTTCCCCTGTTGCTCGCATGTTTGTGTTGGATTTTGCTGGTTTTTTATGGAAGATTTTTTGAAACTCTTTAGCTTATCAATCTGCTGAGATATAAAAACATGATTGTTGTTCGATTCGTGAAATCTATTTTGCTGTGTAGCCCCTCTAGAATCGTTTAAATGTATCATTTTGTTGTTTGGTTTTGTGTACCAACAAGAAAACCTATCCAGAGTCCATGATCATACGCTTACATACTAATATTTCCTCGATATTAGCGTCTTTTGCATCTTTGTCGCGAACTTTTGATCCTCCTTTGTCTCAAAGGTTGCCCTTTCATCCGACGACCTGGATGATGCTTGCTTCAGCTTCCCCCATTGTTCTTCTTGCTGAGTTTGTCGACCCGTCTCATGTCGTTGTAAAGTTTGGAACCACTGCAGTTCTCATGCAGGACTGTGTCGAACTGCTTTGCGATGGTGTTGAGCTCAAACGAGTCATACAAACTGCTCCTGTTGTTTCCGGCGTGGGTCGGTGCCCGTCGGAGATTGGCGATGGGAGCCTCGTGCTCGCGGCTGTCGGTGCCGTGACCCCATGGCTTGTTCTTGGGAGTTTCTTGTTTCCATTGCTAGAGAGTGAGAGAGGGTAATTTGGTTATTGCTTAAACAAAATAATGGAGTTTAATCCCTTTGTTTTAAACCACAACTTGTTTTGGTGTATTAAAAGGAAGAGAATTTAGTGGGAAAGGTTAAGTAGTACTATGGACAAAAGGAGAACGTGGGATTAAATATTAAAATGTGCTTTTTAGCACATCAATTTTGGCTTCTGATTATACTGTAACGAGCACCAGTTCTAGGAATAATTTTTAACTAAAATGAATATTAGCTCTACTTAAATACTAATCTTCCAAAAAATTTGATACTTTGCCGAAGATGAAGTTCAGATTAAGGAAGATTTTTAGGCGATCTAGAGTTCATTTTTATATATTTTGTAATTGACTTGGGCTCATTCCAAGCTGAAACCTACTATGTTATTTTAAAAATTTTAAAATTTGATGGAAAATAATGTTGTGATAAATTAAACAAAATAAATATATATTTATGTGATTTTTCAACCTGAGGGGGCAACTTTAAATAAATTTGTTTATAGTTATCAATACGAGTGTCAAAGAGCCCAACACGAACGACTTGGAATCAGCTCGTGCGAGTTGAAACTCATATTTGAGTCATTCATTAAACAAGCTAAACACGAGTCAACTTGCGATCAGTAAATTAAATTGTCAATAAAAAAAATTAAAATATTAAAAAATTAATCTATAAAATTTATAAAATATATAAATTTTATAAGATTAAAGAGAAAAAGGTGTAATTAATTAAGGAGTACATAATTGTGTACATCTTTGGTAATACATGTTAGAGAATAAAATGAAATGTCAAAATAAAGAGATTTAGTAAAGAAGGATTTTAATTTTAATTTTTTTACTTTCTTAAATTTTTTAGTGAGATACTACTGAGACAATGTATTAAAAATTTATGTATGACAAGCACTTGATATTCTCAATAGAATCTAATCCCTTGAATGCTTCTTGTTATTTGGTCATATTAATGCAATATATCTTAGAGTTGATAGAATATGAATTGTACCAAAGAGGATTATGTACTCTTGTTACACAAATTAATAAGATTTAGGAATATTAATAATTACTTTTTGCATTCCTCTAAGATAAATTAACAAAACTAAATCTTTGGTGACCTTGGGATTAATTAATTAGGCTACAGATCAGAAACAATAAAACTGCAGTGATTAATGATAAAAAACATATATATAGTGGTGGTGGCCACAAAGAAAAAGAGAGCCTAACTTTTGTTTTATTTGGTTGTGCACCAAGTTGTCATTTTATGTACCATTTTTGGGGCAACTTTACTCTTAAGTAATCCTCCTTTTGTTAAAAATAATTAATATGCAAAGGTAACTGGATCATGGTTTTCTTAGATAATTAATGCTAGGAAAATCATGCTTTTTTGCACTCTTAAATCATCTCATTACAACTAGCTATTTGATATATATATATATATATATATATATATATATATATATATATATATATATATATATATATGCTAATCAAATAAATTGAAAAATTTAGTATGTACTTCTGGCTGTAGTGGACAGTTGAAATGAGCTTCTCGAGCTCACGATGAGCATCGAAGCTTCAATTTGTAGTTAATTCGAGCTAAATGAATTTATTTTAATATTATTTTATATATATATATTTCTACGTGTTATTGTCGCTTTAATACAATTTAATATATGAATGATTCTTGCTATATGAATATCTAGTTTTCAGAATGGTTCGCGCCTTCAAGTTCAGTTAGAGTTTAAGTAATAATTTTAAATTACTATATATAAATACCCAAATTATATAAAGATGTATAATTATATTTTCATTAGAATATCTAAATTTAATTAAATTGAGAGAGAGAGAGAGAGAGAGTCATTTAATCTCATGTGCAGTAACTTTAGTTCATGCACACGCGTTATCCAAAATATATAAATAAATAAATATAAATAATAATAATAATAATTATTATTATTATTATTATTATTATAATTATTCGTAAAATGCCATTATTGGAAAGTGAGAAGCACACACTTCATGTGGGAGCACAACTTTAATTATGTGTGCCCATCCAAAAATCGCACGGCTCCTGAGCCGTCTGATTTGTGGGGCCTACATTTTATCAGGGAGCACTGCTGATCTTTGATCAACGGCCGAGATCTCACGATCCGAGAATTTTTGACCTTTTCCTCTCATCCAAAAGTAACGACCTTATCCAATAATAAGCTGCCACGTACCACTTACTTCGTGGTGTGTGAGCGAGAAATTATTGCGTGCACCCGGTTTATAGACCGCGGTGAGTGAACGCGCACTACTTTAAAAAAAAACCTTTAGTTAAAAAATCAAAATTCTTATTAAACTTGTTTATTTTTTTTGGACCATTTAATGTATAAATGATAGGTTTTTTATAATTGATATATTTTACTTGTAAAATTATTTACGTGTTCTCGACCAAATTTAATAGTTGATATTTATGTTTATTTTATTTTTACGTTCATTTATAGTTATTTAAGACGAAATTTATTAGACTTAAAAAGAGTACTAATCTTTTTTTAAAAAAAAAAATTTAGTATTCAACAAAATTACATTACAAACTAGTTAATGATAACATAAATTAAAATATCTATACACAGACGCATTATAATTACATAATAACATTTTTATCTATAAAAATTAGAAAAATAACAATAATTCAAATCATAAATTTTAAATAGAAGCTGCGAGTAATTAAGAGAGATTATATTAATACTATTTAGTATAATATTTTTCTCACCGGTAAAAATTAGTTTTTATAGAATATTTTGTTAAATAATATTACATCCGGTTATAAGATTAAGCAAATTTTTAGAACCGATAGTTTCTCAAACTTATATTTAATTTTCAACTTGTAAAATTTAAATATAAAAAAAATTATTATTCATTTAATTTTCAAAAAAAGTAATTTTATTTCGAATTTTTTTTTTTCAAAATTTTATGGAAAAGTTTCCTTAGATTAAATATTGTTGTAAAAATAATAATAATTTTCTATGAGCCAAAAATAATATATATAAAAAAAAAAAAAAACTTGTTCTGAAAATCACGGTCCATAGACGACGGTCCACGCAACAAAATCGGCACCAGCAGCTCTCTCAATCCCACGTGGCGCAACCTCCACCGTCCGATCATCTGGCGTAGGATACTCACTCGAGTACACGTGCTCCCCTTCCTCTCTCTCTCTCTCTCTCTCTCTCTCTCTCTCTCTCTCAACTTTGCTTCCATGCATGGATTTCTCCTCCCCCAAACTCAAAAACAACCCCTCCCTCTCTCTCTCTCAAACCAACCCCAAAACAGAGCCCTTTTTTCCCCAAAAATCAAATCAAATCAAATCAAATAAATCCTCATCGATTTAGCTCGCGCGATCCGATCCTTTTTCCGCTGTTTTAATCGATATTTTGTGTTGGTTTTTTCTCGATCTCTCTCTCTCTCTCTCTCCCCCCTGCTTCCTCTGCTCACCATCCCCTGTTTTTTTTTGGAGTTTGGGGCCGGGATTTTTGTCAATGGAGCACTACTGCAGGGTGTGCGGCAAGTGTTTCCCCTGCGGGAGATCTCTGGGTGGCCACATGCGGTCTCACTTATCCCTAATCCCCTCCTCCTCCTCCTCCGCCTCCGCGCTTGCGAAGAAGACGATGAGCAGGGCCTGCAGCAGCAATGGCGGTAGTAGTAATACTAGTAGTAGTAGTAGTAGTAGTAGTAGCAGTAGAACCACCTTCATGGACCTCAGAACAACAGCCTGCTACCCCTTGCGCCGGAACCCGAAGCTCAGCTGTCGGCTTTCGGAGCCATCGGTGCCCCGGCGGGCCGCGACGAAGCGGCGGTCGCGGCGCGTGGCGTCGATCGCAACATCGTCGTCCTCGCCTGCAGCGTCGGAGCTCGACGACGACGAGGACGTCGCCATTTCCCTCATGATGCTGTCGAGAGACTCTCCGAGCGCGCGTAACTTGGCATTGAAGCACGGAGCAGGCGTGGATCCCAAGGGATCTGAGAAGAGATCCCGATTCCAATGCCCCGAATGCAACAAGCCCTTCCGCTCCTACCAAGCCCTCGGAGGCCACCGCGCCAATCGCAAGCGGATCAATGGCGGTTGCTGCAGCTCCAACATTCACTTCCCCGACGCCGCCGCCGCTAATAATTCGTTCGAATTTGCTGAGAAGGCGCGCCACAGAGCGCACCAGTGCCCGATCTGCGACAAGGTTTTTTCGGTTCGGGCCAGGCTCTGGGTGGCCACAAGAGGTCTCACTTGATGGCGCGTTCCGGCGATCGGAGAATGCCGCGGATCGGTTCCGCATTAATCTCCGACGAGAGCTTTGCAGCTGAGAACAAGTCCTCGTCGACGATGCATGAATTGCTCGATCTTAATCTCCCGGCCGCTGCGGCCGACGATGTTCATGAGTGCAAGTCGTGGTGGATTGAAGGAGACCACAAGCACAAGCACAAGCACAAGCACAAGCACAAGCAGGAGAGCTTAGTGGGATTTATCTGAAACTGAGGAAAACAAGGTGAGCATGAAGAGATCGAGTGTAGTAAGTACAGAGTTCAATTTATTAATTCACATAATTTAATTATGCAGTTCCATTCAATTCATTCTTTCTTTTCTATGCTTGCTATAGATATGCTGCATGTGTGGTAGTTGTTGAGCTTGCTAATTTTGTGTGTTTGGATACTTGTGAGAGCAAAAGGGAAACAATTACTACTTTAGTTGCATCTTCAAATAATATCTACTTTATATTAAATATTAGTTTTTTTTTTTTTCCCCCCTTGACACATGAAATTAAGAAACAAACACATGGTATGTATGTGTTAGAACTAACCTTCTTTGTATTTTTCTGATAAAAAATTGATCCCATTCTATAATAACTATTAAGATACATCCACTACTGTTCATGATCATGATGATCAGGTGAACAAGTTTAATTTAGGTGGTGGATGCATTATTATGGCCTCCTGGGTTTGTGTGGGAATTATGCATGAGTGGATTTGACTCACAGCATGGTGACATGCAGGCCAAATTTGCAAGCATGCCAGCTACAACCAGACTGCTTTTGCCCCCCAAAAAGCCACCACCAGCTGAAAGCTGAAAGCAGCAAGCAAGCAAGCAAGCAAGCAAGCAAGGGGTTGGAATGATTATTGGTCTGGGAAGTCTTTAGCAGGCAGTTGTTAATGGCCCCTCACAAAGAATGCATAGAATATGCTGTGATGGCATGTGACATCAAGTTGGTTGTTTAACTTAATTAGCCTACTACTACTACTACTACTACTACTACTACTAGAGAACAGTACACATCACAGTCCATCTCACTCTTGCCCATGTTGGTGCCTTCTTTTTCTTAATTTCCATGCTCTTCTTAATTTGTTGTGAAAAAAGAATCTACTTAACATTCATTATTTAAATTACATAGAATAAGATTACAAATTGCTCTTCTTTCTCACCATTGCTGGTTAATCTTGTACTATATATATATATATATATACATAACCTGTATAGTAAAGAAGCCTAAATTTTAGGTATGGCTTTTCTTCCCCCTCTCTATCTCTCTCTCTTTCTCACAGGTACAGACAGCTCATCATTTTCTGAGTTCTTCATGTCTCTTTCTTGCCTGCTTTTCTTGGACTACTTAGCATTGGGAGGCACAAACTCTATATGAGGAGGAACCTGGCCTACAAATTAACTCATATAACCATAGACCCATAATCAAATACCCTAAACCTGAAAGGAAATTGTGCTGAATTGGTTAATTGTTCACAAAAAATATTACTAAAAAAATGGCAAGTGAGAGCCACAATAAAGTGTGCTGCTACCAGCAGTGATGTTACTCATTTTTCACATTAATTAATTGGGTGAGATGATGATGTGTACATGAAAATAACCCCTTTCTAGGAAATGTAAAATAAGCATTGTTTTAGCCCAAGTTAAATAGGATGCAAAACACAGAGTGTGCTGTTGGTTATTTATTTATAGGTTAAAAATAAATTTAATTTTTTGCTCCGTCACAATAAACATATGAGGCTAATAAATTGAGTTGTGTAAGTCCAATAAGTTGATTAGAGCCGCCATTTATATAATAGACCTAACGACAAGAGACCCAACAATAAATTCAACGTCCAGATGGATTGAGTCTGATCGAAACCTATGGACGTTGTATCTGTACGTTTTAAATGAATTAATTATGTATTTCTAATAATTTAAATTTTTTAAAATTAATGATTAGCGTTAACGATCCGACAACAAAACACATCATGCATTAACTTCTCTCTCAATGCGGCTTGCATTTTCCAAATTTTCTCTGTGAAATAAATATTGTGAAAAAAATTACTGCTATCTATGAAAATTTTCTCTTGCTTTTTTGAAAAACCAAACACTCTCTTGCATCAAATATATATAAATGAACTTAGTAAAAAATTTTGAAGCAAATAATTAATATTCTAATTTGAAATCTCGAAAACCGACTAACAAATTGTTTTGATATGTGCTGTGTATTGTTTTTGCTTCAATTGAAAGTTTACTAATGGGGCAAAATTTTCCCATAGAGTCAATTTGATTTTTTTTTGTTTTTTTATCGAGTTTGGATTCGAAACTCCAATCCAGTAGTTTAAAAGTTGGCTTTGTGGTTTGATTTTAGCAAAGTTTGAACTCCAATTATTTTTATATAATAAATTTGATCAGATTAATGTATATAATATAATAATAGTACATTGGATACAGTGTTCATTGGATACATCTATACAACAAACTAATGAAATGGATTTTTTTTAAAAAAAAAATTAAACTCTTTGAAGCGTAGTTATAATTTATTTACTGATGTGTGAAAAGAAAAGTTTCTAAAATATATTTCTTAACTAATTTCTGAAAATGAAAGGATTAGATCATATTCTGGGCACGATTTTCAACGTCTCATTCATCCATGAAAATAAATGTGGGAGGCGGATTAAACCATGCTGAGCCGCTTTGTTATTATTGTTTAATTTTTAAATTTTTTAAAAAAATTTAACTTTAATCTTGTCCAAAAGGAACAGCTATTTTCTTAATTTAAAAAAAAAAGAAATAAATTACGTATTTCCATAATAATATCTCTAATCTTTTTTATTTATTTGCAAAAATAGTAAGAAACAATAATATCTTAATCGATGTTTTAAAAAAAAAAGAAAAAAAAAAAATAGTATAGGGATATAATTAAGCCTATCTTAATTTATTCAGGAGAAGCGTTGACTAGGTCAAAAGACCACCCGGTCCAGGGATGATGTGGTAGACCCGGTCACTGACTAATTATATCTTGACGTGGTAGACCCGGTGCACCAACTAATTATATCTATATTTGGTTAAGGATAATGTCAAAAGCGACTGATCCTCCGAATAAACCCCAAAAAAAGAAGAAAAAAAAAAACTAAAAATAGATCAAATCCCCAACCAAAAATAAAAATAATAATAAAGAAAAGAAAAAAGAAAAAAAGAAAAAAAAAAACCTCTCCTCCCGTTGCTCCCGAAATCGTCGTAAACGCCAAGCACAAAGAGCCCGAACGGTCGAATCCTCTCCTCCTCCTCCTCCTCCTCCTCCTCCACGCTGCGAACAAGACAACGAATAAGAAGAGGGAGAAGAAGAGGAAACCCTAACCTTCTCTCTCTCTCGTCGTCTCTGGTTCGGTCTCTCTCTCTCGATCTATTGGATTGCGATTGTAATTAGGGTTTAGTGCCATGGATTCGCGTTTTTTAATGGTGTTTATTGGTTGCAGCGTCGTGAGGACGAGATCGGGGGTCGAAGCGTGGGGAAAGGTGCCTTCTTTCCGCTCCTTTGGTGGATTGAGTAGTACCCAATTGGGCTCCCGAGGTATTCTTTTTAATTCGATTCGTGCGCAAATGGATGGTTTTTAGGTTTTGACTCGTCGATTACTTGGTGCTCTTTAATGGGGTGGGGAAAAAGAAAAGGAGTGGTTTTTCCTCTTCGATTATATGATTCTTCGGAGGAGTTCGTGTTCTTGATTGATTTTACTGATTTGGTAGAAATTCGTGTTCTTTGTAATTATGGTTTATTTGTGGCATTCTTGGTGGGGTTTTTCTTTGGATTATTGTATCCAAGTTCCTTTTTTTTTCCTTTTTTTTTTTGTTATCGAATTTCTTGTGTTGAATTAAGATTTCGACTTTGTAGAAACATGCCAAAGGATGATGCATATCAATTCTTGTGTCTATAGTTAGTTTTGTTAATGATCATAATATTAAGAAGTGAAAGATAGGATTTCTGTTGTTGATAATAGATCTTAGCAGGTTTTCTGACAATTTTTATCTGTCAGAAAACAATTTTTATCTGCAATAGACTAGAACAGTTGAATGACTAACCTGTATACAAAACCTGGCATAGACCATCTCTTATCATTTTTTAAGTTTGGTATTTTTGGTTTTTTTTTTTTTTTTACATAAATCTTGTTGTTGTAGAATTTTCTACTTGCAGGTGTTACTTGATTGTTTCATCAAATATTTCGCATAGTTCTTATTTAGATTGTCACACAATTTTTCCTTTGAGGATCAACTTTAATCAAGATTCATTTGCATTCCTCCTCCTTTTTGGCTCCTTGTCGGATAGCGCGTTTTCTTTTATTGCTTCAATGCTATATATATATCGATCGAAAAGTATCATTTTTCCTTCGTTCTTAGGTATTGTCCGAGTTGACTCAAGTCGCACTTGGAAACAACAAAGATGCCTTACCAAAGGACGCCGCAAAGAATCGATACAAGAACGATTTTCATGATTCTGGAGGGTTTGAGAATCAGTCTGTACAAGAACTAGAAAACTATGCTGCATATAAAGCTGAGGAGACTACACACAAAGTAAATGATTGTTTGAAGATTGCCGAGTTATAAAGGAAGATGCTGCAAAGACCTTGGTGACTTTGCATCA
>CM054944.1:19774500-19815668 GCA_029168755.2 Tillandsia fasciculata | reverse complement strand
CCCATGCTTGTTCTGGGAGTTTTTGTTTCCATTGCTAGAGAGAGAGAGAGAGAGAGAGAGAGAGAGAGAGAGAGAGAGAGGCTAATTTGGTTATTGCTTAAACAAAATAATGGAGTTTAATCCCTTTGTTTTAAACCACAACTTGTTTTGGTGTATTAAGGCCTCGTTCGGTAACGAGAACTAGGGGGATAAGGGCTTATCCTCCTAGTTATATCCAAACACAATTAAGGTCGGATTGGAACAGCTGTTTTCGTCTTTCTGGAATAGGCTGGTATAAGATTGGAATTATTATTTCAGTTTTTTTCTGGAACAAGACTTGTTTCCATTTGAGAATAAGCTTAATTAAATTAATATAATTTTAATTATTATTTTAACTCTTTAATTATTCCAATATTTTAATTAATTTAATTATTTTATTAACTAATTATTTAAGTATTTAGATAATTAACTAATTATTTAAGACAATTAAAATTTAAATTAAAATTTTTAACATTTATAAATTTTTAAATTTTAAATTTTAAATTTTATAGCTTTTAAAATTTTTAATTTTAATTTTTAATAAATTTATCATATAATTTTAATAAATTATATGATAAATTTTTTTAATAATTTTTTTTATATATAAGTAAAATATAAATTTTAATAATTTTTTAATAAATATTTTAAATTAAATATTTAAAATATATCAGTAAAATTTTAAATTAAATATTTAAAATATATCAGTAAAATTTTAATCATAAATTAAAATTTTAATCCTCTATATTCTTCTTATTCCTTTTTAACTTACCAAACACATTTTTTTTTATACCTGGTATAATTCTTAAACCCAACCAAACAGAAATTTACATAAGTTCCTGCTAATACCATAATTTATACCTATTTTCGGTATAACTAAATTTTTTTTATCCCTGAACCAAACGCAGCCTAAGGAAGAGAATTTAGTGGGAAAGGTCAAGTAGTACTATGGACAAAAGGAGAACGTGGGATTCAACGTTGTAAGCATTAGATCCCAAAAAAAAAAAAAAAAAAAAAAAGCATTAGATCCCAAAAAAAAGTAAAAAAAAAAAAAAAAAAAAAAAAAAAAATTGGAACATAGCTATTTGAGAGCTTAATGAGCTTGGGATTAAATATTAAAATGTGCTTTTTAGCACATCAATTTTGGCTTCTGATTATACCGTAACGAGCACCAGTTCTAGGAATAATTTTTAACTAAAATGAATATTAGCTCTACTTAAATACTAATCTTCCAAAAAAGTTGATACTTTGCCTAAGATGAAGTTCAGATTAAAGAAGATTTTTAGGCGATCTAGAGTTCATTTTTATATATTTTGTAATTGACTTGGGCTCGTTCCAAGCTGAAGCCTACTAGTTATTTTAAAAAATTTAAAATTTGATGGAAAATAATGTTGTGATAAATTAAACAAAATATATATATATATATATATATATATATATATATATATATATATATATATATATATATTTATGTGATTTTTCAACCTGAGGGGGCAACTTTAAATAAATTTGTTTATAGTTATCAATACGAGTGTCAAAGAGCCCAACACGAACGACTTGGAATCAGCTCGTGCGAGTTGAAACTCATATTTGAGTCATTCATTAAACAAGCTAAACACGAGTCAATTTGCGATCAGTAAATTAAATTGTCAATAAAAAAAATTAAAATATTAAAAAGTTAATCTATAAAATTATAAAATATATAAATTTTATAAGATTAAGAGAAAAAGGTGTAATTAATTAAGGAGTACATAATTGTGTACATCTTTGGTAATACATGTTAGAGAATAAAATGAAATGTCAAAATAAAGAGATTTAGTAAAGAAGGATTTTAATTTTAATTTGTTTACTTTCTTAAATTTTTTAGTGAGATACTACTGAGACAATGTATTAAAAATTTATGTATGACAAGCACTTGATATTCTCAATAGAATCTAATCCCTTGAATGCTTCTTGTTATTTGGTCATATTAATGCAATGTATCTTAGAGTTGATAGAATATTAATTGTACCAAAGAGGATTATGTACTCTTGTTACGCAAATTAATAAGATTTAGGAATATTAATAATTACTTTTTGCATTCCTCTAAGATAAATTAACAAAATTAAATCTTTGGTGACCTTGGGATTAATTAATTAGGCTACAGATCAGAAACAATAAAACTGCAGTGATTAATGATAAAAACATATAGTGGTGGTGGCCACAAAGAAAAAGAGAGGCTAACTTTTGTTTTATTTGGTTGTGCACCAAGTTGTCACTTGGGTGGCGTCTGGTTAGGGGGATAAGGGGGGAATAACCCCCTTATCCCTAAAATAATACCCAAACGGTAAATAAGGGAGGGTATTTACTAAACCCGGAATAGTAGAATAAGGGGGGTTTAGCAAACCCACCCCCTCCCCCGGAATAGTGGAATAAGATAGGCACGGTTTCCGAGGTCTCTCTCTCTTTCTTATTCATCTTATTCTTTTTATTCCTCTTTAACTTACCAAACACAATTTTTTCTAAACCCGGTATAACTCTTAAACTGAACCAAATGCAAATTTACTCTAGTTCCGGCTTAAACCATAATTTATACCTATCCCCGGTATAACTAAAACCCTCTTAAACCCGAATCAAGCGGAGCCCAGATGGACCATTTTTGGAGCAACTTTACTCTTAAGTAATCCTCCTTTTTGTTAAAAATAATATGCAAAGGTAACTGGATCATGGTTTTCTTAGATAATTAATGCTAGGAAAATCATGCTTTTTTGCACTCTTAAATCATCTCATTACAACTAGCTATTTGATATATATATATATATATATATATATATATATATATATATATATATATATATATATATATGCTAATCAAATAAATTAAAAAATTCAGTATGTACTTCTGGCTGTAGTGGACAGTTGAAATGAGCTTCTCGAACTCACGATGAGCATCGAAGCTTCAATTTGTAGTTAATTCGAGCTAAATGAATTTATTTTAATATTATTTTATATATATATATATATATATATTTCTACGTGTTATTGTCGCTTTAATACAATTTAATATATAAATGATTCTTGCTATGTGAATATCTAGTTTTCAGAATGGTTCGCGCCTTCAAGTTCAGTTAGAGTTTAAGTAATAATTTTAAATTACTATATATAAATACCCAAATTATATAAAGATATATAATTATATTTTCATTAGAATATCTAAATTTAATTAAATTGAGAGAGGGAGAGAGAGAGAGAGAGAGAGAGAGAGAGAGAGTCATTTAATCTCATGTGCAGTAACTTTAGTTCATGCACACGCGTTATCCAAAATATATAAATAAATAAATATAAATAATAATAATAATTATTATTATTATTATTATTATTATAATTATTCGTAAAATGCCATTATTGGAAAGTGTGAAGCACACACTTCATGTGGGAGCACAACTTTAATTATGTGTGCCCATCCAAAAATCGCACGGCTCCTGAGCCGTCTGATTTGTGGGGCCTACATTTTATCAGGGAGCACTGCTGATCTTTGATCAACGGCCGAGATCTCACGATCCGAGAATTTTTGACCTTTTCCTCTCGTCCAAAAGTAACGACCTTATCCAATAATAAGCTGCCACGTACCACTTACTTCGTGGTGTGTGAGCGAGAAATTATTGCGTGCACCCGGTCTATAGACCGCGGTGAGTGAACGCGCACTACTTTAAAAAAAAACCTTTAGTTAAAAAATCAAAATTCTTATTAAACTTGTTTATTTTTTTTGGACCATTTAATGTATAAATGATAGGTTTTTTATAATTGATATGTTTTATTTGTAAAATTATTTATGTGTTCTCGACCAAATTTAATAGTTGATATTTATGTTTATTTTATTTTTACGTTCATTTATAGTTATTTAAGACGAGATTTATTAGACTTAAAAGGAGTACTAGTTTTTTTTAAAAAAAATATTTTTGGTATTCAACAAAATTGCTTTACAAATTAGTTAATGATAACATAAATTAAAATATCTATACACAAACACATTATAATTACATAATAAAATTTTTATCTATAAAAATTAGAAAAATAACAATAATTCAAATTATAAATTTTAAGTAGAAGCTGCGAGTAATTAAGAGAGATTATATTAATACTATTTAGTATAATATTTTTCTCACCAGTAAAAATTAGTTTTTATAGAATATTTTGTTAAATAATATTACACCCGGTTATAAGATTAAGCAAATTTTTAGAACCGATAGTTTCTCAAACTTATATTTAATTTTCAACTTGTAAAATTTAAATATGAAAAAAATTATTATTCATTTAATTTTCAAAAAAAGTAATTTTATTTGGATTTTTTTTTCTTTTCAAATTTTTATGGAAAAGTTTCCTTAGAGTAAATATTGTCGTAAAAATAATAATAATTTTTTATGAGCCAAAAATATATATATAAAAAAAAAAAAACTTGTTCTGAAAATCACGGTCCATAGACGACGGTCCACGCAACAAAATCGGCACCAGCAGCTCTCTCAATCCCACGTGGCGCAACCTCCACCGTCCGATCATCTGGCGTAGGATACTCACTCGAGTACACGTGCTCCCCCTCTCTCTCTCTCTCTCTCTCTCTCTCTCTCTCTCTCAACTTTGCTTCCATGCATGGATTTCTCCTCCCCCAAACTCAAAAACAACCCCTCCCTCTCTCTCTCTCAAACCAACCCCAAAACAGAGCCCTTTTTTCCCCAAAAAATCAAATCAAATCAAATCAAATAAATCCTCAATCGATTTAGCTCGCGCGATCCGATCCTTTTTCCGCTGTTTTAATCGATATTTTGTGTTGGTTTTTTCTCGATCTCTCTCTCTCTCTCTCCCCCCCTGCTTCCTCTGCTCACCATCCCCTGTTTTTTTTTGGAGTTTGGGGCCGGGATTTTTGTCAATGGAGCACTACTGCAGGGTGTGCGGCAAGTGTTTCCCCTGCGGGAGATCTCTGGGTGGCCACATGCGGTCTCACTTATCCCTAATCCCCTCCTCCTCCTCCTCCGCCTCCGCGCTTGCGAAGAAGACGATGAGCAGGGCCTGCAGCAGCAATGGCGGTAGTAGTAATACTAGTAGTAAGTAGTAGTAGTAGTAGCAGTAGAACCACCTTCATGGACCTCAGAACAACAGCCTGCTACCCCTTGCGCCGGAACCCGAAGCTCAGCTGTCGGCTTTCGGAGCCATCGGTGCCCCGGCGGGCCGCGACGAAGCGGCGGTCGCGGCGCGTGGCGTCGATCGCAACATCGTCGTCCTCGCCTGCAGCGTCGGAGCTCGACGACGACGAGGACGTCGCCATTTCCCTCATGATGCTGTCGAGAGACTCTCCGAGCGCGCGTAACTTGGCATTGAAGCACGGAGCAGGCGTGGATCCCAAGGGATCTGAGAAGAGATCCCGATTCCAATGCCCCGAATGCAACAAGCCCTTCCGCTCCTACCAAGCCCTCGGAGGCCACCGCGCCAATCGCAAGCGGATCAATGGCGGTTGCTGCACCTCCAACATTCACTTCCCCGACGCCGCCGCCGCTAATAATTCGTTCGAATTTGCTGAGAAGGCGCGCCACAGAGCGCACCAGTGCCCGATCTGCGACAAGGTTTTCGGTTCGGGCCAGGCTCTGGGTGGCCACAAGAGGTCTCACTTGATGGCGCGTTCCGGCGATCGGAGAATGCGGATCGGTTCCGCATTAATCTCCGACGAGAGCTTTGCAGCTGAGAACAAGTCCTCGTCGACGATGCATGAATTGCTCGATCTTAATCTCCCGGCCGCCGCTGCGGCCGACGATGTTCACGAGCGCAAGTCGTGGTGGATTGAAGGAGACCACAAGCACAAGCACAAGCACAAGCACAAGCAGGAGAGCTTAGTGGGATTTATCTGAAACTGAGGAAAACAAGGTGAGCATGAAGAGATCGAGTGTAGTAAGTACAGAGTTCAATTTATTAATTCACATAATTTAATTATGCACTTCCATTCAATTCATTCTTTCTTTTCTATGCTTGCTATAGATATGCTGCATGTGTGGTAGTTGTTGAGCTTGCTAATTTTGTGTGTTTGGATACTTGTGAGAGCAAAAGGGAAACAATTACTACTTTAGTTGCATCTTCAAATAATATCTACTTTATATTAATATTAGTTTTTTTTTTTTTCCCCCCTTGACACATGAAATTAAGAAACAAACACATGGTATGTATGTGTTAGAACTAACCTTCTTTGTATTTTTCTGATAAAAAAATTGATCCCATTCTATAATAACTATTAAGATACATCCAGTACTGTTCATGATCATGATGATCAGGTGAACAAGTTTAATTTAGGTGGTGGATGCATGCATTATTATGGCCTCCTGGGTTTGTGTGGGAATTATGCATGAGTGGATTTGACTTACAGCAATGTGACATGCAGGCCAAATTTGCAAGCATGCCAGCTACAACCAGACTGCTTTTGCCCCCCAAAAAGCCACCACCAGCTGAAAGCTGAAAGCTGAAAGCTGAAAGCAGCAGCAGCAAGCAAGCAAGCAAGCAAGCAAGCAGGCAAGCAAGGGGTTGGAATGATTATTGGTCTGGGAAGTCTTTAGCAGGCAGTTGTTAATGGCCCCTCACAAAGAATGCATAGAATATGCTGTGATGGCATGTGACATCAAGTTGGTTGTTTAACTTAATTAGCCTACTACTACTACTACTACTACTACTACTACTAGAGAACAGTACACATCACAGTCCATCTCACTCTTGCCCATGTTGGTGCCTTCTTTTTCTTAATTTCCATGCTCTTCTTAATTTGTTGTGAAAAAAGAATCTACTTAACATTCATAATTTAAATTACATAGAATAAGATTACAAATTGCTCTTCTTTCTCACCATTGCTGGTTAATCTTGTACTATATATATATATATATATACATAACCTGTATAGTAAAGAAGCCTAAATTTAGGTTTGGCTTTTCTTCCCCCTCTCTCTCTCTCTCTCTCTTTCTCACAGGTACAGACAGCTCATCATTTTGTGAGTTCTTCATGTCTCTTTCTTGCCTGCTTTTCTTGGACTACTTAGCATTGGGAGGCACAAACTCTATATGAGGAGGAACCTGGCCTACAAATTAACTCATATAACCATAGACCCATAATCAAATACCCTAAACCTGAAAGGAAATTGTGCTGAATTGGTTAATTGTTCACAAAAAAATATTACTAAAAAAATGGCAAGTGAGAGCCACAATAAAGTGTGCTGCTACCAGTGATGTTACTCATTTTTCACATTAATTAATTGGGTGAGATGATGATGTGTACATGAAAATAACCCCTTTCTAGGAAATGTAAAATAAGCATTGTTTTAGCCCAAGTTAAATAGGATGCAAAACACAGAGTGTGCTGTTGGTTATTTATTTATAGGTTAAAAATAAATTTAATTTTTTGCTCCGTCACAACATATGAGGCTAATAAATTGAGTTGTGTAAGTCCAATAAGTTGATTAGAGCCGCCATTTATATAATAGACCTAACGACAAGAGACCCAACAATAAATTCAACGTCCAGATGGATTGAGTCTGATCGAAACCTATGGACGTTGTATCTGTATGTTTTAAATGAATTAATTATGTATTTCTAATAATTTAAATTTTTTAAAATTAATGATTAGCGTTAACGATCCGACAACAAAACACATCATGCATTAACTTCTCTCTCAATGCGGCTTGCATTTTCCAAATTTTCTCTGTGAAATAAATATTGTGAAAAAAATTACTGCTATCTTTGAAAATTTTCTCTTGCTTTTTTGAAAAACCAAACACTCTCTTGCATCAAATATATATAAATGAACTTAGTAAAAAATTTTGAAGCAAATAATTAATATTCTAATTTGAAATCTCGAAAACCGACTAACAAATTGTTTTGATATGTGCTGTGTATTGTTTTTGCTTCAATTGAAAGTTTACTAATGGGGCAAAATTTTCCCATAGATTCAATTTGATTTTTTTTTGTTTTTTTTATCGAGTTTGGATTCGAAACTCCAATCCAGTAGTTTAAAAGTTGGCTTTGTGGTTTGATTTTAGCAAAGTTTGAACTCCAATTATTTTTATATAATAAATTTGATCAGATTAAATGTATATAATATAATAATAGTACATTGGATACAGTGTTCATTGGATACATCTATACAACAAACTAATGAAATGGATTTTTTTTAAAAAAAAATTAAACTCTTTGAAGCGTAGTTATAATTTATTTACTGATGTGTGAAAAGAAAAGTTTCTAAAATATATTTCTTAACTAATTTCTGAAAATGAAAGGATTAGATCATATTCTGGGCACGATTTTCAACGTCTCATTCATCCATGAAAATAAATGTGGGAGGCGGATTAAACCATGCTGAGCCGCTTTGTTATTATTGTTTAATTTTTAATTTTTTTAAAAAAATTTAACTTTAATCTTGTCCAAAAGGAACAGCTATTTTCTTAATTTAAAAAAAAAAAGAAATAAATTACGTATTTCCATAATAATATCTCTAATCTTTTTTATTTATTTGCAAAAATAGTAAGAAACAATAATATCTTAATCGATGTTTTAAAAAAAAAAGAAAAAAAAAATAGTATAGGGATATAATTAAGCCTATCTTAATTTATTCAGGAGAAGCGTTGACTAGGTCAAAAGACCACCCGGTCCAGGGATGATGTGGTAGACCCGGTTCACTGACTAATTATATCTTGACGTGGTAGACCCGGTGCACCAACTAATTATATCTATATTTGGTTAAGGATAATGTCAAAAGCGACTGATCCTCCGAATAAACCCCAAAAAAAGAAAAAAAAAACTAAAAATAGATCAAATCCCCAACCAAAAATAAAAATAATAATAAAGAAAAGAAAAAAGAAAAAAGAAAAAAAAAACCTCTCCTCCCGTTGCTCCCGAAATCGTCGTAAACGCCAAGCACAAAGAGCCCGAACGGTCGAATCCTCTCCTCCTCCTCCTCCTCCTCCTCCTCCACGCTGCGAACAAGACAACGAATAAGAAGAGGGAGAAGAAGAGGAAACCCTAACCTTCTCTCTCTCTCGTCGTCTCTGGTTCGGTCTCTCTCTCTCGATCTATTGGATTGCGATTGTAATTAGGGTTTAGTGCCATGGATTCGCGTTTTTTAATGGTGTTTATTGGTTGCAGCGTCGTGAGGACGAGATCGGGGGTCGAAGCGTGGGGAAAGGTGCCTTCTTTCCGCTCCTTTGGTGGATTGAGTAGTACCCAATTGGGCTCCCGAGGTATTCTTTTTAATTCGATTCGTGCGCAAATGGATGGTTTTTAGGTTTTGACTCGTCGATTACTTGGTGCTCTTTAATGGGGTGGGGAAAAGAAAAGGAGTGGTTTTTCCTCTTCGATTATATGATTCTTCGGAGGAGTTCGTGTTCTTGATTGATTTTACTGATTTGGTAGAAATTCGTGTTCTTTGTAATTATGGTTTATTTGTGGCATTCTTGGTGGGTTTTTCTTTGGATTATTGTATCCAAGTTCCTTTTTTTTTTTTTTTTTTTTTGGTTATCGAATTTCTTGTGTTGAATTAAGATTTCGACTTGTAGAAACATGCCAAAGGATGATGCATATCAATTCTTGTGTCTATAGTTAGTTTTGTTAATGATCATAATATTAAGAAGTGAAAGATAGGATTTCTGTTGTTGATAATAGATCTTAGCAGGTTTTCTGACAATTTTTATCTGTCAGAACACAAACAATTTTTAATCTTTTTATCTGCAATAGACTAGAACAGTTGAATGACTAACCTGTATACAAAACCTGGCATAGACCATCTCTTATCATTTTTTAAGTTTGGTATTTTTGGTTTTTTTTTTTTTTTTACATAAATCTTGTTGTTGTAGAATTTTCTACTTGCAGGTGTTACTTGATTGTTTCATCAAATATTTCGCATAGTTCTTATTTAGATTGTCACACAATTTTTCCTTTGAGAATCAACTTTAATCAAGATTCATTTGCATTCCTCCTCCTTTTTGGCTCCTTGTCGGATAGCGCGTTTTCTTTTATTGCTTCAATGCTATATAATCGATCGAAAAGTATCATTTTTCCTTCGTTCTTAGGTATTGTCCGAGTTGACTCAAGTCGCACTTGGAAACAACAAAGATGCCTTTACCAAAGGACGCCGCAAAGAATCGATACAAGAACGATTTTCATGATTCTGGAGGGTTTGAGAATCAGTCTGTACAAGAACTAGAAAACTATGCTGCATATAAAGCTGAGGAGACTACACACAAAGTAAATGATTGTTTGAAGATTGCCGAAGTTATAAAGGAAGATGCTGCAAAGACCTTGGTGACTTTGCATCAGCAGGGCGAACAGATTGCGCGGACTCATCAGAATGCTGCTGATATTGAGCATGATCTTAGTAGGGTATGATTTTTAATCCTTATTTTCTTTTCTCGCTATAATCTCTGTTGTTAAACGCCAGTATTAAGATTATTAGTGTTTCAGAAGCAAATGAACTCACAGGTTTGTTTTGCATATCAGTTCTAATATCTTTTTACATCGAGTGTGTCTCTCCCAACAGTTGTTTTTTGCGTGATAGGACCTACAATTATCGGTTGTTGTGGATATCAGTCGGTTGGATTTCTTTAACTCATGTTACTTCGAGATGTGAAAAGGCACTGGTTCAGATACCAAACCTAACTTGTAGTGAGAACCAATTAGGCGTCAACCTTTATATTGCTTGTAAGCACATAATTGTGCTTTGTTCTTTCCACATTATTTTGGGTTTGAACAGTTATTCTCTTTGTAATGTTTCTTGCTTCATGGCCTTATTTGAAATATATGTAGTTGGAGAAGTTTGTAATTCTATAGCTTAGAAACTCTTTTGATTTACGAGGCTTTTTAGATCGACTTATAGGTTATCATGCTGATTGTAATGAAACCAAATCAGATTGGCGCGTGCTTAATTCTAGTACCTTTTATACATGATCATCAACACTCGGAACATTCTAAAAAAAGAAAAGAAAAGGAAAACTATATTCTTGTTATCACAGTTCTTATATTCATGCTATTAACTTCTCTTGTTAGCAAGCTGTTCTGTGATCTAAGATGTAAACACTTCTGTTTCACAGGCGCTTCTCATATTGGCTTTGTAATCCACTTTGTTATTTTTTCAGAGCGAGAAGCTTTTGGGAAGCCTTGGAGGGATTTTCTCGATGCCTTGGAAGCCAAAGAAAACGCGGCAAATAAAAGGCCCAGCTAGCACACAAGGTACTGCTTAGCTTAAGAGAGGAAGAAATGATTAAACTAGAATCTAGTTGGTCAAAATTTTCAAACTAATTTTTTTGAGTCTATAAACAGATGATTCCTTCAAAAGCAAGGCGAACCACGCCGAACAAAGGGAGAGATTAGGATTATCCTCGGGCCCTGATGGACGGTCTAATCAGCGACAGTATGCTGAACCCACAAATGCAATGGACAAAGTCCAGGTTTGCTTCTCTTTGCGCACCTTGAATCTAGAAAAGCAAATACATCTTCAATTATCAGATGATGGATTTTTTTTTTGTTTTGTTTCTGTTGTAGACTGAGAAAGCAAAGCAAGACGACACTCTTGGGGATTTAAGTGATGTGTTGGGCCAACTAAAGGACATGGCTCTTGACATGGGAACTGAGATTGAGAGGTAAAGTTGCCTAACTCAGTTTAGTAATTGATCACTCATATTAGAGATAAACAATACATGAAAAGAGGGCCGATAGTCGCTTTTGGACATAGCGCATTATGATTTTTACAGGCTGAAAAAAATTAAATACTACGATAACCCTCAAACCTAGCTAAGATTACCGCATCCTCTTGGATTTCTCCCTATCTGAATCACTTTAACTCAATAATACCTGCTAAGAGATCGACATCTATTTAAAGGATATTTTGGGGCCCCTGAACTAAAATTTTTCATATTACGCCGATTTGGTTCCCTCGTTCACGTAAACTGCTTCTCCTGGATTGGATTTGCAGGCAAAACAAGGCTCTCGATGGCTTGCATGACGACGTGGATGAGCTGAACTTCAGGGTGAAGGGAGCCAACCAGCGAGGCCGCCAGTTGCTCGGGAAGTAGGTCTCTACTGTGATCTCCGAGGCCTCTGTGCGAAATAGATTTGGATTCAAAAGAGACAGATGCGGTCTCTCTTGCCATGTGTTGTTGCTACTAATATGTCTTTCTATTATTTGCGTGCAAAGGCATGCCTTGTATTACAGGGAATCTTCTTTCTCTGTTTGAGAACATGTTGTATTACAGGGATCTTCTTTCTCTGTTCGGAGAATACTATATTACATTGCACCCCCAGTTTGGTCAGAGAAATTTTGGCAGTTTGTGTAGCTTTTACTGTGCAGAGCTCAACTTTTTACATTCATAACAATAAATGTAAAAGTTAGAATGTCCTATTTCAAATTGGTCCCTGTATTTTTAGTTAAACTACTCTATGGTGTTTGAACTTTCACATTTATAACAGTAATGCTCAATTGCTAATGGGGCAATGTGCAAGTCAGAATGTCAAATTTCTTCAGGAAAATCAATATTTCGGCCTAGCTTCTAGAACAACAGATTCTCTACCCTCTACTCCAAGAAGCAACACAAAGATGTTTGGGATTCGATAATCTGATAGCTAGAAAAAAAATTTGCTACCACGAATCGCCAGCTTAGCTGGACAGCTTCAAATTCGACAATTCTGCGCAGGTTGACAATCATATGGAAACTATTGGCAAAAAGACTGCATCTCTGAGAGTTTCTGGCTAATGCATTGAATAAAAGAAGTCATATCAAATTTATATTTTTTGAAGCCCCATTTGTATCACCATTCATTTAAATAATTTCCATATAATCTCCCCTGATATAACAGGCTAAAACAGAGATCATAGGATAAACTTTCTCTGCATTCACACATCCTACAGAGTTACAGACACTTCAAATAAAAAAAGGTGCCAACTCAGCACTAGATGCATGATAGGCAAGAAAACTTTTGAAGGAAAGAGATCAAGATTAACCTACAACACACATAAATAAGGGAAGTGCGACAACCGACCTACCCGCTTGATGCGAGGAACTTCCTTTTGCTGACCTGATCCTCGCGCAGTTCCACCACGTCCCTCAGCTTCTCGATTAGCTCCTCTAGCCCGTCCACCCCGAAGCTCTGGTAGTCGAGGGCTTTCTTGTGCCGCTGCTCGTAGAGAGATTCCAAAGCACTTAGGGGAACCGGGCAAGAGTAACACACCAGAAGCTCTTGAACTTCTTGTTTGAAGCTCTCGAGATGGTCATTGATCTCATAAGTCGCATTATTCCTCTCGTCGTCCGAGAATTCATCAGTGGAGCTCTCCGAGTTCTCCTCCACAGCGACACTCTTTCCTTTATTCTCCTCCCTTTTCAGTATAATAGGCGTGCTTGGGCACGGGCACTTCTTTATGTTTTGTCTATCGTCAGTGTTCCGTAGACAAAGCATTTTCTTATGGCCCTTTCCCACCACAATCAGAGCATCAGTCATCTTCTTGATAAGATTAACTAGCTTATAAACACCGTACTCAGCCATGTATAGTGGCCGCCCAAATATTTTAAGATACTCCGAAGGTACACGGACGAGAGGAAGGCTCCCCCCAGACATTTCCAGCAGCCTAATTAATTGGCCCTTCAAACCTGGACATCTCCGGGCCGGACCCACCACGAGTGTTCTTGTGAGCTATTCTGATCTCCCCCCATTGGGCCTTCACTTACACCGGACGGTAGACTATAAGACCTCGAGGAATTAAAACAGGGTTCAGGTATAAAGTTACTGCAGTTGCTGTATTCAGAAGCTCTAGGAAGTTCCCGAGAGGAATAAGATAAGTTACAATGATACACTTGATTTACACTATCACGCGTGGTGCCATATTCATTCTGAGAAATCCCTCTGTATGTGATAATCTCCTCTTCATTCTGATTATCGACATAGGGCATAAGAGCTTTGGGGGGAACAAAGCCTTCACCACGAGCAACACTGGGCCAGTCCCACACAAACCGTCCTGCATTGCTCAGAGCGGATGAAACCCTAACCCCTGAAGGAATCACAAGAATTATGGTGTATCCGCGCTGGCCAAGTATATGCAAAGCGGGGGCAAAATCCACATCGCCTGATATGAGCATTATAGAGGAGGGTGGTCGGTTGTCTAGAGCAAAGAGGAACATGTCAACTAAGATGGCCTTGTCGGCAGCGTCTTTTCTGCCATTGGGGACATCAACAAGCTTGACTCCAGTCCGCTGGCACCCTTCACGGAGCCTGCGGGGGAAAGCGTTGAAGTCGCCATAGGCCGAGAACATCGTGACGGCCCCACCGACAACAGGGTGCACCCGTAGAGCCATCCGGATGTTTCCAGAAACGTCCTCGGGTCGGACATCACTGGGGATTGGGCAGTTCTCAATGTCCCAAAGTATAGCAACCGGGCAGTGTACAGCTCTGCTTTGATCGTTAGGCGCTTGACAGTGTTCCATGTTTGAACCAACTGGTATCAGCTTGCTCGAATCCGACTCCACAGAAATAGCCTTTGGTAATGGAGAAGGGCAAGAACTCGCCATTGGTTTATCCTCGTAAGACATAAATCTCCCTATAAATCATAAAAGCAAGCAGAAAAGATTCTCAACGAAATATTAAGAACACCCATAAGATACCATCTAAAAAATGGTGAACAAAATGAGTGACTATGCAGCTGTTGATGCCAAATGGTGATGGGACTATAAACATCATTGATTGTGTTACCATAGCAAGCTTGCAGGATATCTAGGGGGTAACTACATAATGACCTCATCTAAACCATATGGGAATGTGAAAATAAGTAGCTGAATATTCAAAGTTTTGATTTTACTTTCCAACCTTATAGTATTTGCAGAATAGGCACCTGCAGTTTAAAGTTTTGATTTTTGCCTAACCTTAAAGTATTTGTAGCATTTTTAATGGAATATTAGGCTGATCGAATGTATTTGTAACATTTGAAGTACCTCTTTAATTACAGGCGTTACTGGTTTAAAAACCGTTTGTCAAATTACGAACATCTTTTGTTTTTCGCTCTATTGTGTTTTTCCAAAACTTCTAGAGCTTCATATCTTTATTTATATAGAATTGATGATTTCAACAAAAATATTAACTTGAAGTTGGTAAGATGCTAATCTAACAAGTTAGTGAATCTTGCATAAACAAAGCCATAATTGGAGGAGATTCTTAATTATATACTACTAAAGCATGCACTCGAGCAAGGATTTAAGTGTTGCGGCACGGGATCGTGCTGAAAACTTGCCAGCGCGGTACGCCATGGCATGTGCCGGTCTATGCCGATGTGTGCCAGTTAAAAAATATACATATATGTCGATACCTAATGGCATGAAATATTTATTTTCTTTAGCAACAAAATATTATAATTGCTTGTTATGTATTTTTATCAAATATTTTAAACTTTATTAATAAAATTATTTACTAATTTAAAGAAAAAAATAATTTGAGCTGTGCCATTGGCACAGAAGCTGTATCATACCGATATTTTGCTAGCACGATACGGCAGGGTAGATAAGATCTGTGTTGATGGGCACTTAAATCCTTGCTCTCGAGACTCATCTTCAGCTCAAAGCACCCGCGCTCCACTAGACGCAGCACATTTTCTTGTTCCTCTAATAACACTGAGCTACCATCAAAACTATACAATTATGCAAAAATAATATACTCAACTAACAAACTGGTTCCATCTTACGAAGTATTAGTACAAGTCTTGTTCAGAAATTCTTGAATCCAATAACATATCTTTTGGAAGAGTCCAACACTTTATGAACAGTAAAATAACTCGTGGGCTAATCTATCTCTTTCTCGTCCCTCCTCGCTCCTCTCTCCTCTCTTCCCTTGGTGTTTATGTTCTATACTACCCTTTTTGTACTCTTAAGCTTCATTTGGTTACGCAACCACATTTTTTTCTCTGAAACTATAACTCTATGCTATTGAATGCGCCAATGATGGCCAATTTTTTACAGTCTATACTCTATACATCTACGGAGTTTATCAGCAACAAAAATAAAAAATCTCAAAAATCCACTCCGCGCTCGTCTAAATTATACAGTTAGACCTTCTTCTTTTGGGACTCAAAATCTCATTTTGGCTTCCTGTCATAGCAAAATCTTCAAACTTATATGTCTGTAAACCCTACCATCTATTTCCAGCTAAAACACCCTTAAAACCTAAGACCAGGGGATAAGATCCACTCAAGTAAACTATCTAATATAAGAGTTGATGTAACATTCTTATGTACCACAAAGATCTCAAAATATGAAACTTTGCAAAGTAATTCTCTCCGTAATCACCAATAGCTTCATATCATAACTCACATGAATTAACAAGTTACTCAATCAACTCAGATCATAAAAAAGCAAACCCTAAGATCAGCATACATGAAATGATTAGATCCAGCCCCCAAAAGATTGAAACCCTAATTTAACCAACAAAAACCTAAGCTAAACCAATCAAACAGTAAAAAATCAACAAAAATTCAAATTTAATGCGAACAAAGAGGAAGATAATCGGAGATAAACCCAATAACTTCTCCTTCCCAAAATTTTCAAAAAAAAAAAAAAAAAAAAAAAAACCCTAATAAACAGGCATAGATAGAATTGATCATAAAACGCCGAAAAAGAGAGTATTCGCAAAAATCCGCAGGGTTTCGGGAATCACCTGATGAGGATATGCTCGAGAAATCGAAGGAAAAGGGGAGATTTAATCGAGTCGACCTTCGATGGTAATAAAAAGCTCTCCTTTTTTTCTTTCTTTTTTTTTTAGCTCATTTTTCTCACGGGAGGAGAAAAGGAAGGGGGAGGAGTGCGGGATGGTGAAGCAGCGAGAAAATGATCACGTGGGTTTTGGCCTAACTTGGAACGTGGACCGTACGATCGGTTTAGATGCGAATGAGGCTTCGATCGGACGGTGATGGAGGTGGTCGTTCGGAGAGGCGTGGGAAGTCGGAGTGTCGGGTCTACCGACAACTGTTAAACGCGTGATCTGCGTGCCCGATATAGCGGATCAGTTTATGAAGCTAAACGGGTCAGATCCATTTACGAAACCCGTGTTTGAATTGAGCAATGTTTTTATTCATGCACACCCTATAAAAAATGTATAGTTAGTTTTTTCCTATTATACTTCATCCACTTGAGAATAAAATTTTTTTTTATTAAATTTTATTAATGTGACAAATAAAAATTATTTTATTTTTTAATAAAACAAAATTAAAAAAATATAATAGCCATGTAAATGACGTGACATCTCTAATCAATTAAATTTGACTTTTCAATCATAATAATTTTAAAAAGTATTTTTAGTATATATATATATATATATATATATATATATATATATATATATAATATAATAGATTGTATTTTATCTGAGTAGGGATATATGATGCACATTTTTTTGTGCTATCTGTATAGGGATATAGGATGCATTTTTTTTTTTATTAAATAAATATATATATTTATTTTTGAGTATACAAATAATAATTACCATCGAAATTACATGTTTGATCTGCAAACTATATATGAGTCGCGTGATATATTGGTCTTTAAATTTTAATTTATTATAAATTTTAACTTGAACTGTTATAATTATTATAATCAAATTTTATAACTCAATTTAATCCTATAATTCAAAAAATTGAGTTTTTTTTAAAAACCATTTGGGCCAATAATTTTGACCTAAATAAATTATTATTATTAACGGATCAAATTATTACAGTTAATATTAGAACCAAACAAGTCAGTACTATACAGGGAACTGAAACACCACATATTTGATAGGAGTTAATTCTTTAATCCACATGAGCTGCATCTAAAATTTTATATCGTTTAGCAATTCTAATCTATATGTTTGTTATCGAGTTTGGACATGATGAGAACGTCAATGTATAATTTTGGCCTATAATTTCGGTCTATATGTCTATAATCGAATTTGAACTTAACAAGAAAGTCGAGATTTAAATAGGAAGAGTCTGTAATGCCTAATAATTTTACGTCGAATAAAAAAAAGGTCATGCATCATAATAATAATAATGATAAGTGTGCTTAAGTATTTTAAGTCAGTGGTTTCAACCCAATAAGTCATTGTTGCTAGTAGACCAGTTCATTATAATATTACTAATATAAAAATAATATAAAAGCGTTGACTGCGTTGTGATCGATGGTACGTACATAATGAAAAATCACGTCACTTATACTTATAATTAAAATATTTAATTTTTATTTTTTAAATTTATTTTGCTTATAATTAAAATATTTGATTTTTATTCTTTAACTTTTTTTTGCATTAATATTTTGATAGTGTAACATAATTTAGCTGTGAGTTGGTTTATTTTATTTTCAAAAGTTGACTTGAAAACCAAGTATTTCATTGTAGATATTTAATAACACTCATAATTCACCAGATATTATAAACTTCTTAAATAATTTATAATGATAAATAAAAAAAGATATTTATATATTTAAAAAAGATCTAACAATAAATTTCCAATGTTTTAGGATCTGTTTGTTTGATTATAATTAATTTTTAGATTAAAAATAATATTCAGTTGAATTGACTTCAATTTTTTTTATTTTTTATTTTTTTATTTTATTTTTTTTTTTTTTGTTAAGAGTCATAGCTATTTCACATTTTTTTTTTCTTTTATCAAAAATGTTCACATTAGTATGGAAAATAATAAAAAATTTACAACAACAACAACAATAATAATAATAATAATAATAATAATAATTTTCTCTATTAGAGAGATAAAATTAATTTTCAATTAATGCATCTAAAATTATGATTAATTTAGATTTAGACATAATTTTAACTATTATAGTTGAGCTTCTACGTGTAATTCCAACTATAGAGGTTAAATGTAAATATACTAAAATCTAGGTTTTGTGTACTTTTAGAAGGTTTCTATGTTATTAAGTTGTTTTAGATATTGAGATTTTTAAATTCACGGTTCCGTTAATTTTAATCTAGAATATTAAAAATATTTATAAAAATAAATTTTTTAGTTTTTTAATATTATTTATCTACTGATCGAAAGAGCTTAAAAATAATAATTTTAATAATTATAGTAAGTCGTTTGTAAGTTTAATAATATAGAAATATTCAAATTATATAAAAAATTAATATTTTTTTTATATTATATGAAAAAAATTAATATTTTGATTTAAAATTTTAGTGTAATATATTTTGGCTATTTATTTATAGGTTAAAAATAGATTCAATTTCGACGAGACTAATAAGTTGAGTTGGATGAGCCCAATAAGTTGAGTGGGACTGCAGTTCACGATAGACCTAACATTTAAATAAGTTAAGTCCGATCAAAATCCGTAGCGCTGTATATATACGCTTTAAGTGAATAGTTACGTATTTTATTCAAAATTTAAAATTATGTCATTATATATATATTTTTATAATCATAATTCTAAATTTGTTCGATACTAAATAAATATATTAAAAATATTACACACGTTTTTTCACTTTGTCTTCCTATCTTTTAAAAGTATATATTTTGCCCTCCTGTAATTACCGAATTGTCTTTATTTTTTTTATTTTATAATTTTTAACTTATTTTAATTTTTTATATCTAATATTTTTAATTTACTCAAATGGTGATTAATCATATTCGGTAATTACGAAAGATAAAATATAGATTTTTAAAAAACATAAGGTAAAATAAAAAAAATAAAATATTACTGAAAATTTTTTATAATTTAGTCTAAAATTATTATATAAATATTTAAATACACACTAAAAATAGCTTAATAATACATATACCTTCGAACTGGACTCGACATACAAATTCAAATGTTGAATTTGGATTCCTCAAAACTTTTTAGCGAGTGCAGTCGTGAAAAGCGGCGTCTGTTACGCAGCGGCAGTGGTGCAGGCGGCCGGAGCTGATCTCGCCGGCTGGCTTTCAGATCGACGTCTGCACGATGGGAAGCTCCTCCCCTCTCTTCTTCTTCTTTCAGTTGCCTTCTTCCTTCTCCTCCTCCCCCTCGCCCACTCCAAGACAGTCAAAAGAGACGGTAAATTTCTCTCTCTCTCTTTTTTTTTTTTAATCTTATTTTCCTTTTTCCTTTCTGAAGAAATTTGGGCTTGATTTACTCTTCTGAAAAATGATAGTCTGCTCGAGAATTGCAGTCCTTTTTCAGACATCATTTTTTTTTAGATAATATGACATCACAGTCTGCATTAAATTCATATAAAACTTCATTCGGGAGAGCGCCCCAACGTCCCCTTTGCTGTCGCGCGTTAGTTTTTCCTCAATTTGAAAGTATTTTTTAATTTTAATTTTAAAAAATATATATAATATAGAGAAGGTACGAGTTTTGTATAACTTTCATATGATCAGTTTTACTTGATCTATTGTGTAAATGAAAGCATTCATAGTTTCATTTTGAGGGTGAAGTATGTTGGCTATATTTATTTATGGGTTAAAAATATATTCAATTTTTTGACTGATAAGTTGAGTTGGGGGAGCCCAGTAAATTGAGTAGGACTGCGGTTCATAATAAATCTAAGGATCCGACAAAATAATTTAGCTTGAGATTTTGGAATTAAGATTAGCGTATTTCTAATAGCTCAAGCTTTTGGGATTAGTGGTTAGCGCCAACGATCCGACAAAATGATTTATCACCGCGCCGTCGAAATGAGCTTCAATAACCGGCTTTTTGTTGCAGTAAAAGCATTGAACGAGATCAAGGCCTCGTTAGGATGGAGGGTGGTCTATTCCTGGGTAGGAGACGATCCTTGCGGCGATGGGGATCTTCCTCCGTGGTCGGGAGTCACATGTTCCCACAAGGAGATTACCGGGTCGTGACGGAGTTGTACGAAATCGAATTCCTCCTCCTCATCAACTTTGCTGAATACTTTTGAAAAATGTTGTTTAAACTAAGGATTTAAGTATTCATCGGCACAGTCCGTATCCACCGTACCGTATCGTGCCAATAAGATATCGGCACGATACAGCCCCCGTGCCGATGGCACTACTGAAAAACCTCTTTTTTTTTTTTTAAATACTAAGTAATTTTCTTAATAAAGTTTAAAAGATTTGATAAAAATACATAATAAGTAATTAAAAAATTTTATTGCTAAAGAAAATAAATATTTCATATCATTATGTGTCGACACACATGTATTTTTTTTTGACTGGCACGGCTCGGTACATACCGTGCCACCGACAAGTTTTCGGCACTACCCCGTGCCACGGCACTTAAATTCTTGGTTTAAACATGCGGTCGTATCCTTCATTTGCAGGGAAGTTTATGCTGTATCAATAGTCGGCCCGTTTCCAACTGCTGTTACGAATCTCCTGGATTTAACTAGATTGTAAGAACTCTTCCTCATTGTCGTCTTTGTCGCTTTTGTTAGTTCTGAACAGAAAACAAGTTCGGTTTGCACATTTTGCTCGGTTAGATTACTTATCCTCGAGTGGGTCTTTTAGTTTGGAGAGTTCCTCGAGTAAACTCCCATGTAAAATTGCTTACTTAGTCACGAACTTGAATTTCTGTATCAACCGCCGTTTTGCGCCGAGCTTCAGTTGTATTGTGATGTAGTCATTATGTAAATAATGGATGTCGTATAGATTTTATGAAAGTTGATAGATGTTAACTTTGCTAGATCAGAGTATCATGTAAAAGATCGATCGACGAATATTCTTTAACTCCCATGAAATTTCATGGAATGCGATCGGTCAATTCTGACAGGGATCTTCATAATAACAAGTTGACTGGACCCGTCCCTCCTCAAATTGGACGGCTGAAGCACCTCAAGATATTGTATGTGTCTCTACTCACTAATGCTTTCGGTTTTGTCTTAATTATTCTGTAAGAGAAATCTGATATTTTGTGCTTGTAAGATTTCAAAGGCGTCGCTTCGTACTTTCGGTCATCTGGCGTATCTATGCCACCATATTGAGTGCTTTTCAAATAAGCATCTGCAACATTATAGTGAATAGAAATAGTGATTACCTGAAGTGCAACGGAGTGATTTTTTTTTGTGTGTGTGGGAATTATATACACTCTGGGGCCTGACCAAGTAAATAAATAGTCGATGCACAAACAATAGCATTTTGAATTGTGCCAATTATGACGCATAGAAAACAACCAAACAGGGTGAAGTTTTCGAAACTTCTACTATTTCTTGCTTTTGATGATAACTTAGAAGTTCTGATACATTTTATTTTGAAAGTGACTTGGTTCCAGCATTTGTTACGAAGGCTTTGAAAGCCAATCACAGACGAGTATTTGGTTTTAATTCAACGGAGTGTGGTGCTCACTAGAAGAAACTAGAGAGACATTGCAACTCGGCGATTTGAAGTTGTTGACCAGCTGATATACTTGGCATATATGACCGTTCAATTTAACCATCCTCTTGCGTTTATATACTAGGAATTAATAATACTTTTTTTGGTAATAATTTGTCATTCGCATCATTAGGAACCTGAGGTGGAATAAGCTTCATGACGTTCTTCCACCTGAGATCGGCGAATTAAAGAAATTAACACACTTGTAAGTTCGTCATGGTTTCTGCTTTTTGAGGTTTCGGATCCTTGATTTTTTACTTGATATATATTGGCGCTTCTTTTAAAAAAAAAAATTTGCAGGTACCTGAGCTTTAATAACTTTAAAGGTGAAATTCCAGTTGAGCTAGCCAATTTACCGGAACTTCGTTATCTCTATCTTCATGAGAATCGCTTTACAGGAAAAATTCCTCCTGAACTGGCAAATCTCAAACACTTAAGACACCTGTATCTCTCTCTCTCTTTATGTTTTGTGTGTTTGTACATTTGTTTTCTGCTATATTATATCTTCTTAAAAGAATAGCTGGTTCAGCTACAATTCTATCTGGCTGTTTTTTCTAGCTATAGGTTAAGAATCATAATGTTCTGAGTCATTGATCCATCTCCAGTGATGTTGGTAACAACCGCTTAACTGGAACAGTAAGAGATTTCGTCCGCAGTGGGGATGGTTTCCCCTCGCTTCGTAATCTGTAAGTGAATATTTCCTGGTCTTTGCCTCATTTTAAATTTTAGTTACTGCGGTTATACATATTTTTTCAATATTTTTTTCACTTTTCAAATGCTAATATGTTGGATATCGGTCTCAAGATACATAAACAATAACCAATTGAGTGGAGGATTGCCGGATCAGCTCGCAAATCTGACGAACCTCGAAATCCTGTGGGTTGCTTTCCTGAATAGCAGTTAGAAGAGTTTTTAAATCACTTTTGAATTTACTTATCCAGCAGTACTTTCCTTCGAAATGCGATCATTATTACAGGCACCTGTCATACAACAAGATGATCGGAGCAGTAACTCCTAAGCTTGTCCAGATTCCCAGATTAACATATTTGTGAGTCTTTCTTTGTTGATTTTGTTGAAATACATTTCAATTACCCGACTTATCTTGCTCAACTCCTAGCATATGCGAGGGATTTTCGATAGACGATGCGTTTATAAATGACATTGCGAAAAAATTGATAAGATCAGTGTTTAATCTCTTCAAGGGGAGATAACTAAATCGCAATTCGTCAGAAGTTCGCAGTTCAAATTCTGCATTTCTTGGCGCTCATCTTTTCTCCGACTACTGATGTTTTTAGGTACTTGGACCACAATTTATTTACTGGGAGGATCCCCGAAGGATTATACAAACATCCTTTCCTAAAAGAAATGTGAGCATCTTCGCAATGTTGGTTCTGACGAAAAGAATTTACATATTCCACTGTGCAATGTACATTAATTGAATGGCGAATTACTTTGGTGCAGGTACATCGAAGGCAACCATTTCAAGCCCGGTGCGAAGCCGAAGGGTATGCATAAGGTGCTGGAATTAGCCGACACGGATTTTTTGTTCTAGTTATTTTACTCCTTTTCGAATATTTTTGTTCATGTGGAAGTTTTCTAATATCAGCAATGTGTTGCAGTACATATTCCAGAAGATAAGAATCAACAATATGACTTCTGAGTTGATTGAATTATTTGAGGTCTCTTGATTCTGAATGCTGGATCTAAATTTTGAGTGCATGAAATTTGGTGGATTACATTTCAAACTTTCAAGTATTTCACTTTTGGGTAAACTGCAGGTTTGGTCCTCAAACTATGAGGCAGGTGTTTCGTGCTCAAACTTTAATTTGTTATAAATTTTATTCGGTTCACGGTACATAATTACATGTTATTTTGATATAATCAGATATTTAGGTATTGTTTGGTTCGGAAATAAGACATGGAATAAGGTATTATTTCAGTCTTGTTTTTCAAATACGTTTGGTTTGGATGGAAATAGTAGTTCTCGTCTTTTTGGAATAAGCTGGTATATTTTATTTGGAAGAAGCTTCTTCCCACTCGAGAATAAAATTAATTAAAATAAATATAATTTTAATTATTGTAATAAATCTTTAATCAATCTAATATTTTGACTAATCTAATTATTTTATTAACTAATAATTTAACTATTAGATAATTAACTAATTAATTTATTAATTTATTAAATTATTTATAGTTAATTAAATTATTTATTAACAATACTTATCATTGTTAATTATTTTATCAATTAATATTTAGGATTATCTAGCAATAATTAATTAAATAAGTTAAATTATTATTTAATTAGTATTTTTATATTAATTAATTAGATAAAATATTATTATTTTAAAATTATAATTATTCTTATTCTCACTATTTCAATTTAACTATCCAAACATTATTTTTTTTATTTCCATAAACAACTCAATTTTTATTAAAATGTAAAATTAATCTTGTTTCTGCTTGTTCCTAAACTATTATATTTATTCCTAAAATAAGCAGTTCTAGCTTATACCTGAACCAAACGCAGCCTTAAGATTTCTGAATCAGATTACTACTAATCTTGCATTATTGTGCTTGATTTAATATAATAATATAATGTTGGATTACAGTGTATATAGAATTATTATATTTGGTTCATTTAACAAAATTTAGTAATATTGTTTATTTCAAAATTATAATTTATACTTGAATTTAAATTTAAAATTTAAAATCTGAATAAACATATAAAATTTAATATTTTAATTTAAAATATAAATTTAAAATTTAAAAATTGAAAATTAAAACTTAAATTTTAAAATTAAAATTTAAAATTTAGATATTAAATTAAAATCTAAATTTTAAAATTTAAAATTTAAAATTTAAAATTTTAAAATTAAAATTTTAAAAATAACATATTAAAAGAATTTGGAAGAGTTGGAAGGTAAATTTATAATTTAAATAACATACAAAGACATACTCATCCCCTTTCAGTAATATTTTTAGAATAATACTGTATTATTTGTAATGCTATATTACCGATCAAATTACAAATTAGATGAACCAAACACAATCATTCTAACAGTATTATCTGTAATTCTGAAAAGATAATCCGAACCAAACACATTCTAAAATGGAGGAGAGATACCTCACTAGCTGGAGGAGCCGTAAAGAAAAAAGATAAAAGCAGAGGGTTCATCAGCAAAAGTGTCAATAAGTGGGCTTCCAACAAAGATATCATCCAAGGTACAAATAAAGGTCCCTTGAAAGCAATGTAATGTACAGTGTAAATATATCAAATCTAAGTCCCTTTTGTGCATAAATTCCTGTTGATGCATCCATCAATCACCATCAAAATCATTATTTCTTTGCTTTTTAAAAAAAAAAAAAAAAATTGGTGATCCCTGAAATATTTGCATCATCCCTGTCCTTGGCCATGTAAAAATCCAGAAGCTTTACTGGGTATGGGCAAAGTTTGAGGTTATAATTGTACAAATAGTATAGGAACTTTTGGCTCTTTATGATTAGGCCCTGGATTTATTTTATTTTTTTTAAAAAAATATATATATAATTTATCTGAACAATAAATTATTATAAATTAACTATTTAATTTTTTAAAATTAAAATTTTACCATCTAATTTTTTAAAATTTAAATATATTATTCATCTTTACCGATCACTACAAATTTAATTTATATATTTTATATAATTTTTATAATTATAAATTGATTAAAATAAAAAAAAATTAACTCAAAATTTGAAGTCCAAGTCTCCTCAGCTAACTCAAATAAATTAGAAAATTAGATACTAAATAAAATATTTGAAATGAATAATAATTCAAAATAATTAATAATTCAGATAAATTCTATAATTTTTTTTTTCTAATCTCACATTATTTTTGAATGTTTTCTTTAAATTTATTTTTGTCCTGGAATACTAATGATTGCCCCTAATAAATAGGGATGAAATTGCAATATATATAAAAAAAAGGCTCTTTCTTAAATATAAAGTTAGGGCTTTATTTGGAATGGTTAGAATATGTGATAAAAAATATTTTATTACTCTCATACAAAAATATATTTTTTACACTTACAATATAATTCCTACAATTTTATAAAAAAAATACATAAAAATATCTCTCTATATATGTATATTTTCAAAAACTCGAATTCAAACCCGAATCCGAACCAGACTATCAAACCCGAATCCGAACCGAATCCGGCGAATTTTTAAAATTCATATCCAAATCCGAACTCAACCAAAAATTCAAAACTCGAATCCGAAAATCCAAACCCAAAATAATTATTTTTTTTTTCTCTTTACAATATTTCAAAATATATTATATTAAATTTAAAATTTTAAAATATAAATTTAAATATAATATTAAATATTTATATACACGTCTATTATATAATATAAAATTAATTCGGGTTCGGATTGGATATAATCAAAATTCATATTCAAATTCAAATCCGTCGAATTTTTATTTTTTATATTTATATTCGAATCTATATCCGTTTAACATCGAATAAATTCATTTCGTTCGAATTCGGATTCGAATAAAATTTCGAGTATCCGTACTCCTAAGAGACATGCCCCCATTGAATTTTGAAATGCATGTGCATTACTTATTGGAAAATGCTTTCTATACACTCCAAAAGAGGTGTATATTTTACATCCCATCCATTCAAGGGTGGGATGAATTTAACCCATCATTTGATGTGATGGGTAAAAAAGTTCCAACCCTTTGATGGGTGGGAGTGCATAAATTGGTGTATATGTAGCATTGCTGTTACTTATTTCCCCTAATAATTAAAATAATGTTAGTGGAATTTATTTGGTTTATAATTTTTTTAAAAAAACATGTGCTTCTACTCAAGTAACTCAACCCTGCATTAGGTACAATTTAAACGTATCTAATTAACATCAAATTAATTAAATGCATTGCATTGGGAATCACCCTAATGTAGTTTCCCCAAAAAGAAAAATAGTGCTTTTTATGGGCATTAAAATTAAGTTTGGGAAAAAAAATTATAGTAGTTCTAATATGTAGTAGAAGAAAATCCTGGCATTGCTGAGCTTGCATTAATCATCATATATTATTTTGCTTGGATTTTTGAAATAGCTTTTCTGATTTGAGTGAAAATGATATGGCAGAAAAAAAAAAAAATATATATATATATATATAAAATGTATCTGAATTATGGATCATTTTGAGTTGGTTATCAATTTTTCAAAATTTTGCTTTTACTGTTGGACGTTTCAATTTGTTTGATTTGAATAAGTTAATTAATAATATTTTTAACTCAAAATTTAAGATAATCACTTACTTTAATAAATTTATAAATGCGAGATTTACATGAAGTATATATGCCGGCTAAATATATAAAGATAAATAACGTACTCAAATTTTGAAGTTAAAATAATGTTGATTGACTCAAATCAAATAAATTAAAAAATTATATTACGAGCTGAATTTTAACGGTACGATCTTAGACATTGCATATATGCAAACACGGTTTTGATATTAGCACTCATTGAATAAGCTCTTTGATAAGTAGTACAATTTGTATGATAATAAGCAATAATAATAATAATATTAGGTATGGTAAAATATATTGATCTCTATGGTACATGATTGCATAAGATATGTTTCTAAAGTAAACAACTAGGAATTAAATAAGAAAAGCGTGAGAATCGGCAACTAATAATACTCGGTAAATTGACTCTGATTACAATAAAATATTAGATGTTTTTTTGGATTTGTTTTAACTAATACTTTTTATAACACAAGAGATAGTTACCTAACCAATATGAAAGAGTTTTACTTTATTTATTTATTTATTTATTTATTTATGTGAAATATCAAAATGAAAGAGAATTTGTAAAGTGGATTATATAAAGGAAATATGCACAAAATACTTGTCTAAATTTTGGGCATTAAATGAAGTATATTTTGGGCAAAATGTATGGAGGGCCCACTCAACTATAGAAGTTTTTTTTTTTTTTTTTTTTTTTTTTTTTTTTTTTTTTTTTTGGACACCCTCTTGACATAACTTTTATTAATCAAATAATTATTAGTCATTAAATTGTGGATTTTTATTATATTTATTTATTAAATTTAATAACTATAGTTACCTTTTAATAAATAAAATTAAAATAATTAATGATTAATAGTTTATAGAATGATTAATTTAATAAACCTTTCGACTAAACAAACTTTAATAACTAAAATATAAAATTGAGGAGGACTGCTATGCTATTAATAGTACTAAGTTATTAGTGTTATTAAGTTTTTGACCCTTTGGTTAAGAGATGTGTGGTTGGAATGATATTAGGCTCTTAGAGTTTAATCGGTGGTTAGAAAAATAGTATGATATAACGGATGAAAATAATTAAAAGGGTTGATCTAACGGTGGAAATTTAATAGCACCAAATGCTTGGTGCTATCGATGGTATAGTAGCCGAACTCAATAAAGAATATATATATATATATATATATATATATATATATATATAGACAGGAATACTATCAGTAACAAAAGGCTTCGTTACCATCCATTTGTTTCGAGGATGGAGCTTTTAAAATAACGATCGACACCGTTAAATATGATCTAAACGATTTAAATTATTTGAAAATTAAATTTCACGTTTTTTCGATATTTTTTTTTGTCCATCAAATGATCACAAAATTGAACGACTGAAAATGAATATCCTTCAAAAAATAACAATAAAAGTCTTATAATCAAGATCAGGAATATAGATTTTATTTTAAATAGTTTTAAAAAATTTCTAACCAAAATTTAATTAATCCATAATTCTTAGCATCATTAAACAAGCAAAAGGTTTATATCTATTATTAAAATTATAAATTTTACAATCTTTTGATCATTAAGTCAATGATGTCGAAAAAATTTGAAATTTGATTTTTAAATACTTCCAATAGTTTAGATCATATTCAACGGTGTCGATCGTAGATTTAAAAATTCTATCATAAATAAAAAAAAAAAAAAAAAAGATGACAATAGAGTCTAGTTATTAGTATGCTATTAATAGCATCAAGTTATTGATACTATTAAAATTTCAGACCTTGGATGCAAAGATGTGCAATAAGGATGACAGTAGTTATCTAAAATTTAATAAATTATTAATAGAAATAAAAATAATCAAATGAAAATGAAAATTTTAAAGGACCAAATATTTACTAATATTTATAGTTGAGAGGTCTATTTCAAAGTGGACTATAGGTGGGGGAGTCTTACTATGTTTTTACTTGTATTACAGCATTGTATTGTATTAAATAAAGTAGTAGGTGAAATGAATCTAAATCAAGTACAAGGGATGAAACAGCAACTAATAATAAGTCTCTGCAATTTTTATTTACTATAAGGAGTTGTTGATCATGATCATCATTGGTGTACTCCAATGAATTTCTTTTTTGGGGGCAATTAACAAATAATTTATTGTGAATTTAGATAAAAAAAAAAGATTGGTGGAAATTGTTTAACATTATTAGTTTTTTTTAATAATTAAATTGTTTAATATTATTACTATTAAGTGATTCACATAATCACATGAATACTAAAGCATGGCATAAAATTATATGTGTGAATAATTGTATTATTATTATCTTCTAATATCAATAAATAATTTTGGCATTATATAAACAAAGCTAACCACCCTTTCCAAAACAAAGCTAATGAACACAAACAACATCCACACAAATTAAAGTAATTTTTTTAAACTAAAAATTTGAGAAACAAAAAAAAAAAAATAAATAAAAAAAAGAAAAAGAAAAAGAAAAAAAGAAGCAAACTAAGATCAAATCCATTCTCTCTCTCTCTCTCATCTTTCATGGAAGGAGAAGAAGGGAAGGAGAGATTCTCCCACACAAATACAATCACCCCACAATTTTTATTATTATTCACTCTCCCTGCATTCATTTATTACTCTCTCCTTATTCCACCACCACTACCACCCTATTCTCATTTTCATTTTCATTTTCATTTTGATTATTATTCAATGGAATAAGTTGAGAGATTATTCCCATTCCCCCATCTCCTTATTCTTCTTCTTCAACTTATTCTCACCCTTCCCATGTCTCCTTCCTCCTCCTCCTCCTAATACATAATCCCTAACCCTAAACACCCTCCTCACTTGTTAGGGTTTCCCATGGCCCGCCGCCTCCGTCTCCGCCTCCGTTAGCTCCCGCCGCCGCCGGAGGCGGTGGTGCAGGGTGGGCGGGGAGGCCGCGGAGGGACGACGATGCAGCTGCGGATCTCGCCGAGCATGAGGAGCATCACGATATCCAGCAGCAATGGGGTGGTGGACTCAATGAAGGTCCGCGTCGCGGCCCCGCCGGGGGCGGCGCCGCACCACCACCACCTACTCCACCACCAGCGCCACGTCTCCTACCGCACCCTCTTCCACACCGTCCTCGCCCTCGCCTTCCTCCTCCCCTTCGTCTTCATCCTCACCGCCGTCGTCACCCTCGAGGGCATCAACAATTGCTCCTCCCTCGGTGAGAGCCCCTCCCCTTTGGATAAATTGCTCCATCTCATCTGCATTTGGGTTTGGATTGGTTGGATTGCCGATTGATCTCGTTTGCTAGTGAAAGATCGCAACTTTGATCGGTTTTAGGCAGCTGAATTGGTAGGAATGGGCGCATCAGGGGTTGATCTGTTTAGTATTCTCTAAAAGAAATCTCACCTGACATCGCATTCGATAGGTTGGGTTGGTTGCTGGAAATGCCCCTTTTAACTCCTATTCCTTTTGCCTCACTGGTTTTGTATTCAATGTGGATTGTTTGTTTTGCAATTTGCATTCGCCGAATGTATTATAATTTATAACCAAAAAATCATTCCCTCCCTCCCTGAGGGCCTGTTTGGTTGCTTCAAAGCTACGGCCGCGCTGCAGATCCTGCTACAACCAAGTTTTATCTGGCTGTGGGGTTGGGATAATTTGATCGAGTTGCAGCTGCAGCACTTTGATTTGCAGCGAAAATTTGCTGTGTGTCAAGCTACGACAGCTCACTCTCTTTATTTCTCGACCGCCGTTACAAACTGCTAAATAGGTATCTCTTCCGGCTGCTGTGGTTCAGCCACGCGCGATTTACCCAAATGCCGTAGGTGTTGGTGCTTGTGGTGTTACATGGTTCGAAGCAGCCGCATAGTCGAATGTTAAGATCTATATTCTGATATTGATATTGGCTTTCCTTCTTTCTTTATCTCTTTTAGATATGATAATCTGAAGATTTGCCTTTTGCTTTATTCTTTTTTTTTATGATTCGCTTGGCTGTCTATGGGCGAATTTCCATTCTTTTCATGCTGTCAAATTTGGTACTTTCCGTTTCATTTCTACCCTGTGCATGGATAAAAGAAATTTGAAGAATTTTGATTTCCACTTGCTTTTAATGTTTGGCACGACGTTTCTCAACTATATCTTCTATTTTGGAAGTTCTTAGTGTATTTTGGTGAACTTCACAAACCTATATCTTGAAAAATAATTTTACACAGTATTAGTTTTTATCCTGAATGCTTATTTTTGTGATTTTTTTGGAGTTGTCTGTGGGTTTTCTACTCCTACTATACTACATCTTGGTGTTACATTGCTGCATCCTGTGCTTTTGGATCGTGGTTTGGTTATTATTTATTATAGTATATTGTGCTTTGCTTTGATAAGCTGGCATAAAGCTGTATTGATTGTGTTTGTGCTACTAAGAGTTCTTATTTCATTTATTCCTTAACCTTAACATTTTTTATTTGTCAGATTGTTTGGGAAGGAGGCTAGGACCGAGGTTCCTTGGAAGGGGGGGTGACGATTCTACGGTAAAGTTCCTGTATTTATTAGAATTTATTTGGTTTATCAATTCCCGGTTAATGAGTTTGCTTTGTAGTTATTAAAAGATAATGTAGCTCTATGATATTGACTGTCTTTAACTTAAACAGAGGCTAGTAAAAGACCTGTACAAGATACTGAACAAAGTCAACTCTGAAGAACTTCCAGTTGGAGGGAAGTTGCCTGAATCTTTCAGCGAGTTTCTTTTGGATGTGAGGAATAATCATTACGATGCCCGGACATTTGCTATCAGGTTAAAAGCCACGGTATGAACTTATTATTGTGCCTATTCGAAGGCTGTTGTATATCTTTTCGTGCGGTGAATACATTTTCTCATCTCGAGCTTCATTTTAGTAACTTTGTGAATTTTATTGTAACTAAAATATTTTTCCAGACATTAGTGTAATGAGAAAATATTGTGTAGTAGCTGTTTTATTTCATATTAATGCTAAGATTTGTATTAATATAGAGGCAAAAGGAAATTGGATTTGCATCTCATTTATAAGAATAAAGATATATAACAAGCAGCATTGACCTTTATAAGAACAAAGGCTTTGTTTATATTTTACTTTGTTACGAATATTGATCTTTCATGCTGTATGCCTTCATTTTTACGGTCTTAGGATCTCTCTAGCGTTGGAAATATATTTTTGTACTATTACCGAAGTGTACATATAGTTATTATGTTTCTGGATGACATTGATGTAGTTGACGAGCTGAAAATTGACATTAATACCAGCAAAGTGCAACCATGGGAAGCAAGAATAGTGTGAATGAGTTGACAATGTGGCTCTTCTCGCTGAGAATAACAGCCGATGAATACCATACATAATTTATATAGTATGTTGATTAGCCCATAAATTGATGGTTAATTTATAATTCAGAATGTCGTTGCTGATACATCATGGAACTTGTCATCAGTTAATATCCGGCCATCGAATTTATTTCTTGTAATATCCAACATTATTAAATTGATGTTTGTTAGTGCTTTTTTGTTACCAATCTGTTGGCTTGCAAAGAATTTGTGCCCTAAATTTGTCAGAAGTAACATCTTTCTATCTAACTAACTCTCGCTGCAGATGGAAAGCATGAACAGGGAAATAAAAAAGTCCAGGCTTGCAGAACAATTGAACAAACATTACGCTGCTAATGCCATACCGAAAGGCATTCATTGTCTCTCTTTGCGTCTGACCGACGAGTATTCTTCCAATGCCCATGCAAGGAAGCAGTTGCCACCTCCTGAATTGCTACCTGTGCTCTCGGATAACTCCTACCAACATTATATCCTAGCCAGTGATAATATTCTTGCAGCTTCAGTTGTGGTAAACTCAGTGGTCAAATCTTCATCGAAACCTGAGAGAATAGTCTTCCACGTCATCACTGATAAAAAGACTTACCCAGGGCTGCATTCGTGGTTCGCATTGAATCCTATTTCGCCTGCTATTGTCGAAGTTAAAAGCGTTCACCAGTTTGATTGGCTGACGAGAGAAAATGTACCGGTTCTTGAAGCTGTAGAAAGCCACAATGGAGTTAGATATCATTATCATGGAGATCATGTTAGAGGGACCATCGCAACTGACAACCCTAGGGATTTTGCTTCAAAGCTGCAGGCGCGGAGTCCTAAGTATATATCCCTACTCAACCATCTCCGCATTTATCTCCCAGAGGTAAGTAGGTCTTGTTAGTAAGCTTCTCATTTCTTTTTCTTTCTTCTGTGTGGGTTTCATGTGCTACTATTGGTAATTGATTACTAGATTGTTTGTATCGGCTTCGAGACAGTGGTTACTGGCAGAAGTAGTAAAGGAAGAAAACAACGGCTGATAATGCCTGAACCTAACAATTAACCAAGTTGATGTCGCGTACCAAAAGTTTGCGAATCCCATGTGTATACTCACCTTTGGTTCCAGAATAATTTTTGGGCGTATGATAGAAAAAAGAAGCACTTGGCAGAATCTTGATACAAGGATGATAGTGCTGTTAAAATTACTTGTACTCTTTCACTAGCTTTTGACCTGCATCTTGTGCTAATGCTCATGGAGATCTACTCTTTATTTCTGCTTTTTGTATGTTATTGGTTTATTGCGCACATTTTTTTCCCTTCATCGTACATAATTTCAAAATTATTAAATATCCTGATTCTCAAGTGGCAGCAAACCATGGTTCCAGACTCGATGTTTCATGCTCCAGTAATTCCTGCAAAAAGAAACACCCCTTTTTTCTGTACGTCTCGATGCCTCTTCTGATACGTTGTAATGTATTTGAACAGCTCTTTCCGAACCTCAACAAGGTGGTGTTTCTTGATGATGACATTGTTATTCAGCGCGATCTGTCACCTTTGTGGGAGATCGATCTAAAAGGAAAGGTAAATGGGGCTGTAGAAACTTGTAGAGGTGAAGACAAGTGGGTAATGTCTAAGCGCTTCAGGACTTATTTCAACTTCTCTCATCCCTTGATAGCCAATAATCTGGACCCAGATGAATGTGCATGGGCTTATGGGATGAATATCTTTGACTTGGCTGCCTGGAGGAAGACGGACATCAGAGAGCTCTATCATTACTGGCTAAAGGAGGTAATTCATGAATCCTTTCTGCCTCCTAATGTGCTTGCTAATCTACTTACTACTACTATTCGGTCAATCAATGTAATTTTTCCTGCTTAGCAAGAAAAACCCCGTTGTGATGGTGTCTGATGCATTTTCTCATTCCAGTCCGATAGGATTACTTTGCTTTTCTACATCATCCGCTCTGTCTCGTTGAATTTGTAAAAACTAAGCGAAGTTTGTTACATTGAGAGACCCTATTATGTTGGTGGACAAAACAGAAAACGGGGAAAAAAAAAAAAAAAAACTCTGTTCATGGGGCTTCTTCCTTTACCTATAAATTTATGTTGTTATAGCAATATACCTCGGAGTCTTTCAACAATTCATCAAGCGAGGCCTTTATTGTTAAAGAGAAAGGAGAGTTAGGTCATTAAAGGATCTAATTAAGAATTTTCATGCAGCTGCTCTAAAATTTAGACTCCATTAGACCAGCCCATGTATATCTATATCTGATCTCTGATCTCTCTCTTTTTTTACTATTCATATGAGTAGAGCATTGCATGTAAATCTATGATATATAAAGTGATACAGAATCTACGAATGCATAATTGGCAAATGTGATATTATGATGTGTATGGGTAATTGATTACATGCTTACTCTTTTGGTCGCAGAATCTAAAGTCTGGTCTAACTCTGTGGAAGTTTGGGACATTGCCGCCAGCTCTGATAGCCTTCAGGGGTCACGTGCATGCCATCGACCCATCATGGCACATGCTTGGGTTAGGATACCAAGAAAAGACCGACCTCGACAGTGCTAGAAAGGCTGCCGTGATCCACTTCAATGGGCAGTGCAAGCCATGGCTAGAAATCGGCTTTAAGCACCTTCAACCCCTTTGGACGAGGCACGTTAACTACTCCAACGACTTCGTAAAGACCTGTCATATTTTGGGAGCACAATAAGAGATCAGAAGATCGAAGAGACGAAAGTCAAAACACTAAAATAGTGGCAGACATGAAAGTACTTGCTGCTGCTCGAGACATAATGAGACTCTCGATCCACGACGAACAGCATAGCTGCTGACGCTAGAAAATTCTTTTCATCTGTAGCATATCGGTCCCGTAAATTTGGACATTGTTTTCAAAAATACTCAAAAAAGTTTTTCCTTGAGAGTAACAAGAGGAGCTAATGGAAAAAGAAAAAAAAAACACTACACAGTTTTCGGCGGACGACGGGGAAGCAGAATGCTGTGATTAGTCATACAGAAGCAATGAGCCATTGAATTCGTTCGTGTATTAGGATAAGAAGATTCTTCGGTTTTTTTTTTCAAAATTTTCCCCCCTTTCTTTTCATCCTTTTCTCTCTTCTCTTTCTATATGTTTTGTCCTCAATTTTGTTGCATTTTGGTTTTGTATCCTGATTCTTAGGTTTGAGGATTTTATTGTGGTAGGCTATCATTGGATTGTGAGGGATATATAAAGGATGTTCATGAGATATTTGAAATGTGCAGATTAATTCTTTCAGTCAAATCCTGTTTTAGTAAGATGTACTCATTTCCTATTCTTTTCCTGCTACCAACATTATCTTTCTATCATCTTTTTGAGATGATGATGAAATATCTGAATTCATATCATTCCTCCTTAGCAGTATCTAAATCAGCTGTCATATCATTCGTCCGCTAGGAAGGAATTAAATGAAAGGGAATAAGTTGAATTTAGTTTTCTCCCTTCCAAATGCTATGTTTTCTCCCTTCCAAATGCTACCTTGAGATATTGCTAGGAAAGATGACTCCAGCAGACGAATGATATGATAGCTGATTCAGATGCTACCTTTAGTAAGATGTACTCATTTCCTTTTTTTTCCTGCTACCAATATTATCTTTTTATCATGCTTTTGAGATGATGATGAAATATCTGAATCAGCTGTCATATCATTCGTCCTAGCAGTATCTGAATCAGCTGTCATATCATTCGTCCGCTAGGAAGGAATTAAATGAAAGGGAATAAGTTGAATTTAGTTTTCTCCCTTCCAAATGCTACCTTGAGATATTGCTAGGAAAGATGACTCTTTCCCCTCCCCCTCCATTAATGTTGTTCATATTTTCTCCAACTCCATTAATGTTCTGAATAAATAACTCATGGTGTCTCCCAAGAAACACATGGTTTGAGTTTTGAAGCACTGCCTCAAAATCTTCTAGAAATACATGGGAGCAGTTGAAGACAGACAGTCAAGAGGCCCACAAATTGCATGGAAAGTCGGGACGAAAACATATGCTTGTGGAACAGCAAAAATTAATATTTCGTGAGATTTTGTAAATTATAATTTTTTTTTTTTTTTTTTTTTTTTTGCTCTTAGAAAGAAAATAATAATAATAGCAAAAGGTTCAAATTGTTTAATGGTACATGAAAAAGCTGGAGAAAGAAAAAAATAATAATGGCATTGAAATCTATTTATATTAAATCGAAAGCTGGAGTTATAAGCACCCAACATTTTAAACACATTTGAATCGATTTCAAAGTCGGCAATAGGAATTAATTAAATGATTTTAAAATCAGTGCCCATGAGAGAAACTACAAATCACTAGAATTTAAATTTGTGCTGTTTTATGTTGACTTGTGTATGTATAAAAGTATGTATTATTATACGTACATTTATACCCTTTTGAAATCGTTTTTCCTAAAAAGAAAGGCTTAAAACACTCTACTACACTGTTTTTTTAGTATTATTTTTATAGATTAATTTCATATAGATCTATATAAAAATATTACATAGCAGATATATGCTTATAAAATTTAAAAAATTCTGATTCATTTATATATATTCCTATCGTTTGATTTATCGTTAATTTTTTAACAAAAATATATATAAAATAATTATTTTATTCACTCAAAAAAATATATTTTTGTATTTCTTTTTTGCCGTGTCCAAGGATCTCTCTTTGTACGTGATTGTTACCATCACAAGTCTCGTTGTCGTCGCCATGAATAAAAAAAAAAAAAAAAAGTTAAAAACATAATAAAAATTAATATTAGAATACAAATTATATATATAAAGAATTAAAAAGTTATTTTGCCTTTTAACTAATTATAATTAATTTTTTTTAACTCATAATTATCTAAATTTTGGTAACAGAAAAATATATTTAAAGACGAAAGTACTTAAATTTTGTAGGAATAAATTTACAATATGCAATTATTTCTATTTTTTATTTGCTATATATATATATATATATATATATATATATATATATTTAAAGGTAATTATATTATTGTATTTTACTCATCTCTATACTTTTAAAGATTTATTTTTGTTCTTCTACAGTGCACTAATTTTTTTTCTCATATAAATCACTCAATTATTTTTTCTCTTAAGAGGCACGGATTAAATAATAAAAAAATATAAAATAAAATTTTCTGAATTTTTAAATTTTTATCATTTTTATGTTAAAATAAGCTGAATATATTCTCCAACACTTTTAATCAGTATTTTTTTTAATATATTTTATATAAAATTATAGTTTTATTGTTTAAAGTGTAGAATTAAAAATATATAAGCTCTACTTTATATATAATATAAAAAGTAAAAAAATTCTCTCATTTGAATTTTTTTGAACCACAAAAGGAGTGTGTATACAAGTAACCTTTTACCAATTAAAAATTAATATAACAAATTCTTATAATCCTTAAATAAAAATTATAAGATGTACATATATTGCTCTAAATTAATAGAAAAATTCTATATATATATATATATATATTATATATATATATATATATATATATATATATATATATAGGGGTGGCAATCTAGCTCGCTGTTCGCGAGCCAGCTCGTGTTCGGCTCGAAATGAGCTCGAGATCGAATCGCTCGTTTAGTAAACGAGCCGAACACGAGCCGAATTTTTCAGCTCGTTTAATAAACGAGCCGAATACGAGGTGGGGTTAGCTCGTTCGTGTTCGGCTCGATAACAGCTCGAATATATATATATATATATATATATATATATAATATATATATTATATATATATATATAATATAATATATATTATTATTATTATTTAGATTTAAGCCATCATTTTTTTTGAATTTTAATTATTAAATTAAATTTTTAATTTTTTAATTTTTTTTAACTTTATACCTAATAGTAGAAATGAAAATCAAACTTGTTGTTCGCGAGCCAGCTCGTGTTCGGCTCGTTAATAAACGAGCTGAACACGAGCCAAGTTAAAACCTAATAGTAAGAATGAAAATCAAACTTGTTGTTCGCGAGCCAGCTCGTGTTCGGCTCGTTAATAAACGAGCCGAACACGAGCCAAAATTTTTAGCTCGATATTTAAACGAGCCAGCTCGTGTTCGGCTCGTTTATTAAACGAGCCGAAGACGAGCCGATCCCAGCTCGCTCGTGTTCGGCTCGTTGACACCCCTATATATATATATATATATATAATATATATAATATATATATATATATAATAATACGGTAATAAATAAAAAAAAAAATTTAGACCAAAAAAAAAAAAAAGAAAAAAAGAAAAAGAGAGAGTAAAATTCCATCTTATAATAAGGCAAAATTTCTCAGAGGTATCGTGTAGGAGACTAAAAAAAAATTCGGTCAACAACATTCTAAATTTCTTAAAATGTATTAATTACCCAACGCGTAAAAAAAAAAAAAAAAAAAAAGAAGAAGAAGAAAAAAAAAAAAAAGGCGCTTTTGGAAAAAGCGAATTGTGCGTGGAAGTTAGCGAACGGTCGCTTTGATTGGAAGGGAATTCCAATGGGGGGGACTGGGGAGGGGGGTGGAGGAGGAGAAGGAGGAGGAGGAGGAGAAGAGGAATAGATCATTCTAGAAGAGTCTAGGGCGTTGGACGAAGCAAGGTATGTGCATGCATGGGGTCGGGGATGCGAAAGATCGCTCTTTTTAATTTGAAATTTGTTTAATTTGTGATTTTTGGAATGGGAGTTGGGATTCGGGGGATCCGTTTGACCAGAGATCTCCGCCGCCTTTGATTCCTCGGCTTTCGCGTTCCGTTGATTGTGTGCTTGAGTTTTTCGATTTAAAGGTCCCTTTTTTTTTGGTGTGGGGGGGAATTTTTTGATGGGATTTTGAGGTGGGTGATTGGAGATTTTGGGAATCGGAGGAAACCCAGATCGAGATTTGTGTGTTTGAAGCGAGAAAGGTGGTGGGATCTTTAGGACAATTTCCCTTTTTTTTTGGAGCCGCATCGAGATTTGATCGGATTTTTCACATTCGGTATTGGCACCATCCTCGTCTTTCTCTTTCATTTTCTATTGTTTTTTCTTATTATTTATTGTAATAATTAATATAATTAATAATAATAATTGTTGGTTTGTTCAAGCTATATCAATCATCTTGTTTATCTCTGTTTACTTTGTATAGGAGATCTTAAATTAAATTTTGTTCTTCTTTAATCTGTGTCCTAAGATAAGAAGATTCTGAACATATATGTTGTGGCAATTTGTAGATCCTTTCCCTGCAATATGTCTGGAGTGCAAGAACAGGTAGAAATCAAGTTTCGGTTGCTCGACGGATCGGATATCGGTCCCGAAACATATTCGATCGCGACGAGCGTCGCCACACTCAAGGAAAGCATCCTTGCTCAGTGGCCCAAAGGTTAGCCTGATTAGCCAATGAATTCATGCTGTGATTATGCCAAAGTTGTTGTGGTTCTGCCCTGAAACCCGAGTTTCTGTCCTTTTGAAGTGAAAAGAGACTATTTGGTTATCTGGTGTTCTTGAGCTTTTGAATTGAGAATGTGTTGATTGATTGTATAAATGCGGTTCGCATTTAATGATTTATAGTAAGATCAAACTCTGATCAATCCCTCTGAAATTTGGTTTGCAATGTCGTGGAAAAAGTTAAATGAGGAAAGTTATTTCAGATGGATTTTTGACAGCGAATACGTGACGATTTTGTCTGAATTAATGGCTGATTTAACCTGACCTTAGAACTGAGTTGCAGGAGTTAGTCTTCTTGTTAGTCTTTTACTGCCTGCTGGATAGCCGGTCTAATTGAAGGGCTGTTTTTTGAATCACTTGGAACCTTAAATATATGATAATGTGTTACTTATCTTATGTTAATTTCCATTTGTTGGGATCTTCTTCTTGTGTCTGATATTGTAGGTGTTCATGTAGCCTGATCAACTTGCATATGTCTCTTATTGCCTTTCTCGATGTTGTCGGTATGTCGGTATGTCGGTTGGAAGTGAATTTTTAGATATGATTTGGGGGCTTGAGGGTTCATCTTGCACTTTATTTTCATCATGGATAGTTGAATTTTCATTATTTCTCCTGACTTGGTGGTATCTTCTTCGATTGATTGTCGAATGCATCTTTCCTCTTTTGATTTGGCATCTTTGTTGATTTCTACACCCCTCATCTTCTTCTTGTTAAGTATACCTCATGACCCTTGGGTGGACCTAAGGATGTGACTGATTGATGATTGGAGATGAACTGTTTTGG
>CM054944.1:19688567-19774400 GCA_029168755.2 Tillandsia fasciculata | reverse complement strand
ACGCAGCGGCAGTGGTGCAGGCGGTCGGAGCTGATCTCGCCGGCTGGCTTTCAGATCGACGTCTGCACGATGGGAAGCTCCTCCCTCTTCTTCTTCTTTCAGTTGCCTTCTTCCTTCTCCTCCTCCCCCTCGCCCACTCCAAGACAGTCAAAAGAGACGGTAAATTTCTCTCTCTCTCTCTTTTTTTTTTTTAATCTTATTTTCCTTTTTCCTTTCTGAAGAAATTTGGGCTTGATTTACTCTTCTGAAAATGATAGTCTGCTCGAGAATTGCAGTCCTTTTTCAGACATCAATTTTTTTTTTAGATAATATGACATCACAGTCTGTATTAAATTCATATAAAACTTCATTCGGGAGAGCGCCCCAACGTCCCCTTTGCTGTCACGCGTTACTTTTGCCTCAATTTGAAAGTATTTTTTTATTTTAATTTTTTTTAAAAAAATATATAATATAGAGAAGGTACGAGTTTTGTATAACTTTCATATGATCAGTTTTACTTGATCTATGAACTCTTTTATGGTTGTGTAAATGAAAGCATTCATAGTTTCATTTTGAGGGTGAAGTATGTTGGCTATATTTATTTATGGGTTAAAAATATATCTAACTTTTTCTGTGACCCGTGACGATAGCGTCAAGATACTAATAAGTTGAGTTGGGAGAATTCAATAAGTTGAGTGGGACTGAGTGGGACTGCGGTCCATAATAAATCTAAGGATCCGACAAAATAATTTAGTTTGAGATTTTGGAATTAATGATTAGCGTATTTCTAATAGCTCAAGCTTTTGGGATTAATGGTTAGCGCCAACGATCCGACAAAATGATTTATCACCGCGCCGTCGAAATGAGCTTAAATAACCGGCTTTTTGTTGCAGTAAAAGCATTGAACGAGATCAAGGCCTCGTTAGGATGGAGGGTGGTCTATTCCTGGGTAGGAGACGATCCTTGCGGCGATGGGGATCTTCCTCCGTGGTCGGGAGTCACATGTTCCCAACAAGGAGATTACCGGGTCGTGACGGAGTTGTACGAAATCGAATTCCTCCTCCTCATCAACTTTGCTGAATACTTTTGAAAAATGTTGTTTAAACTAAGGATTTAAGTATTCATCGGCACAGTCCGTATCCACCGTACCGTATCGTGCCAATAAGATATCGGCACGATACAGCCCCCGTGCCGATGGCACTACTGAAAAACCTCTTTTTTTTTTTTTAAATACTAAGTAATTTTCTTAATAAAGTTTAAAAGATTTGATAAAAATACATAATAAGTAATTAAAAAATTTTATTGCTAAAGAAAATAAATATTTCATATCATTATGTGTCAGCACACATGTATTTTTTTTTGACTGGCACGGCTCGGTACATACCGTGCCACCGACAAGTTTTCGGCACTACCCCGTGCCACGGCACTTAAATTCTTGGTTTAAACATACGGTCGTATCCTTCATTTGCAGGGAAGTTTATGCTGTATCAATAGTCGGCCCGTTTCCAACTGCTGTTACGAATCTCCTGGATTTAACTAGATTGTAAGAACTCTTCCTTAGTGTCGTCTTTGTCGCTTTTGTTAGTTCTGAACAGAAAACAAGTTCGGTTTGCACATTTTGCTCGGTTAGATTACTTATCCTCGAGTCGGTCTTTTAGTTTGGAGAGTTCCTCGAGTAAACTCCCATGTAAAATTGCTTACTTAGTCACGAACTTGAATTTCTGTATCAACCGCCGTTTTGCGCCGAGCTTCAGTTGTATTGTGATGTAGTCATTATGTAAATAATGGATCTTGTATAGATTTTATGCAAGTTGATAGATGTTAACTTTGCTAGATCAGAGTATCATGTAAAAGATCGATCGACGAATATTCTTTAACTCCCATGAAATTTCATGGAATGCGATCGGTCAATTCTGTTCTACTAATGACAGGGATCTTCATAATAACAAGTTGACTGGACCCGTCCCTCCTCAAATTGGACGGCTGAAGCACCTCAAGATATTGTATGTGTCTCTACTCACTAATGCTTTCGGTTTTGTCTTAATTATTCTGTAAGAGAAATCTGATATTTTGTGCTTGTAAGATTTCAAAGGCGTCGCTTCGTACTTTTGGTCATCTGACGTATCTACGCCACCATATTGAGTGCTTTTCAAATAAGCGTCTGCAACATTATAGTGAATAGAAATAGTGATTACCTGAAGTGCAACGGAGTGATTTTTTTTTTGTGTGTGTATGTGTGTGTGGGAATTATATACACTCTGGGGCCTGACCAAGTAAATAAATAGTCGATGCACAAACAATAGCATTTTGAATTGTGCCAATTATGACGCATAGAAAACAACCAAACAGGGTGAAGTTTTCGAAACTTCTACTATTTCTTGCTTTTGATGATAACTTAGAAGTTCTGATACATTTTATTTTGAAAGTGACTTGGTTCCAGCATTTGTTACGAAGGCTTTGAAAGCCAATCACAGACGAGTATTTGGTTTTAATTCAACGGAGTGTGGTGCTCACTAGAAGAAACTAGAGAGACATTGCAACTCGGCGATTTGAAGTTGTTGACCAGCTGATATACTTGGCATATATGACCGTTCAATTTAACCATCCTCTTGCGTTTATATACTAGGAATTAATAATACTTTTTTTGGTAATAATTTGTCATTCGCATCATTAGGAACCTGAGGTGGAATAAGCTTCATGACGTTCTTCCACCTGAGATCGGCGAATTAAAGAAATTAACACACTTGTAAGTTCGTCATGGTTTCTGCTTTTTGAGTTTCGGATCCTTGATTTTTTACTTGATATATATTGGCGCTTCTTTTAAAAAAAAAATTTGCAGGTACCTGAGCTTTAATAACTTTAAAGGTGAAATTCCAGTTGAGCTAGCCAATTTACCGGAACTTCGTTATCTCTATCTTCATGAGAATCGCTTTACAGGAAAAATCCCTCCTGAACTGGCAAATCTCAAACACTTACGACACCTGTATCTCTCTCTCTCTCTCTCTCTCTCTCTCTCTCTCTCTCTCTTTATGTTTTGTGTGTTTGTATATTTGTTTTCTGCTATATTATATCTTCTTAAAAGAATAGCTGGTTCAGCTACAATTCTATCTGGCTGTATTTTCTAGCTAGAGGTTAAGAATCATAATGTTCTGAGTCATTGATCCATCTCCAGTGATGTTGGTAACAACCGCTTAACTGGAACAGTAAGAGATTTCGTCCGCACTGGGGATGGTTTCCCCTCGCTTCGTAATCTGTAAGTGAATATTTCCTGGTCTTTGCCTCATTTTAAATTTTAGTTACTGCGGTTATACATATTTTTTCAATATTTTTTTCACTTTTCAAATGCTAATATGTTGGATATCGGTCTCAAGATACATAAACAATAACCAATTGAGTGGAGGATTGCCGGATCAGCTCGCAAATCTGACGAACCTCGAAATCCTGTGGGTTGCTTTCCTGAATAGCAGTTAGAAGAGTTTTTAAAATCACTTTTGAATTTACTTATCCAGCAGTACTTTCCTTCGAAATGCGATCATTATTACAGGCACCTGTCATACAACAAGATGATCGGAGCAGTAACTCCTAAGCTTGTCCAGATTCCCAGATTAACATATTTGTGAGTCTTTCTTTGTTGATTTTGTTGAAATACATTTCAATTACCTGACTTATCTTGCTCAACTCCTAGCATATGCGAGGCATTTTCGATAGACGATGCGTTTATAAATGACATTGCGAAAAAATTGATAAGATCAGTGTTTAATCTCTTCAAGGGGAGATAACTAAATCGCAATTCGTCAGAAGTTCGCAGTTCAAATTCTGCATTTGTTGGCGCTCATCTTTTCTCCGACTACTGATGTTTTTAGGTACTTGGACCACAATTTATTTACTGGGAGGATCCCCGAAGGATTATACAAACATCCTTTCCTAAAAGAAATGTGAGCATCTTCGCAATGTTGGTTCTGACGAAAAGAATTTACATATTCCACTATGCAATGTACATTGAACGGCGAACTACTTTGGTGCAGGTACATCGAAGGCAACCATTTCAAGCCCGGTGCGAAGCCGAAGGGTATGCATAAGGTGCTGGAATTAGCCGACACGGATTTTTTGTTCTAGTTATTTTGCTCCTTTTCGAATATTTTTGTTCATGTGGAAGTTTTCTAATATCAGCAATGTGCTGCAGTACATATTCCAGAAGATAAGAATCAACAATATGACTTCTGAGTTGATTGAATTATTTGAGGTCTCTTGATTCTGAATGCTGGATCTAAATTTTGAGTGCATGAAATTTGGTGGATTACATTTCAAACTTTCAAGTATTTCACTTTTGGGTAAACTGCAGGTTTGGTCCTCAAACTATGAGGCAGGTGAATGATAATTTGGTGCTCAAACTTTGATTTGTTATAAATTTTATTCGGTTCTCGTTGCATAATATTACATGTTATTTCGATATAATCAGATATTTAGGCATTGTTTGGTTTGGAAATAAGACATAGAATAAGGCATTGTTTCAGTCTTGTTTTTCAAATACGTTTGTTTTGGATGGGAATAGTAGTTTTCGTCTTTTTGGAATAAGTTGGTATATTTTGTTTGGAAAAAACTTCTTTCCACTCGAGAATAAGATTAATTAAAATAAATATAATTTTAATTATTGTAATAAATTTTTAATTAATTTAATATTTTGACTAATCTAATTATTTTATTAACTAATTATTTAACTATTAGATAATTAACTAATTAATTTATTAAATTATTTATAGTTAATTAAATTATTTATTAACAATACTTATTATTGTTAATTATTTTATCAATTAATATTTAGGATTATCTAGCAATAATTAATTAAATAAGTTAAATTATTATTTAATTAATATTTTTATATTAATTAATTAAATAAAATATTATTATTTTAAAATTATAATTATTTTTATTCTCACTATTTAAATTTAACTATCCAAACATTATTTTTTTTTATTTTAAGAAACAACTTAATTTTCATTAAAATGTAAAATTAATTTTGTTTCTGCTTGTTCCTAAACTATTATATCTATCCCTAAATTAAGCAGTTCTAGCTTATACCTGAACCAAACGCAGCCTTAAGATTTTTGAATCAGATTACTACTAATCTTGCATTATTGTGCTTGATTTAATATAATAATATAATGTTGGATTACAGTGTATATAGAATTATTACATTTGGTTCATTTAACAAAATTTAGTAATATTGTTTATTTCAAAATTATCCTTGTGGTCAAATTTAATATTATCTTTTACTAAACTATAATTTTAATATAATTTATACTTGAATTTAAATTTAAAATTTAAAATCTGAATAAAAATATAAAATTTAATATTTTAATTTAAAATATAAATTTAAAATTTAAAAATTGAAAATTAAAACTTAAATTTAAAAATTAAAATTTAAAATTTAGAAATTAAATTAAAATCTAAATTTTAAAATTTTAAATTTTAAATTTTAAAATTAAAATTTTAAAAATAAGATATTAAAAGAATTTGGGAGAGTTGGAAGGTAAATTTATAATTTAAAAAACATACAAAATAATCTATCATCAGTAATAAGACATACTCAATAATACTGTATCATTTTTAATGTTATATTACTGATCAAATTACAGATTAGGTGAACCAAACGCAATAATTCTAATCGTATTATCTGTAATTCTGAAAAGATAATCCGAACCAAACACATTCTAAGGAGGAGAGATGCCTCACTAGCTGGAGGAGCCGTAAAGAAAAAAGATAAAAGCAGAGGGTTCATCAGCAAAAGTGTCAATAAGTGGGCTTCCAACAAAGATATCATCCAAGGTACAAATAAAGGTCCCTTGAAAGCAATGTAATGTACAGTGTAAATATATCAAATCTAAGGCCCTTTTGTGCATAAATTCCTGTTGATGCATCCATCAATCACCATCAAAATCATTATTTCTTTGCTTTTTTTTTTTAAAAAAAAAAAAAAAATTTGGTGATCCCTGAAATATTTCCATCATCCCTGTCCTTGGCCTTGTAAAAATCCAGAAGCTTTACTGGGTATGGGCAAAGTTTGAGGTTATAAATGTACAAAGGGGCAATGCTACTTGCACACTCCAAATAAGATGTATATTTTATATTTTATCCATACAAAGATAGGGACTAATCTATCAATTATTTCGAAATAATTGATAAAATTTATCTTATTCTATTATTGAATAAATGAGATGTAAAATATACACACCACTTGATGTACAAATAGCATTGCTTTTTGTACATTTATAACCTCAAACTTTGCCCATACCCAGTAAAGCTTCTGGATTTTTACATGGCTAAGGACAGGGATGATGCAAATATTTCAGGGATCACCCAATGCAATGTATTTGGTTTATAATTTTTTTAAAAAAACATGTGCTTCTACTCAAGTAACTCAACCCTGCATTAGGTACAATTTAAACATATCTAATTAACATCAAATTAATTAAATACATTGCATTGGGAATCACCCTAATGTAGTTTCCCCAAAAAAAAAAATAGTGCTTTTTATGGGCATTAAAATTAAGTTTGGAAAAAAAAATTATAGTAGTTCTAATATGTAGTAGAAGAAAATCCTGGCATTGCTTAGCTTGCATTAATCATCACATATTATTTTGCTTGGATTTTTGAAATAGCTTTTCTGATTTGAGTGAAAATGATATGGCAGAAAAAAAAAAAAAAAATTGACAATCGGTAACAACTGAAATAAACTGCTGATTTTTAAAAGATAAAAAAGGAGAGGTAAAAATGTATAAAATTTATCTGAATTATAAATTATTTTAAATTGGTTATTAATTTTTTAAAATTTTGATTTTACTATTCGATGTTTCAATTTGTTTGATTTGAATAACTTAATTAACAATATTTTTAACTCAAAATTTAAGATAATCGCTTACTTTAATAAATTTATAAATGCGAGATTTACATGAAGTATATATGCCGGCTAAATATATAAAGATAAATAACGTACTCAAATTTTGAAGTTAAAATACTGTTGACCGACTCAAATCAAATAAATTAAAAAATTACATCACGAGCTGAATTTTAACGGTACGATCTTAGACATTGCATATATGCAAACAAGGTATTGATATTAACACTCATTGAATAAGCTCTTTGATAAGTAGTACAATTTGTATGATAATAAGCAATAATAATAATAATAATAATAATATTATTATTAGGTATGGTAAAATATATTGATCTCTATGGTACATGATTGCATAAGATATGTTTCTAAAGTAAACAACTAGGAATTAAATAAGAAAAGCGTGAGAATCGGCAACTAATAATACTCGGTAAATTGACTCTGATTACAATAAAATATTAGATGTTTTTTTGGATTTGTTTTAACTAATACTTTTTATAACACAAGAGATAGTTACCTAACCAATATGAAAGAGTTTTACTTTATTTATTTATTTATTTATTTATTTTTGTGAAATATCAAAATGAAAGAGAATTTGTAAAGTGGATTATATAAAAGGAAATATGCACAAAATACTTGTCTAAATTTTGGGCATTAAATGAAGTATATTTTGGGCAAAATGTATGGAGGGCCCACTCAACTATAGAAGTTTTTTTTTTGTTTTTGTTTTTTTGTTTTTTAGTTTTTTTTTTTGGACACCCTCTTGACATAACTTTTATTAATCAAATAATTATTAGTCATTAAATTGTGGATTTTTATTATATTTATTTATTAAATTTAATACCTATAGTTACTTTTTAATAAATAAAATTAAAATAATTAATGATTAATAGTTTATAGAATGATTAATTTAATAAACCTTTCGACTAAACAAACTTTAATAACTAAAATATAAAATTGAGGAGTTGTCGACTGCTATGCTATTAATAGTACTAAGTTATTAGTGTTATTAAGTTTTTGACCCTTTGGTTAAGAGATGTGTGGTTGGAATGATATTAGGCTCTTAGAGTTTAATCGGTGGTTAGAAAAATAGTATGATATAACGGATGAAAATAATTAAAAGGGTTGATCTAACGGTGGAAATTTAATAGCACCAAATGCTTGGTGCTATCGATGGTATAGTAGCCGAACTCAATAAAGAATATATATATATATATATATATATATATATATATATATATATAGACAGGAATACTATCAGTAACAAAAGGCTTCGTTACCATCCATTTGTTTCGAGGATGGAGCTTTTAAAATAACGATCGACACCGTTAAATATGATCTAAACGATTTAAATTATTTGAAAATTAAATTTCACGTTTTTTCGATATTTTTTTTTTGTCCATCAAATGATCACAAAATTGAACGACTGAAAATGAATATCCTTCAAAAAATAACAATAAAAGTCTTATAATCAAGATCAGGAATATAGATTTTATTTTAAATAGTTTTAAAAAATTTCTAACCAAAATTTAATTAATCCATAATTCTTAGCATCATTAAACAAGCAAAAGGTTTATCTCTATTATTAAAATTATAAATTTTACCATCTTTTGATCATTAGGTCAATGATCTCGAAAAGATTTGAAATTTGATTTCTAAATACTTCCAATGGTTTAGATTATATTCAACGGTGTCGATCGTCGATTTAGAAATTTTATCATAAATAATAAAAAAAAAAAGAAAAAAAAGATGGCACTAGAGTCTGGTTACTAGTATGCTATTAATAGCATCAGGCTATTGATGCTATTAGAATTTCGGGCCTTAGATACAGAGATGTGCGATAAGAATGACAGTAGTTATGTAAGATTTAATAAATTATTGATAGAAATAAAAATAATAAAATGAAAATGAAAATTTTAAAGGACCAAATATTTACTAATATTTATAGTTGAGAGGTCTATTTCAAAGTGGACTTTAGGTGGGGGAGTCTTACTATGTTTTTACTTGTATTACAGCATTGTGTTGTATTAAATAAAGTAGTAGGTGAAATGAATCTAAATCAAGTACAAGGGATGAAACAGCAACTAATAATAAGTCTCTGCAATTTTTATTTACTATAAGGAGTTGTTGATCATGATCATCATTGGTGTACTCCAATGAATTTCTTTTTGGGGGCAATTAACAAATAATTTATTGTGAATTTAGATAAAAAAAAAATATTGGTGGAAATTGTTTAACATTATTAGTTTTTTTAATAATTAAATTGTTTAATATTATTACTATTAAGTGATTCATATAATCACATGAATACTAAAGCATGGCATAAAATTATATGTGTGAATAATTGTATTATTATTATCTTCTAATATCAATAAATAATTTTGGCATTATATAAACAAAGCTAACCACCCTTTCCAAAACAAAGCTAATGAACACAAACAACATCCACACAAATTAAAGTAATTTTTTTTAAACTAAAAAATTTGAGAAACAAAAAAAAAAAAAAAAAAAAAAAAAAAAAAAAAAGCAAAAGAAGATCAAATCCATTCTCTCTCTCTCTCTCTCTCATCTTTCATGGAAGGAGAAGAAGGGAAGGAGAGATTCTCCCACACAAATACAATCACCCCACAATTTTTATTATTATTCACTCTCCCTGCATTCATTTATTACTCTCTCCTTATTCCACCACCACTACCACCCTATTCTCATTTTCATTTTCATTTTGATTATTATTCAATGGAATAAGTTGAGAGATTATTCCCATTCCCCCATCTCCTTATTCTTCTTCTTCAACTTATTCTCACCCTTCCCATGTCTCCTCCTCCTCCTCCTAATACATAATCCCTAACCCTAAACACCCTCCTCACTTGTTAGGGTTTCCCATGGCCCGCCGCCTCCGTCTCCGCCTCCGTTAGCTCCCGCCGCCGCCGGGCAGCGCCGCCGCCGGAGGCGGTGGTGCAGGGTGGGCGGGGAGGCCGCGGAGGGACGACGATGCAGCTGCGGATCTCGCCGAGCATGAGGAGCATCACGATATCCAGCAGCAATGGGGTGGTGGACTCAATGAAGGTCCGCGTCGCGGCCCCGCCGGGGGCGGCGCCGCACCACCACCACCTACTCCACCACCAGCGCCACGTCTCCTACCGCACCCTCTTCCACACCGTCCTCGCCCTCGCCTTCCTCCTCCCCTTCGTCTTCATCCTCACCGCCGTCGTCACCCTCGAGGGCATCAACAATTGCTCCTCCCTCGGTGAGAGCCCCCTCCCCTTTGGATAAATTGCTCCATCTCATCTGCATTTGGGTTTGGATTGGTTGGATTGCCGATTGATCTCGTTTGCTAGTGAAAGATCGGAACTTTGATCGGTTTTAGGCAGCTGAATTGGTAGGAATGGGCGCATCAGGGGTTGATCTGTTTAGTATTCTCTAAGAAATCTCACCTGACATCGCATTCGATAGGTTGGGTTGGTTGCTGGAAATGCCCCTTTTAACTCCTATTCCTTTTGCCTCACTGGTTTTGTATTCAATGTGGATTGTTTGTTTTGCAATTTGCATTCGCCGAATGTATTATAATTTATAACCAAAAAATCATTCCCTCCCTCCCTGAGGGCCTGTTTCGTTGCTTCAAAGCTACGGCCGCGCTGCAGATCCTGCTACAACCAAGTTTTATCTGGCTGTGGGGTTGGGATAATTTGATCGAGTTGCAGCTGCAGCACTTTGATTTGCAGCGAAATTTTGCTGTGTGTCAAGCTACGACAGCTCACTCTCTTTCTTTCTCGACCGCCGTTACAAACTGCTAAATAGGTATCTCTTCCGGCTGCTGTGGTTCAGCCACGCGCGATTTACCCAAATGCCGTAGGTGTTGGTGCTTGTGGTGTAACATGGTTCGAAGCAGCCGCATAGTCGAATGTTAAGATCTATATTCTGATATTGATATTGGCTTTCCTTCTTTCTTTATCTCTTTTAGATATGATAATCTGAAGATTTGCCTTTTGCTTTATTCTTTTTTTTATGATTCGCTTGGCTGTCTATGGGCGAATTTCCATTCTTTTCATGCTGTCAAATTTGGTACTTTCCGTTTCATTTCTACCCTGTGCATGGATAAAAGAAATTTGAAGAATTTTGATTTCCACTTGCTTTTAATGTTTGGCACGACGTTTCTCAACTATATCTTCTATTTTGGAAGTTCTTAGTGTATTTTGGTGAACTTCACAAACCTATATCTTGAAAAATAATTTTACACAGTATTAGTTTTTATCCTGAATGCTTATTTTTGTGATTTTTTTGGAGTTGTCTGTGGGTTTTCTACTCCTACTATACTACATCTTGGTGTTACATTGCTGCATCCTGTGCTTTTGGATCGTGGTTTGGTTATTATTTATTATAGTATATTGTGCTTTGCTTTGATAAGCTGGCATAAAGCTGTATTGATTGTGTTTGTGCTACTAAGAGTTCTTATTTCATTTATTCCTTAACCTTAACATTTTTTATTTGTCAGATTGTTTGGGAAGGAGGCTAGGACCGAGGTTCCTTGGAAGGGGGGGTGACGATTCTACGGTAAAGTTCCTGTATTTATTAGAATTTATTTGGTTTATCAATTCCCGGTTAATGAGTTTGCTTTGTAGTTATTAAAAGATAATGTAGCTCTATGATATTGACTGTCTTTAACTTAAACAGAGGCTAGTAAAAGACCTGTACAAGATACTGAACAAAGTCAACTCTGAAGAACTTCCAGTTGGAGGGAAGTTGCCTGAATCTTTCAGCGAGTTTCTTTTGGATGTGAGGAATAATCATTACGATGCCCGGACATTTGCTATCAGGTTAAAAGCCACGGTATGAACTTATTATTGTGCCTATTCGAAGGCTGTTGTATATCTTTTCGTGCGGTGAATACATTTTCTCATCTCGAGCTTCATTTTAGTAACTTTGTGAATTTTATTGTAACTAAAATATTTTTCCAGACATTAGTGTAATGAGAAAATATTGTGTAGTAGCTGTTTTATTTCATATTAATGCTAAGATTTGTATTAATATAGAGGCAAAAGGAAATTGGATTTGCATCTCATTTATAAGAATAAAGATATATAACAAGCAGCATTGACCTTTATAAGAACATGCTGGAACAAAGGCTTTCTTTATATTTTACTTTGTTACGAATATTGATCTTTCATGCCGTATGCCTTCATTTTTACGGTCTTAGGATCTCTCTAGCGTTGGAAATATATTTTTGTACTATTACCGAAGTGTACATATAGTTGTTATGTTTCTGGATGACATTGATGTAGTTGACGAGCTGAAAATTGACATTAATACCAGCAAAGTGCAACCATGGGAAGCAAGAATAGTGTGAATGAGTTGACAATGTGGCTCTTCTCGCTGAGAATAACAGCCGATGAATACCATACATAATTTTTATAGTATGTTGATCAGCCCATAAATTGATGGTTAATTTATAATTCAGAATGTCGTTGCTGATACATCATGGAACTTGTCATCAGTTAATATCCGGCCATCGAATTTATTTCTTGTAATATCCAACATTATTAAATTGATGTTTGTTAGTGCTTTATTGTTACCAATCTGTTGGCTTGCAAAGAATTTGTGCCCTAAATCTGTCAGAAGTAACATCTTTCTATCTAACTAACTCTCGCTGCAGATGGAAAGTATGAACAGGGAAATAAAAAAGTCCAGGCTGGCAGAACAATTGAACAAACATTACGCTGCTAATGCCATACCGAAAGGCATTCATTGTCTCTCTTTGCGTCTGACCGACGAGTATTCTTCCAATGCCCATGCAAGGAAGCAGTTGCCACCTCCTGAATTGCTACCTGTGCTCTCGGATAACTCCTACCAACATTATATCCTAGCCAGTGATAATATTCTTGCAGCTTCAGTTGTGGTAAACTCAGTGGTCAAATCTTCATCGAAACCTGAGAGAATAGTCTTCCACGTCATCACTGATAAAAAGACTTACCCAGGGCTGCATTCGTGGTTCGCATTGAATCCTATTTCGCCTGCTATTGTCGAAGTTAAAAGCGTTCACCAGTTTGATTGGCTGACGAGAGAAAATGTACCGGTTCTTGAAGCTGTAGAAAGCCACAATGGAGTTAGATATCATTATCATGGAGATCATGTTAGAGGGACCATCGCAACTGACAACCCAAGGGATTTTGCTTCAAAGCTGCAGGCGCGGAGTCCTAAGTATATATCCCTACTCAACCATCTCCGCATATATCTCCCAGAGGTAAGTAGGTCTTGTTAGTAAGCGTCTCATTTCTTTTTCTTTCTTCTGTGTGGGTTTCATGTGCTACTATTGGTAATTGATTACTCGATTGTTTGTATCGGCTTCGAGACAGTGGTTACTGGCAGAAGTAGTAAAGGAAGAAAACAACGGCTGATAATGCCTGAACCTAACAATTAACCAAGTTGATGTCGCGTACCAAAAGTTTGCAAATCCCATGTGTATACTCACCTTTGGTTCCAGAATAATTTTTGGGCGTATGATAGAAAAAAGAAGCACTTGGCAGAATCTTGATACAAGGATGATAGTGCTGTTAAAATTACTTGTACTCTTTCACTAGCTTTTGACCTGCATCTTGTGCTAATGCTCATGGAGATCTACTCTTTATTTCTGCTTTTTGTATGTTATTGGTTTATTGCACACTTTTTTTTCCCTTCATCGTACATAATTTCAAAATTATTAAATATCCTGATTCTCAAGTGGCAGCAAACCATGGTTCCAGACTCGATGTTTCATGCTCCAGTAATTCGTGCAAAAAGAAACACCCCTTTTTTCTGTACGTCTCGATGCCTTTTCTGATACGTTGTAATGTATTTGAACAGCTCTTTCCGAACCTCAACAAGGTGGTGTTTCTTGATGATGACATTGTTATTCAGCGCGATCTGTCACCTTTGTGGGAGATCGATCTAAAAGGAAAGGTAAATGGGGCTGTAGAAACTTGTAGAGGTGAAGACAAGTGGGTAATGTCTAAGCGCTTCAGGACTTATTTCAACTTCTCTCATCCCTTGATAGCCAATAATCTGGACCCAGATGAATGTGCATGGGCTTATGGGATGAATATCTTTGACTTGGCTGCCTGGAGGAAGACGGACATCAGAGAGACCTATCATTACTGGCTAAAGGAGGTAATTCATGAATCCTTTCTGCCTCCTAATGTGCTTGCTAATCTACTTACTACTACTATTCGGTCAATCAATGTAATTTTTCCTGCTTAGCAAGAAAAACCCCGTTGTGATGGTGTCTGATGCATTTTCTCATTCCAGTCCGATAGGATTACTTTGCTTTTCTACATCATCCGCTCTGTCTCGTTGAATTTGTAAAAACTAAGCGAAGTTTGTTACATTGAGAGACCCTATTATGTTGGTGGACAAAACAGAAAACGGGGAAAAAAAAAAAAAAAACTCTGTTCATGGGGCTTCTTCCTTTACCTATAAATTTATGTTGTTATAGCAATATACCTCGGAGTCTTTCAACAATTCATCAAGCGAGGCCTTTATTGTTAAAGAGAAAGGAGAGTTAGGTCATTAAAGGATCTAATTAAGAATTTTCATGCAGCTGCTCTAAAATTTAGACTCCATTAGACCAGCCCATGTATATCTATATCTGATCTCTGATCTCTCTCTTTTTTTACTATTCATATGAGTAGAGCATTGCATGTAAATCTATGATATATAAAGTGATACAGAATCTACGAATGCATAATTGGCAAATGTGATATTATGATGTGTATGGGTAATTGATTACATGCTTACTCTTTTGGTCGCAGAATCTAAAGTCTGGTCTAACTCTGTGGAAGTTTGGGACATTGCCGCCAGCTCTGATAGCCTTCAGGGGTCACGTGCATGCCATCGACCCATCATGGCACATGCTTGGGTTAGGATACCAAGAAAAGACCGACCTCGACAGTGCTAGAAAGGCTGCCGTGATCCACTTCAATGGGCAGTGCAAGCCATGGCTAGAAATCGGCTTTAAGCACCTTCAACCCCTTTGGACGAGGCACGTTAACTACTCCAACGACTTCGTAAAGACCTGTCATATTTTGGGAGCACAATAAGAGATCAGAAGATCGAAGAGACGAAAGTCAGAACACTAAAATAGTGGCAGACATGAAAGTACTTGCTGCTGCTCGAGACATAATGAGACTCTCGATCCACGACGAACAGCATAGCTGCTGACGCTAGAAAATTCTTTTCATCTGTAGCATATCGGTCCCGTAAATTTGGACATTGTTTTCAAAAATACTCGAAAAAGTTTTTCCTTGAGAGTAACAAGAGGAGCTAATGGAAAAAGAAAAAAAAAACACTACACAGTTTTCGGCGGACGACGGGGAAGCAGAATGCTGTGATTAGTCATACAGAAGCAAGGAGCCATTGAATTTGTTCGTGTATTAGGATAAGAAGATTCTTCGGTTTTTTTTTTTTCAAAATTTTCCCCTTTCTTCTCATCCTTTTCTCTCTTCTCTTTCTATATGTTTTGTCCTCAATTTTGTTGCATTTTGGTTTTGTATCCTGATTCTTAGGTTTGAGGATTTTATTGTGGTAGGCTATCATTGGATTGTGAGGGATATATAAAGGATGTTCATGAGATATTTGAAATGTGCAGATTAATTCTTTCAGTCAAATCCTGTTTTAGTAAGATGTACTCATTCTTTCTATCATGATGATGAAATATATGAATCAGCTGTCACATCATTCGTCCTAGTACTATTTGAATCAGCTGTCATATTATTCGTCCCACTCCAAACTCCATTTAATGTTGTTCATATTTTCTCCCACTCCATTAATGTTCTGAATAAAGAACTCATGGTGTCTCCCAAGAAACACATGGTTTGAGTTTTGAAGCACTGCCTCAAAATCTTCTAGAAATACATGGGAGCAGTTGAAGACAGACAGTCAAGAGGCCCACAAATTGCATGGAAAGTCGGGACGAAAACATATGCTTGTGGAACAGCAAAAATTAATATTTCGTGAGATTTTGTAAATTATAATTTTTTTTTTTTTTTTTTTTTTTTTGCTCTTAGAAAGAAAATAATAATAATAGCAAAAGGTTCAAATTGTTTAATGGTACATGAAAAAGCTGGAGAAAGAAAAAAATAATAATGGCATTGAAATCTATTTATATTAAATCGAAAGCTGGAGTTATAAGCACCCAACATTTTAAACACATTTGAATCGATTTCAAAGTCGGCAAAAGGAATTAATTAAATGATTTTAAAATCAGTGCCCACGAGAGAAACTACAAATCACTTGAATTTAAATTTGTGTTGTTTTATGTTGACTTGTGTATGTATAAAAGTATGTATTATTATACGTACATTTATACCCTTTTGAAATCGTTTTTCCTAAAAAGAAAGGCTTAAAACACTCTACTACACTGTTTTTTTAGTATTATTTTTATAGATTAATTTTATATAGATCCATATAAAAATATCATATAGCAAATATATGCTTATAAAACTTAAATGATTAGATTTATATTTTAAATTTTATTCTAATTTGTAAATATATTTTTAAAAATTTTAGTTTATTTATATATATATATATGTTTCTATCGTCTGATTTATTGTTAATTTTTTAATCATGGATATATATAAAATGACTATTTTGTTCACTCAAAAAAATATATTTTTGTATTTCTTTTTTTGCCATGGCCAAGGATCTCTCTTTGTACGTCATTGTTACCATCACAAGTCTCGTTGTCGTCGCCATGAATAAAAAAAAAAAAAAAAATTAAAAAGATAATAAAAATTAATATTAGAATACAAATTATATATATAAAAAATTAAAAAATTATTTTGCCTTTTAACTAATTATAGTTAATTTTTTTAACTCATAATTATTTAAATTTTGGTAATAGAATAATATATTTAGAGAAAGGACTTAAGTTTTGTAGAGATAAATTTACCATATGCAATTATTCTTATTTTTTATTTGCTATATTATTTATATATATATATATATATATATATATATATATATATATATATATATATATATATATATATATATATATATATTTAAAGGTAATTATATTATTGTATTTTACTCATCTCTATACTTTTGAAGATTTATTTTCGTTCTTCTACAGTGAACTAATTTTTTTTCTCATATAAATCACTATTTTTTATCTTAAGAGGCACGGATTAAATAATAAAAAAATATAAAATAAATTTTTCTGAATTTTTAAATTTTTATCATTTTTATGTTAAAATAAGCTGAATATATTCTCCAACACTTTTAATCAATATTTTTTTTAATATATTTTATATAAAATTATAGATTTATTGTTTAAAGTGTAGAATTAAAAGTATATAAGCTCTACTTTATATATAATATAAAAAGTAAAAAAATTCTCTCATTTGAATTTTTTTGAACCACAAAAGGAGTGTGTATACAAGTAACTCTTTACCAATTAAAAATTAATATAACAAATTCTTATAATCCTTAAATAAAAAATATAAGATGTACATATATTGCTCTAAATTAATAGAAAAAGTCTATATATATATAATACGGTAATAAATAAAAAAATAATATTTTTTTAGAAAAAAAAAAAAAAAAAAAAAAGAGAGAGTAAAATTCCATCTTATAATAAGGCAAAATTTCTCAGAGGTATCGTGTAGGAGACTAAAAAAAAATTCGGTCAACAACATTCTAAATTTCTTAAAATGTATTAATTACCCAACGCGTAAAAAAAAGGAAAAAAAAAAAAAAAGAAGAAAAAAAAAAAAAGGCGCTTTTGGAAAAAGCGAATTGTGCGTGGAAGTTAGCGAACGGTCGCTTTGATTGGAAGGGAATTCCAATGGAGGGGACTGGGGAGGGGGGTGGAGGAGGAGAAGGAGGAGGAGGAGGAGAAGAGGAATAGATCATTCTAGAAGAGTCTAGGGCGTTGGACGAAGCAAGGTATGTGCATGCATGGGGTCGGGGATGCGAAAGATCGCTCTTTTTAATTTGAAATTTGTTTAATTTGTGATTTTTGGAATGGGAGTTGGGATTCGGGGGATCCGTTTGACCAGAGATCTCCGCCGCCTTTGATTCCTCGGCTTTCGCGTTCCGTTGATTGTGTGCTTGAGTTTTTCGATTTAAAGGTCCCTTTTTTTTTGGTGTTTGGGGGAATTTTTTGATGGGATTTTGAGGTGGGTGATTGGAGATTTTGGGAATCGGAGGAAACCCAGATCGAGATTTGTGTGTTTGAAGCGAGAAAGGTGGTGGGATCTTTAGGACAATTTCCCTTTTTTTTTGGAGCCGCATCGAGATTTGATCGGATTTTTCACATTCGGTATTGGCACCATCCTCGTCTTTCTCTTTCATTTTCTATTGTTTTTTCTTATTATTTCTTGTAATAATTAATATAATTAATAATAATAATTGTTGGTTTGTTCAAGCTATATCAATCATCTTGTTTATCTCTGTTTACTTTGTATAGGAGATCTTAAATTAAATTTTGTTCTTCTTTAATCTGTGTCCTAAGATAAGAAGATTCTGAACATATATGTTGTGGCAATTTGTAGATCCTTTCCCTGCAATATGTCTGGAGTGCAAGAACAGGTAGAAATCAAGTTTCGGTTGCTCGACGGATCGGATATCGGTCCCGAAACATATTCGATCGCGACGAGCGTCGCCACACTCAAGGAAAGCATCCTTGCTCAGTGGCCCAAAGGTTAGCCTGATTAGCCAATGAATTCATGCTGTGATTATGCCAAAGTTGTTGTGGTTCTGCCCTGAAACCCGAGTTTCTGTCCTTTTGAAGTGAAAAGAGACTATTTGGTTATCTGGTGTTCTTGAGCTTTTGAATTGAGAATGTGTTGATTGATTGTATAAATGCGGTTCGCATTTAATGATTTATAGTAAGATCAAACTCTGATCAATCCCTCTGAAATTTGGTTTGCAATGTCGTGGAAAAAGTTAAATGAGGAAAGTTATTTCAGATGGATTTTTGACAGCGAATACGTGACGATTTTGTCTGAATTAATGGCTGATTTAACCTGACCTTAGAACTGAGTTGCAGGAGTTAGTCTTCTTGTTAGTCTTTTACTGCCTGCTGGATAGCCGGTCTAATTGAAGGGCTGTTTTTTGAATCACTTGGAACCTTAAATATATGATAATGTGTTACTTATCTTATGTTAATTTCCATTTGTTGGGATCTTCTTCTTGTGTCTGATATTGTAGGTGTTCATGTAGCCTGATCAACTTGCATATGTCTCTTATTGCCTTTCTCGATGTTGTCGGTATGTCGGTATGTCGGTTGGAAGTGAATTTTTAGATATGATTTGGGGGCTTGAGGGTTCATCTTGCACTTTATTTTCATCATGGATAGTTGAATTTTCATTATTTCTCCTGACTTGGTGGTATCTTCTTCGATTGATTGTCGAATGCATCTTTCCTCTTTTGATTTGGCATCTTTGTTGATTTCTACACCCCTCATCTTCTTCTTGTTAAGTATACCTCATGACCCTTGGGTGGACCTAAGGATGTGACTGATTGATGATTGGAGATGAACTGTTTTGGTACCTAATTGTTAGGATATCTTGAGACAAATTTTTGCTCCCTTCTTGTTTTTTTCGAGGTATCGAGATTGCATTATTTGATTAAATTACCTCTACTCCTCCGCTTACTTTGACTAAACTATTCTGAAACTTGTTACTTTTCATAAAATCATAGAATGATAAGGATGCAAAAATATGGAAAGGTTGAACTACTACTGTTGCTGCCTTATGAATGTTCTGTCTAACATGCGTAATATATAGTTTTCTACTCAACGGCAAAGTATTTAGGGACATGGCTTTTGATGACAGATAAAGAGAATGGTCCGAGGACGATTAACGATATTACGCTGATTAATGCTGGTAGAATATTAGAGAATAGCAGAACCTTGGAAGAGTGCAGAAGCTCTGTGTGTGATCTTTCTGGAGTGACGGCTATGCACGTTGTTGTTCGCCTCCCTCCGTCAGAAAGAGGAACTGGTAACAAATATGCACATGCGATAAAATAACAAATTTAATATTCTAATGCCCTAAAATGGAAGTTTCTTCTATTATTTCAGAGAAGAGGGCGCGGAAAAAGCCGAAAGGGAACCAGTGTGGCTGTTTCATCATGTAAAAAAAAAAAAAAAAAAAAAATACTGCTCTGAGCATTGCGGCAGCAAGATGAACAGGTTGATTAGTACTCAGTTTTTCTCTCCTTTTCTTTTCCTTTTTCTGTTCCCGCCCTCTCTCGGCTCTTGCGGTGTCATGCGAGGGTGTATTCGCTGGCGCGGGATTGTTCGTCCGCGGCGGTTTGTTGGTTTGATCTGGTATTGCCTCTAAATTTATTGAAAGGGCTACTTTTTTTGTTGTTGCTGTTGCTGTTATTATTGTTTACAATCAAAGTTGATCCCAATCTTCAAAGTCTGACAACTTTTGTTCCGTGTCTCAATTCGGTTCTTTGATTCTATGCTTAACATGAAATTCTATTGTTGTGGAGCACTTTTTTGTCTGTGATCTTCTATGAGCAGTCCAATTTGTGGCTGTAATGGAGAGAGATTGGGATGATATAGAGCTTGAGATTACATATGGTTATTTGTATCATTGTATGTATAATCATGGAAGCAGAAAAGTTTGAATGTTGAGAGAGATTGTGTTGGACTTTGTAATTTATTTATTTAATTTTCTTTGCATAAGAGATTTGGCAGTTTTATGTTGTTGATATGCTAATAAGCAACTGTAAACTCAGATTCTTATCATAAAGATTTTTCTGTCACATGTTAGAATTTAGATTTTGACCAATCTTAAATAGCCTCTATAGTTGCTTTTATGCCAATAAAAGCAACAAAATTGTTATCAGTGCTTTTTATTGACACCCAACACCAATTCAAGTGGTACTCAGAATTGCCTGTTATCCAGAGGTCTTGGTTAGGGTTTTGAACCTCTGCAAGTATGGTTTTAGGAAATAGAGGTTTATGCCCTGACCTCTTAGATTATGAGCCTACTAAAAGTTTAGTACTTTGTTTGGTTCATTTATTTTAGACTTTGAATTCAGAATAAAATTTACTGATTTCGATAGTTGCTATTTATTTTACGATAATGAATTTCGATTCTCATTTTAATCAAAATGATCCAATCCATTTATGACCCAATCTTGTTTTGAGTTCTGGATTGATCTATTCCAAGGTAAATCACTCAAAATATTCTTTCTTACAAAAACTTTTTCCTTCTCTCTTTTATCTATCTCCTTTTTCTTAACCAAAATTTTATCTCAAACTTTTAGATGTCTTAATTGTCTATTCCAATTTTTATTCTATTAGCCTCCGTTTGATAACGGGGATATGGGGATAACCCCCTTATCCCCATATTTATATCCAAACAAGATTTAATGGGATGGAAATAGCTAAACCCATCCTTAGCGGGTTATTCTGGAATAAACTGCTAAGGTATGGGTTTAGCAATTCCCATCCCTGCGTGGAATAGCAAAACAGCGGATAAATATTAAATATTAAATATTAATATTAAATATATTTAATATTAATATTAAATATTAATATTTATCTACATATTAATATTTAATATTTAGATAAATATTAAATATAAATATTTAATATTTAATATTAATATTAAATATTAATATTACAATTTAATATTTAATTGTAAATATTATTTGAATTTTTTAATATTTATCTAAATTAAATATAAGGTTGATTAATACCATAAATTTATTTAATTTTAAATTATATCATAAAGGGCAAAATAGTAAATAAAAATATTTATTCCCTCAATTCTTCTTATTCCTCTATACCCAACCAAACATAATTTTCTCTTATTCTTCTTATTCCTATATAATTTACCAAACACAATTTTTTTTAAATTCGGTATAACTCTTAAACCCAACCGAACAAAAAGTTACACTAATTCCTGCTAATACCATAACTTATACCTATCCCGGTATAACTAAATTTTTCTCGAACCAAACGCAGCCTTAATAAACCAAATATTTATGGATGGTTCGTAGTTCCATTTCTATTTCAATGAAATTCAACTTTATTTTTCATCTCCACTCCAATTATGAACCAAACATATCCCCTATGTGGTTTAGCGTATTTTTACTCCGCCATTCTATAGCTCAAAAGCTCGTATCTAACTAATCTCTAGTTTCATTTTTATTCTATCTAAAAATCTACTGTTTATGCAAGATCGAAAGGTGACACTTTTTGAAAATCACGAGGTGATAAATATAGATTACAGAACAACAAAGCATTATATTGTAGCTCCTTGTGGTTTGCAAGAAGTATGATCTAATGTGTTCTTACAGTGAAACACAACAAAATCATAGGATAATAAAGTGTAATCTTTTCAATCACAGAGTGTCATAGTAAAAGCGCGCTAAATCTTAGGAGGAAAAATTAAACTTTATCCAAGCATGAAAGTTCAGGGAACAAAAAACAGAAAAAAAATGTACATGCAATTACTGTGAAAGACCAAATTATGGAGTTATTGCGTCTGGGACAGTGTGATTGATCCAAAGGGGCAACTGCCACATGAGCCTTCAGTTTTAGGAGAGCTCAAAACGGTTGCTTGAAGAAGCAAGATAAACGTGAAGGTTACCTATTTCAAATCCTTAATTAGCTTCTAATCACAAATTACTACCATATAGTGTGTATATATGTATATATATATATATAGTTCCCATGCATGCATCTTGAAGAACCCATATGTTTCTTTACTCCTATTAAAATCTTGTTAAACGCCACTCTTTCTCTCTCTCTATCTCTACCACCAAATTATCTGTGAAAACATTTTCTGTTTTGGTAGCTCTACTGTACTCTAATTTGTCTAAAAACTAAACCAAATCTCATTGTATCCTATAGAACTGCTAATTCCCAGGTTTAATGGGCTTTTCTGCTTCTTTTCTCTCTGTTCTCTTCCTCTCCGGAATCTCGTCGATTCTAGCAGAACATGTGACAGTTACTGTGAATGCCACGACAGCCGTCGCGGAAACGGATTCTAACTTTGTTTGTGCTACCATTGATTGGTGGCCCAAGGAGAAGTGCAACTATGGGATGTGCCCATGGCATGAGTCCTCCATCATCAATTTGGTATGTTTCCCCACTCTTTCATTTCATATGATTCTGATAACGTGATTGTCTACAAGCATCATAAGCTGGGTTTTTTTTTTTTTTTCTCTCAGAAAGAAATTGATGTCTGATTAGTGGCTTGTTGGTTTTTCCTATTTTGAATGTTTTTATATTTGAAGAACACATTAATGCAATTGGTTTTCGAAATTTGATTACACAATTTGATCTTTCTAATCTTCTTGCAGGATCTCTCAAACCCAATCCTTCGCAATGCTATCGAAGGTGTGTGATTCAGACTCCATTCATGTTTGAGACTTAAATCTATTAACACAAGCTATTGTTCTTCTATCTGATAAGAAATTAGTCAACTAATAGGGTTTTTTTCTTTTCTTTTTTTTCATTTTATAGCATTTGAGTCCTTGAGGATTAGGCTTGGAGGGACATTACAAGACCGAGTGGTGTATCAAGTAGGAAAGAAGCCTCTGAAGTGTCACAGCTTCAAGAAGATCGAGAAAGGATTGTTTGGTTTCTCACAAGGATGCCTCACAATGCGTCGCTGGGACGAGCTCAATCACTTCTCCAGCAAAACTGGGTAACGGTCGAGATCTTCTTTCGCATATCGACCGCAGCTTTGACATGTTTGTCCCTTACAGCTTTACTGATGCAGATCTGTACTAACATTTGGATTGAATGCACTTACTGGGAGGAAACGAGCGATGAGAAGAGGACTATATGTAGGCAACTGGGACCCAACTAATGCTCACGATTTCATCGAGTACACCGTTTCAAAGGGTTACAACATCGAATCGTGGGAATTCGGTATATAACAGCACAAAGAAGCACTAATAGGAAGCTCCTAGTTAAACAGATGTTTTACCTAACTTTCTTTTGTTTATCTCTATAGGAAATGAACTTACTGGAGACACTGGAGTTGGTGCCAGGGTGAGTGCTAGGCAATATGGCAAAGACTTGATAAAACTGAAGGAAATTATCAGCAAAATATATCACAAGTACAACAAGAAACAACCCAAGCTGTTGGCTCCAGGTGGGTTCTACGAGCCGAGATGGTTCGCCGATATGCTTAGGACGTCAGGACCTAATGTTGTCGATGCAGTTACCCAGCATATCTACAACCTTGGTGCAGGTGAGTTAGCTTATAGCTCATACTATTTGTAGAAACTTAGCTTATAGTGGAATATATGCACTGTGGGCTTAAGCATACATATCCCTGTACAATAGAAAGAAAGATAACAGATGATCAGGTAAGAAACAATTAATTACTTTGGTTTACTGTGTTCAGGTGTAGACAGGAAGTTGATCTATAAGATTCAAAATCCCTATTATCTGTCTGGAATAGCTAGAACTTACAGGGACTTTAGCGCCACCATTAAGAAGTTTGGACCCTGGAGCTCCGCTTGGGTGAGTGAATCAGGTGGTGCTTACAACAGTGGAGGCAAAGAAGTCTCAAATACTTTTGTTAATAGTTTTTGGTGAGTGCTTAGTAGTATTTCATCCAACTAGTTCTCTGTCAAAACACAATTCCTGTCATCAATCAGTGTTTCAGCTTAAGTTTAAAGTCTTTCAGAATTAATTTGCAGTTACATTATCTTCTGAACAATTTGACTTCTGTTGTTTGCACTTGATTTCTTTTGCAACTCTTTCTTTGCAACCTGGGTAGGATGACACCTTCTCTTTATCATAGATAAGTCTATGCCCTAAGTTTAAGTCAAGTCCTGAAACATTTAGTGTTATACTGGCCTAAAAGGTACTTGGATCAGCTTGGAATGGCATCAGCATACGGCAACAAGGTTTTCTGCAGACAAACCCTGATAGGAGGGAACTATGGCCTTCTCAATACAACAACCTTTGTTCCCAACCCAGATTACTACAGGTTAGTATTATCGCATTATATTCTACCTTCATGACCAAATATACTACTAATTACTTTCCATCTCTATTTCCTACTTAATGTATAAATAGCGCACTATTGTGGCATCAGTTGATGGGTCCTCGTGTTCTCAAAACCATCCAAAATGGCTCGCCATTTCTTCGAGCCTATGCTCACTGCTCCAGAAAGAAGGTAAGACTAGCAATTCAATCCATTCCTTATGTTCTTCCTATTGAATTCATGTTTCCTCAACACATCATTTTATTCTCAATAACAGCCAGGGATTACCATCCTGCTAATCAATCTCGCAAGAAAAACAGCCTTTGATGTTTCAATTGCCGGTGAATTATCAGCAAGGAAAAGAGGTACGAGGGAAGAATACCATCTCACTCCTCAAGGACGCAATCTACATAGTCATGTGATGCTTCTTAATGGGAAACCTTTGAATATCAACCGTGAAAATCACATCCCTAAATTGCTTCCGTTGATTGCTGAAGCTTCTGCTCCAGTACGTCTGGCCCCTCTTTCGATCGCCTTTGTGAGATTCGAGGATTTAATAGCTCCAGCTTGTTCTTGAGCAAGGGTGACTGATAATTCAATAAGATCCTTATATAGGATAATTTTGGATTGGCAGGTTATAGAGTTTTTTATCACTCTTTCCCAGCAAAAGCTAGGTAAAGAGCATTAGGATTACTTGTTTCTTTTATATGTTAAACAGGTTTACAACTGAGTGCAGTGGTTGGTAAATGAGAATTTGTATCGACTACACAGTATAAGCATAAGTATTTTGGTTCAATTTACTCTCATTTAAGAAAAACAAATGCACCGACTAATTTAGTACATTGAAGACATGTAACAAAACAAACAGCTTTATACTAACATTTAAACTGTCAAAGAATTTATATAATTTACAGTAGTAAGTGTACAGACAAAACAAGGCTTGATATTGGTTGGTACTGGTTAAATACGAGAAAAAGATAATTTTCAAGGAACACTCATGCACAAGCTCTAGCCTCAAATTTTGGCAAGGCTACAAATACAATAGACATAGGAGCAACATATAGGGGTGAATTAACTGCAACTAATGAAGGATTTAAAGGTGGAATACCTCCATCTTTGGTGATCTCCAAGGGAGTGCCGTTGAGCTGCATGGTTTTGCTTTGATGATATCCATCCTTGGCCGTTAGATGATATTCCTCTCTCATTTCAGCGACATTTGATGCTTTCATTCCAATCCATGAAACTGTTCTTTTAATGACACGAACAAAAGACTTTGTTTTCTTGATGCTGATTTTCTCATCAAGATAGATATTCATGTCGTTCAGGGTAGTGATGGTGAATTGTGTAGTGTTGCTGAGGTTGATCAACAGAAGGGAAATTCCTTGCTGCAAGATAATAATAATAAAGGATATTACTAATAATAAGTTAATAATAAGAGTAAAGATCCCCGGAGAAGCAACTTTGCATAAAATTCTGTAAAAGGACAATGTTCACAAGGTAAAATGGTGGTGTAAAGGATACCTTTTGTTTTCTGCAATGAGCATAGGCACGTAAAAAAGATGATGCATTAATATCGACTGAAAGAACACCATTCCCCATAAGTCGATCCCATAATAGTGCGCTGATAATAACAACAAAACGAATTTGAATGTCAGACTATTGCTTTTCTACAGTTTTCAAATTCATTTAGAAATATGGCCCTGAAAGTTTACGTATTTACAGATATAAGCATATATCCTCTGCAAAAATCTGAATTTTCCTATACATGCCCTTTTTGTATTCAGCAATTTACCTATACAAAACTGTGTTTTCAAAATACCTTTCTTCGAAAACTTTTTCTACTACAAAATCAACTTCTACCCATGTATTGGGTGATCCCAAACTTACGATTATGGTATTTTTGTGAAAAACAGCACCTTCGGGGGGATATATGTACCTATTCAAATTTCAAAGAGTCATATGTGTAAAACGATGATCTTGCAGGGATATATATGTTAACTACCGCCCACTCCCCTCCCCTTTTCTTTTCAGTACAAAAAGCATCTACTTCTTTCAGCAGCTTTAGTAGGCCTGCCTGTAGTAATCAGGATTAGGGATGAATGTTTCTGTGTCGAGGAGACCGTAGTTGCCTCCTATGAGAGTCTGCCGACAAAAAACCTTGGTGTTGTATTTAGCTGCCATTCCGAGCTGATCTAAGTACCTGAGATAGGAAAAAGGAAGTCGTTAAAAGCAGAACAGTGCTGGTACGAGAGAGTTAGAAGAAAGCACAGAATATTAGCAATTCAAAAGAGAAGGTATTGAAGATAACCATATGCTGTTTATGAATGTGTTAGATATCAGATGACCGCCATTGTTAAAGACCCCGCCACCTTCGCTAACCCAGGCTGAAGCCCACGGACCATGTCTTTGAATGGTTAGCTGGAGATCTCTGTACTTGTCTGATACTTGATCCAGGTACTTTGGATCTAAGATCTTCCTCATAAGATGCATATCATCACCTGCAAATTTTATTTGAACTATCTTTTCCTTATCCATTCTTTGTATGAATCGAAAAAGTTTGTGCACTTCTACGTACCTAATAATAGCTATATTTAGGACCAACACTAATATCTGAGGGTTGACTACAATACATAGTTCTTGAAGTTGGACCAAAAATTTAATTATGTCCTCGTAGTTTCAATTTTGACAATTTAATTTTAGTCCCCCATGTAACAATTTAATCCTTGTGTTCGTCTGCCGTTTGACAAAAGATGATACCTCAACATCATGACATGATATCAGTCCAGACGATGTGGTAGTTATTTTTTGAGGTTTCAACCAAATGATGATACTTACATGGTTTTTTTTTTGTCAGATGGTAGACTACCGAAAGACTTTAATTATTGTGCCAAACAAACTTCAAAAATTCAATTGTTAAAAGTGTGCAACTTCGAAGCCAAAATCAAAATCCCAATCAAACTTCAGGAACAGAATTTGTAATAAACCCTTTTTTAAGCTAGTGAGAAGTGCTTATATATCCTTGCAAAGTAAGAGTATTACATATTTACAACAACAAACTTTGAAATATCATATATATCCCTGTGAACTACAAAAACTTGTGAATTGTATTCATACAAGTGAAAGGCCACCTTATTTTGCCGCAATGGCTGTTTTGTCCTTATTGGGATTAGTGGGGACGCCACTTTGGGGCGGTGAGATCAAGCTCCATTTCGTTCGTCAGTTGATCAAGGCCACTTGATTTGCTTTGATTCCTTCAACCAAGTTTCTCGGTTGCTGGCTTAACAGGAGTGACAAAGGGGATAGGCACAAGAGAGTCTTTTAAGTAAAATATGGTGCCCATTTGACCATCTAGGGAAATGTTTGCGAGTTTAGAGGATACATATAATTTTTTAAGGTTTAGAGGGGTAAGAATGCAATATTCAAACTGTGCCAGGATATATTTTAGATCATCCCATTTTAACTACCAGAGTTTTATTTTGACAACCATTTTAAAAGGAATATATTAAGTAAGGCTTAATAGGTAATAGAGCATTACCTACCTCGACCTAAGTTATAAATATGATGAGTCAAGGCACTGATAACGCCCCGGCCTGAAACCTGAAGGAGCTGAGCATACCACTGCTGATCGAAAAAGCCTCCAGGTGCTAATAGTAGAGGCTGGGAGTCGGACTTCTTACACAAGTCATCAAGAATTGATTTAAGCCCAATCAAGTCCTTTCCATAGAGATTAACATCAACACGTGCGCCTATACCACGCCCACTCAACTCGTTTCCTGAGAAGACGAACGTGAAGAACAAACCATGAGAAGGGAGATTACGAAAACCAACTTGAGAAGAAGAATTCAGTTTAGAACACGGGTTAGTCCCATGAATTTACAATTGCAAGAGTCATGTATAACCCTGCAAAATTATTTACATATGTATATAGCACAACAAAATCATAATTTTCTTATAAGCCTTCAAAAATCTAATTTCTTATATATATAGCTCTATACTACAAAATTGCCAATGTTTCTTATATATATAGCTCTATACTACAAAATTGCCAATGTTTAAGAAAACACCCTTTCGAATACAAAACAAACTTCAAACATGATTTTTTATCACGCAAATAAATGAAAATATAAGTTTTTACAGGTGTATATACGCACATAAATTTGCAGGGATTTACATGTAAAAGTCCCTATTGCAGTTTTATAACATGCATCCAGAAAATATCAGGAAAAGGATTCACAGGTTCTGCAGATATTAGAATGATATTGAGAAAAATTAAAAGATGAAAATAATTTTGAGAATTACCAAACTCCCATGAATCAACTGCATATCCCTTGGATATAGTGTATTGTATGAAGTCACGAGCATTAGTAGAGTTCCAAGTGCCACCCCAAATAGTACGCCGTGTATGAGACCTCCCGGAGAGCGCATTCAAACCAAATGTGACAATGGCTCTACAATCACATATTTCAGTCACGAAATACTTCTTTGTGCCTCAAATATTCAATGAACCAAGCAAAATTGCGCTACATTTTTTTTTTAACCTATATGACTAAATAGAACAATTAAATACCCAAAGCACTTTGTTCATGCTTTTAAAATTTCAGCATCAAATCCAATAATTGCTACAACAGATTGCTTGCTTCTTCAATTTCAGATACAAGATTCTTTCTGAATTCCAATTTAAGACTGTAAACTCGAATACTTGGAGTAGGACTCAGACCAGGGAAAAATGAATTGGTAAGTACGAGAAAAGAGAAAAAAACGTCAATAATTATTACCCTGTTCTATGAAATAAATCGTTGAGCTTGTCCCACCTCTCCATGCTTAGACAGCCATTAGAAAACCCAAACAAACCATTCGACGCCGTCATAAAAGGAAGGCACGGATCTACATTATCCACTCCATATACAACTTGGTCTTGCAAAGACCCTCCAAGCCTAATCCTCAAATGGCTGAATGCTGTTATGCATATAAAACCCACGAAAAAGATGATTGAAATACATAAGAATCTTAACAATTTCACGAGATTATGTCCATCAGCGTTCACCACACAGTCATAGAGAATTTTCTCAAAATAATCGATGAAAATTTGGCAAACCCCACGATAAGATCTCTTCGTTCCCTCTTCTTCTCAAATCTCAACTATTTCAATTTTCAGACTTCATCTACGGCACTTGCTAGTTGCAGTTTACAAAATTAGAAGCATTCAATGGCAGTGCCATTACCATATTGAGAAATGGAAGTAATAGATTCTTGAAATTTGTATCATTCTTCTATCCATCAAGTCTCACATAATGTCTACATACAAAACCTTATTTTTAAATGATATGGAGTTACGATCTACAACACACTTTCTAGTACGAACTACTGCACACTTTCTAGATCGAAAGATTAGGATCACTATAGTACATCGAAGATCAAAGAGTGATGTGTAGGTACAGCCATGGGGAAAAATACTATTTTCAGTTCAAAGCAGCATCAGAAAGGATATTTTGAGGAACATACCTTCGATAGCTTTGGCTAGAAAAGGATGGTTTATGTCCTGATGAAACCAAAAAGTAAAAAAAAAAAAAAAATCTAATTATATTCTTTTTCATCAGTTAAAAATAAAACTTTTTTGATTTCATACGTTAAACCTACAAAGTACAAACTATTGTTTTACAGTTAGAAAAAACCACAAAAAAAAACTACGACTATTGAGAATGAAAGGGCAATAAAAAGCTTACCAAATTCAGGATAGAAGATTGACCCCATGGGCACTGATTATAGTTACACTTCTCCGGAGGCCACCAGTCGATAGTGGCGCAGACAAAATTATCATCAGTTTCAGCTGTCCTAGAAGAACCTTTAACTATAACAGTTGCCTCCGGAAACTCTTGAGCCGAAATTCTAGGAAGAGTGCATATAAAGAGGAATAGCAGAACCCCGAAACCCATGCTTCAAAGCATAGTTCTTTGCTCAAAGAAGCTGCAATTCAATAGCAAAAGGCAAATTAAATGGTATGAACCCCCAGAGAACATTTGTAGCAGAAACCTTCCGCTATTGTTCATTGTTTATGTTTATCGACAATTTGAGAAATATAGCATCATGGATTTAGATTTTTGAGCTACATTTAATCAATGTGAGAGAAATTGGTTCAAAGGTATCTCAATGAATCAAAGTTAAGATTGGAAAATTCGTACTCACGTGAGTGTCAAATTGGCCTTTTAACCTGGTGTGTTATTTTCACTGGATCACAAAAACAGGTTATAACAATCCATATTTAGCTAGTAAAACTAAGAAAAGAAATGTAAAGAAACATGGGTTTTTCCCTCTTATCTTAGCACCAACTTAGAAATTCAGTGAAAAAAATTTCCTCCACGACCCAAAGAAATACCATCCATAACTTCACAAAGCAACTTGTAACGCACAAATCAAACTACTCAAATATAAACCCAGATGAAACCAAACCTCAATGCACTCGGAAAAGATCACTAATGGCGATCACGAAGGCCCTCCTTGTGAGCTTCAACATCTCCTAGGCGAACCCCAAAGCAGAAAGGGACAAAGAACCAATTTTCAAGCCAAAAGTGCCACTTTTCTCGCTCGATCACCGATTTTCACCGCTTTTTCGGCGATTCACGCATGGAGCATCAACAATGGCGAATTGGGTCTCGCTAGATTCGTCTCCTCGCATCGAAATCGTGCGAAATTCGCATCGAAAGATATATCTAAGCTCCGGCTAGGAGAATCTACTCACTGTGAGCTTGTTGGGCTCGGATCTCTTCATCTGTTTGGGGATGGTGTAGGATCGTGCATAGAGGAGAGTAGAGTAGAGATACAGTTTTCGCCATAGACCTTGAGGTCGAGGTCGAGGTCAAGCTCTCAGCTTTGGATCCCACCGATGAATATATTACACTACATCACACTGAGGAGGAGGAGGAGGAGTTGGTGGAGGAGGAGGAACAGGAAATCGAATAAAAGGAGAATTTAATTTTAGGGTTAATCTCGTACTCTGTCTATATAAATAAATATATCATGCGGACATATCTACATCAAGTTTAATTCTTTTATATTTATTTTTTAAAAAAATTTAAGTTGTTGATACATACAGTAATTTATTATTATTTATTTATTTGTTAACCGAATATAAATAAAATATTAATATTTTTTAATTTAAAAAAATATATTTATAATTTAATATAAAATCTGAAAAAATAAAAATATATATTTATCACGCTCACTAATAAAAATTAAGTATTTAATCTATAATTAACTATATTTTTTAAAATGATATTAATGATAGAAATATATATATAAAAAAATATGTATGAAATTAACTTTTTATTTTATTAAAAAATTTATTGTACATCTTGTATTTCATCCATTCGAGTTGAGGTGTATTTCACTTGTGGAAGAACTCTTTTTTTTTTTTGAATGAATAGATAATATTATTTTATTTAAAAAAAAAAAATTATTTCGCATAAAAGATCATTTAAAGTTTCTATTTTTACAACTTAGGGATGTTTTGATTCTCCTAAAGAGAAATACTTTTAGTATACTTTATTTGGAATGTATATATCTTACAATCCATTTAATTTAAAATATGATGAATTTTATTTGTCATTTCAAAATTACTAGTGAAGAAAATTTTATTTTTGGATGAATAATGTGTACATCTCATGTCCCTTGCGTCAGTATTATTAAAAAAAAATTAGAAAAAAAATTTATTTTTGATTTTTTTGCCTAAAAATTTATCATATTTTTGTAAAAGTGAACCATCTTTTTCGTTTTTACAAATTCAGTCCGAATTTTTTTAAAAAAAATACCAAAATATTTTTATTTATTTTTCCCTCTCATTTTTTTTTTTTTTCTAATGTCCGTCTTCCTTCCTCACATCATTTTTTTTTTCTAATTCTCCTTCCTGCTTTCTTTTTTTTCTTTTGTACTGAAAAGTTAAAAAACGACGGAAGAATACTTCTAGCAAAGACGATGATAGTAGAAAAAAAAAATAGTAAAAAAAAAAATTTAAAAATATCATTATTTGACGTCGCTGGTAAAAGAAAAATAAAAAATCAGAAAATAAAAAGAAAATGATAAAATTATACTGTTTTAAAAATTATTTTTCTGTTTGAGACAAAAGTTATATTTTTTAAAATAAAAATTATATTCTTTGATACGAAAGTTATCATTTTTTAAACAAAAATTATATTTTTTAAACGAAAAATATATTTTTTTATAACCATTATACTGAGCAAAAATTATATTATTTAAAATAAAAATTATTTTTTTTTTTAACGAAAAAAAGAAGAAAAAAAAAAAAAATAGCCCGAGGCCGCTTGGAAGCCGCGAGGTACGGTCAGATTTTTTTTTTTTTTTTTTTTTTTTTTTTTTTTTTAAACAGTAAAAGAAACTCCTTTACTGATCAACCGCAGAGTTATTGCTGAAGATACGCGTGTGTGGTTGTTGAACTTTGCTGTTCTTGTTAGAACTACGGATAGTTCTATTAGATCAGGATTACTATTACCTTGGCAAGGTGTAACCTGGATATATTTAATTGAATTTGAGGTGAACCAAATGAAAAAAAAAAATTAAAGAGAATAATCTAGAAGTTTGCCCTGCATGCTCAATGTAGTTCATGACTGCAGGTTTGCTTGACTTCCATGTTTCCTTACTTGCAGAGTGGAGTGCTCACCGCTTGCAGTTTTAAAGGCAATGTTTGATTCGGGGATTATAAGTATGGGAATAAATTTTTTTATTTCTGAGATAGCTTGCTATTTCGGAATAGTCAGAGATAAAAAAAAATTAGTGTTTAATTTGTAAAGCTGTTATTCTTAGGAATAAGTGTTTGGTTCATTTCTTATAATAAGCGAGAATAGTGAACAAATAAAAATAATTATAATTTTAAAATAATAATATTTTATCTAATTAATTAATATAAAATATTAATTAAATAATAATTAATATTTGTATAAATTAAAGTTTATATTTTAGTAAATAATATCGTTTAATTTTTTTAAAATTAAAGTTGAAATAATTAAAATTTGTATAAATTTTAAAATTTTAAAATTTCTATAAATTTTAAAATTTATTAAATTTATAAATTTATTAAAAATTAAAGTTACAAATTAAAAAAATTATAAAATTTAAAATTTCTCTAAATTTAAAAATTTAAATTTTAATTATCTCGAAAAATATGTAAAAGATGATGAAAAAATTTTAATTTTTAAATTTTTATAAATTAAAAAATTTCTATAAATAAATTAAAAATTTATATATACAAAATTTGTATAAATTTTAAAATTTTAAATTTTTAGATTTATAAAAAATTAAAGTTAAAAATTTTAAAATTTATAAAATACAAAAAATTAAATTTAAAATTTTATAAATTTTAATTTAAATTTTTTTTTAAAAAAATGGAAATAAGGTTGTTTCCGGGTGGGAACAACCTTATTCCCACCAATGGGGGAAATTGTTATCCCCCCTCCTTAACGGGCTATTCCAGAATAGTCCGTTAAGGGAGGGATAACAAATCCCTACATTTTTTTTTTTTTTTTTTTTTTTTGGGGGGGGATAAATGTGTGTTAAAGGAGTTATCCCCGTTATCCCCCAACCAAACATAGTTTTAAAAATCCAACGTTATTCATATATATCCCTATCGTCTATCTTTATGAGAAAAATTTAATTAACCATATATTAAATACTTAATCTTGGTTAGTTAGTAAGATAAATTTATTTGTCATTTCAGATATTTTTGTATTATTTTAACAGTTGGGACTTTTGTAAAGACATATTTGAAAGGGCAAAACTGTCATTTCACATATAGTCTGTTAAAAAATAAATAGTGAACTAACGATAATAAATCGAAGGGATATATGTGAACAACTTAGGATTTGTGAAAGAATAAATATGAAAAGTTGAACTTTGTAGAAATATATATACTATTCGATAAGTTTTACAGGGAGCCGTATGAAATTAACTCAATATAATATTATTGAGTCCAGCTACTATGCTTATAAAAGTACCAAGCAAATAGTGCTTGTAAAATTTCTACCGTTAGATCTATCCCTTTGACTAATTCCAACTCTTAGATCATGCTATTCCGCCAACCACCTACTAATAAGCGCACACTATCATTCTAAACACATATTCTTTCATTCGAGGGCTAAAAACTTACAAACACTAATGACTTGATACTTTTAACAACATAAAAACTCAATTCAATATTATTAATATAATAATATATATTTATTATATATAAAATATAAATTTTAGTAAAATATTATTATATTTCTCACACGAATTAAAGTTAATAAATTTTGTTATTTATAATTCATATATTTTAAGATTTTTTATTTTCATCAAACATAATTTATTTATATTATTCAAACAAATTTTGTATGCATTCGTCAAGAAGCTAAAAAATTTATCATCTTACATTAGATATATATAAAATAATTAAAATAAAAAATTATATATATTTTTAAATTGCATATACTATGGGTCTGTGTGAATCCATAAAAGTGTCTATAATAAATGTTATGAACACGACACAACTTGGCAGGTTTCCAAAAATTTAGAATACGAACAAAATATGAACATAAATAATAAAATATAAAATTTAATAAAATATTATTATATTATTATATATATTATTTTTAAATATTGTTGCTTTAAAATTCATGCATTTTAGATTTAATAGTCTTATAAAAAAATTGTGGATCAATAAATCAGTTTTTATTTGTCTTTTTTTTTTCAAAAACTAAAATATGGCTATAGGAAAATAAAAGATAAAATACCTAATCTTTCAAAATTTAAACTTTACTATCTAATCTTTTAATATTTTTTTTTATTTGAGACCGTCAACACCACTTTAATTTTAAATTTTAAACTAATTTTTTATCTTAATAAATTTATAATTATGAAAATTATATAAAATATTCTAATTAAATTTGTAAATATAAATAATATTTTCAAATTTTAAAATCAAAGGGCTACTTATTAAAATCAAACAAATTTACAGATCCATCATGGGTTGGGGTTTAGGTTCACCAAACGGACGGTCGTGATCTTCCAACCATAATTCTTGACACATTTTCACTTAACCCCCTCGACAATTCGTTATTAGCACAACAACCCCACCCAGCTCCAATTCTCGCACTTCATTTCTCTTTCCTCGTGCGATTTCATTTTCTCCTCCGACGCGACCTCTCCGTATAGAAGCAAACGCTTCCTCGTGTAGAGCTCCCTTCGAAGCCGCAATCGAATGCAGAGAAGAGATCGATCCCCGAATCGATCCATTTACGTAGTAATTTGGAGTTTGTGATTCCCCAGCTTTGGAATTCCTCCAATTTAGGAGGATTTCGAGCTCCAATTCGAGCCCTGTCGATCGCACTGATCTTAAGAGGAAATGTACAGCTTAATCTCTTTGTTTTTGAGGATTTTTGAGGTGGTTTCTTCCTCTTCCCTTTGCTGTTCGTTTTTGTTCTGTAAATTTTAGGGTTTAATGGGATTTTTTCTTGTGGGGGTTGCAAATTTGCTTCTTAATTTAGGGAAAGCTTGTTGGGTTTTGCTCTAGGGTTTTCGTGGAGTATGCATTGCTGATAAAGATGAGATATTTCTCCGTATTTTATTTAATGTTGTAGTAGTTACAGGATGGAGAATGCGTATGAAGCAGGGGATGATCAGGGATCGGGTTGGTTTGAAGTGAAAAAGGTATTATTACTTCTAATTAAATTTTTTTACTTTTATTTAATTTAATATCTGAGGAGGGTTATGTTTGATATAACAATTCTCTTTCCTACATTATGCCACTTCACTTCAAATTAGATCAAATGAGACCTGCATTGTTTGTATTATTCACAAGTAATTTTATAATTAAAGAACAAAACTGAGAAAAATTTGATCTGTCATATAAGCAGGTTAGGAAGTTCATCACACTTCCTTCTTTTGTCAAGTATCCATTAATTCTAGATGTTGTAGTTCGACTTCTATGTGGCAGTGCTGAATGATACATTATGACTTAAAGAGCTAAGATCGAGCATTGCGGCGATTGACCTATCATGGTACTTTTTTCTGCAGAAACACAGAAGCAGCTCAAAGCTCTCAATACAAAAGGCTTCTGGGGAATCCTTTTATAAAGCACAGACGTTTTTTCCACACCATTCGAGTAATAATGACACTGGAAATTGGCATGGCAGGCAGCAACTCTCGTCCTCGAAATCAGGGCATGGCTTCTCTGGCCAGCAAAATGTATCAGTTACTTCTGGTTCTCGGTCACCGGAAATTGATCAGAGTGATGAACTTGTTATTGATCAGGAGATTGTTTCTCAAAACATGCATACCGAAGATTTGAAGCATGGAACTGGAGTGCCTGATGAAGTATTAAGAGGGGAGAGTTCTAATGTAGTTCCTGAAATTAGTAAGGAGGTTGAAGATCTGAATAGTTTAGATAAGGCCGAGAGTCCAAAATCTGCAGTTAATGATAAACAGGACAAAGAATCATTAAAGCTACTTGTTTCGGTGTTGGATGTGCCATCTAATCCTCGGGTTGTCGAGGGAAATGCTACATTATCATCTGAAGATGCTGAGCAGCTTCTTAGTAGATGTTCTGATTTGGATGGAGATTCTGTTGAGGCCTTGAAGGAAACTTATAAAGTCTCTACAAGTGCTGATGATCTTGGGAATTTCAAGGAAAACCATGAAGTTTCAAAAAATACAGAAAACGAATGTGGGGATGAAATGTCTGCGGAAAATTGTCCCTCATCACCAATTCAAGGGGTTTTAAGAACTAAGCTGCCGGAAACTTGTGATAAATTTGATAATGAGCTCTCAAGTACCTCAGAATTAGAGGTTGATAGTGCTATGCTTTCTCAAATTAATATTGGCGCTGAAAGTTCACTTGCTGCTTCAGTTACAGATGCCATAAATGAGCAGTTGTGGGAACAGGGTGTTGCTGAGGTAGGAGAAGGTGAATTGGAGAGCAAAGAAAGATTTAGGCAAAGGCTTTGGTGCTTCCTTTTTGAAAATCTAAACAGGGCTGTAGATGAACTTTACCTTTTGTGTGAATTAGAATGTGACAGGGAGCAGATGGATGAAGCTATACTTGTTCTTGAGGAAGGCACATCAGATTTCAGGGAACTGAAATGTAGAGTTGAACATTTTGATAATACCAAGAAGTCTTCTTTTCATTCACCAAAAGATGGGATGGCGATGACAGTGAAGGCTGACCATCGGAGGCCGCATGCTCTTTCATGGGAGGTAGGCGCTTTCACCTCATAATTATTCTTTTCTGATTTTTCTAGCATGGTAGAGGGAATTGTGCTGATGCTGTTGTATTTTTCTCATGAACTCTTTATCTATCATGGATAATCTGTGTGGTTTCATGCAGTCTCTTGCAACTTCAAATGACATATTTTGTCCCTAAAACAACTCTTAAACTCCAATTCATTTTGATATCAGCCAAAATTTCACTAAAAACTAAATCTGACTGCATGGTAATATTTTGAAATCTTAAGTTATTATTGGCATTATGCAGGTTAGGCGAATGACGACTTCACCTCAAAGGGCTGAGATATTATCTTCGTCTCTGGAGGCTTTTAAGAAAATTCAATTAGAAAGAGCTTGTAAAAATGTAGCTATAGGTGTGGAAGAGTTGGAGGCTTCTAACAGTACTAAGCTAGTTTCGGAGAGTTTATCAATAACCAATGATACATCCTCAAATGGTACTGATCCATGCATGAGTGCTGGAAGAAAGAGCAGAACTTTGGATTATAATCAGAAAAAACCAAACAGGGAGAAGCAGAACAGTGAAACTAGTAGAACAGGCTCGCGTACTTTTGTTGCTGGAAAGAGTAAGAGAGAACCACTTGAACCAATTACTGAAATGGATAAGCACTTAACAAAGAAAGATAAAGAGAGAGCCGAAAATAGGCTTGATAAGCAATCGAAGACCATTTACTCAGTAAAAAGTCAAACTTCCTCTTTTGACAAAGAGAAGGAGAAGGAAAAGCAATATACTGCGCCATGGAAGTCCCTTGATGCTTGGAAAGAGAAAAGGAACTGGGAGGATATACTTAAATCTCCAATTCGAAGTTCTCGTGTTTCCCACTCACCTGGAATGGGCAGAAAAGGAATTGAGCGAGCTAAAATATTACGTGACAAGCTGATGTCCCCTGAAAAGAAGAAAAAGAGTGCTTTAGATATGAGAAGGGAGGCAGAAGAAAAGCATGCTCGAGCGATGAGGATTAGGAACCAACTAGAGAATGAGAGAGTTCAAAGGCTTCAAAGAACATCTGAAAAATTGAACCGAGTAAATGAGTGGCAAGCTGTTCGTAGCTTAAAACTGAGAGAAGTAATGAATGCACGGCACCAAAGAGGCGAGTCCCGCCATGAGGCTTATTTGGCTCAAGTTGTAAAACGGGCTGGGGATGAAAGCAGTAAGGTTAATGAGGTTCGGTTTATTACTTCGTTAAATGAAGAGAATAAAAAACTGATTTTGCGACAGAAGCTTCTCGATTCACAAATGCGGAGAGCTGAGAAGCTACAGGTGATAAGAATTAAGCAAAAGGAGGACACTGCTAGGGAAGAAGCAGTTCTGGAACGCAGAAGGCTTCTTGAAGCTGAGAAGTTGCAGCGGCTTGCTGAGATACAACGTAAGAAGGAAGAAGCCCAAGTTAGAAGAGAAGAGGAACGAAAGGCATCGAGTGCTGCACGGGAAGCAAAAGCTGTGGAACAGTTGAGGCGGAAAGAGATTAGAGCTAAAGCTCAACAAGAGGAAGCTGAACTCTTAGCACAAAGGTTAGCTGAAAGGCTTCGTGAAAGTGAACAGCGAAGGAAGTCCTACCTCGAGCAAATACGTGAGAAAGCATCAATGGACTTCAGAGACCAATCTTCGCCTCTTCAACGCCGCTCTTTAAATAAAGAGAGTCAAAGTAGGTCTATTTCAACAAATAGTGGCGAAGATTACCAAAATACATCCAATTCTCATGCTGGAGATTCTGCTGCTGTGTTAGTCAATGCAGCTCGCCAGCACTCATTGAAGAGAAGAATAAAGAAGATTCGCCAGAGGCTTATGGCACTCAAGCATGAGTTTATTGAACCTCCAATAGCTGTTGAAAATACAGGGATTGCGTATAGAGCTGCAGTAGGAGCTGCAAGGGCCAAAATTGTCAGATGGCTGCATGATCTTCAACAACTCCGTCAATCTAGAAAGGAAGGGGCAGCAAGCATTGGATTGATTGTTGGCGACATAATAAAGGTATATTATCTATAACTTCGTAGTAATTTCCTTGCTGCATATTTTTGTAGGATAACTTGTACTGCCATAGCAGACAAAATTTATTTTGCCTAGCTTCTTGAAAAGCTTCTTCACTCCAAAGAGCAAAAATTTCCAGAAATGTATTTGAAAACAAAAGTTTTGGAGCTTTTGTTGCAACAAGAAGTTCAAATAAGCTTTGGGTCTCAAAAGGAAGGAGCTCCAATTTGAAGTCTGTGCTTTTGCAGCAGTGAGAAGCTGTTAAAGAGAATTTGAAGAAAAAATTTTAGTGCCTCTTCAAATAGATCTAGTCAAACGAAATTTCTGCAGAAGCTCCAACTGGGCTAAAGAGGCCCATAGTCTCAACTAATAGCTTTTGAGTGAAAGTGCTTATATTATTATATCTCTTTTTTTTTAATAGTTTATGCCTCTGCTATATCTTCTTCATCAAACAGTTTTTAGAGGGAAAGGACCTTGAGCTACATGCATCCCGCCAAGCTGGTTTGCTGGATTTCATTGCTTCATCTTTAGTGGCTTCTCACACTTCAAAACCTGGAGCTTGTCAGGTGACAGTTTATCTTCTACGATTGTTGAGAGTGTTGCTATCGCTCCCAGCAAATCAAAGCTATTTTCTTGCACAAAATCTCTTGCCTCCTATAATCCCAATGCTATCTTCATCGCTTGAGAACTACATTAAAGTAGCAGCTTCTTTCAATCCCAGCAGTATGACTCCCCTCCTGAGCAAAACATCGACTGATAATTTGGGGTCAGTTGCTGAAGTCTTAGATGGCTTTCTATGGACTGTGACTATAATTGTTGGTCATGGACATTTGAATGATAAACAGATTCAACTGCAGGATGGGTTGGTAGAGCTGATAGTTGCTTATCAGGTCATTCATCGTCTCCGCGATCTGTTTGCCCTTTATGACCGGCCACAGGTGGAAGGAACTCCATTTCCATCATCTATTCTCTATGGTTTGAATCTTTTAGCTGTATTGACTTCTAGACCTGGAACACTCTCGTCCATTGATTGGGAAACTTGTAAATCTAAATCACCAACAGCGAATGCAGTTCAAGAGTATGAAAATTCAGATTCTCAAGATAGAATAGATCAATCTCTAGTGGAAAAGAAAGGCAATGAGATTTTAGGGGATGATAAGTTACTTCCAATTGAAGTATCATTGCTAGATAAATCAGAGGGAGAAACATTGCCTGAGGAAAATAAAAAAGGGTCACTGGAAATTTCAAGTAGTTTGGATGATTCTGACTCTGCACTGAAGGGACAAGAAAGAGCTGTCTCAGGTGCTTCCCACAATGTGATAGAAGAGCATCTTGAGACAACTTTGCCTCAGAAGGATGAAAAGAGCTCTATAAACATTTCTTTGGAGAGGAAAAAAGAAAGTGACAACTATACCTCGGGCGAGAATGTTGGAAGAAGGAATGCTGATAAATTGAAACAACCAGTGGCATTTATTCTTTCTGCTATAGCTGAGACAAGCCTTGTCAGTCTTCCTTCCCTTTTAACAGCCGTGCTTCTCCAGGCAAACAATAAATTGTCATCTGAGCAGGTAAAAGTATATACAATACTTGAAAACAGAGTTGTAGCATCTGATCTTCCTCTGCATTTAACCAGTTAGATAGGCAGATGTTATTATTTTGTCCTTATAGAGCTATTTAAACATTTTCTTCTAATTTAAATGAGTCTTATTTGTTGACTAGAGTTTAGCGGGCCCTTCCTTGCAAGAAAGACTTCAATTGAGACTGCAGTATTATTTGCTTACGCTATAGTATTGCTGTTAGAAAAATTAGCCATAATCTTCTAGGAATACAAACCCCAATTGATTAATAAACCATAATCTAATTAGCATTAAAACCTACTCATAACCAATGCCTATTGTTCAGATTACATATCTGGGTTACTTCCCTGTTTGTTTCCCTGTTGATTTTGGCTTGTGTATCACTCGTTTAGTTAGATATTTAATTATTTTTCTCCTTCGAAAGAAAAGTGAGTTTATTATAAATGGGAGGAAGCAAGAACAATATCTAGAAGGTAAAGTACACCGAGTAAAGAAAGATAAAAATTTGAGTATGAGTATACAATTGTATAAAAAATGCAGCTTTCTTACCTTCACCTGAACCCCATTCTTAAGGAATGAAATACATATTAATTATTGAGTATTTTCCAAGTATTCTCTTGTGCATTATGTGGAATATAACATGTGCTGTAATCTGCATTAATTTCAGGCCTCCTATATTCTCCCATCAAATTTTGAAGAAGTAGCTACTGGCGTACTAAAGATTTTGAACAATCTGGCAATCTTGGATATTACTCTCTTACAGAGTATGTTGGTAAGTAAATGTGTTGAACTTTTGGAGCTGGAGATAGTCTTCATTTACTCTTACAATGCTTATTTCTGCACATATTCATGTCTATGCTTCCTTCTTATGACCTACATGGTCCTCATACATATGAATTACAGGCTAGATCGGATCTACAAATGGAATTCTTTCATCTAATCAGTTTTCTACTAACTCATTGCACAAACAAGTGGAAAGCAGCTAATGATCAGGTAACAAGTAACTTTATCTATTATCATCCTATAGTTAGATCAGGGGGTGTCATGATATCATTATTCCAAATGATTGGTCCATATTTTGTGAGATTATTGTTATTAATGGTTTTTACTATACAAAATGGACTCATTGTTTTCATTAGGATTACTTTTAATAGACGCATCCTCCCTTTCACATGGCTGCCATGATACTTTGATAGATTTTATCCCTTGATCCATTAACCTTTGCAACTTCTTTCAAAAAGAAAAAGGTTTGCAACTTATGGTAGTAGAAATTGTCTTTTACCTATTAATGCGAGAAGTTGTAACATAACTTTTTTGAAACTTTTGACATCTTTATTTGCTGTATATTTCATAAAATGTAGTGGGCAGCTCCATGTAATTTTACATGTCTAAGTTTCCTGAAAAAAATGAACAACTAATGGAAACATTAGTGGTGTTTCTTTATAATCTGATTGCTTCTGGCTGCACTCTCACTAGTAGCCTTCATGGTTGGTAAATCTTGGTTTGATTGCCAATTGAAGCTAATTTTAAGTCGACTTAGCCATTTCTTTCTAGAGATCACATGATAATCCAAAACTTGTATATTATTGCAGAAGCGGAAACTAACTTACCGAGCTCAGGCAATCCCAAGATCTACTTGTTTGCCAGTTTATATATCTTTAACTTTTCTTTTGTACTATTTTTATGCCTCTTATCTTTTTGACCACTCGAGCATCTCTCTTCAGGTTGGTTTACTACTCCTGGAATCTCTATTGCTTCTTGGTTATTTTGCCTTGTTCCATCCCGGAAACCAAGCAGTTCTTCGGTGGGGGAAGAGTCCAACCATACTTCACAAGGTCATAGCCCCTAAATAATTTGCTCTTATCACAACATCTTACAACTTTACATCATATCTAATTCTATTTAGATAAAAACAAAAAACAGGTCTGCGATCTGCCTTTTATTTTCTTCAGCGACCCGGAATTGACACCCATCTTAGCAGCTACGCTTGTGGCTGCATGTTATGGGTGTGACCAAAACAAGGGTGTGGTTCAGCAAGAACTCAGCACTGAGATGCTGCTTTCGTTGATCAAGTCATGTAGGCAGGGATCGTTAACCTTCCAGTCTGAACCATCACCACCAGAAAACTCAACGACAAATTATCCAAATGATGGTAATCAGATAGGTGTTGAGGCTAGGAAGCTCCCAGGGGAGATGGGTATAAGATCAAGCCGTAGAGGTGCTCGACATCTGGGGAAAGCTCTTTCAGGAAGCACCAGTAAATTAACCAAATCAAAGATTCAAAGGGATGGTAGAGCAACAAAGACTTGCGATGATTGGGCCCTTAAGCACAATTTGCCAATGTTCGAAACTTCATCTAGTTTCATGTTGCATCAAAGATTTCCATTCTCTTTCCTGGATAAAGCTGAAGTGTTTTTCTCAACTGATACCTGAAGTCATTGACAGTATTATTAACCGATACCCACTAAATTCGAAAGTCTAATTTGGACCTTCGTGATCTTGATGCATCTACGAGGGTGCAAAATACAAAGTTACAAGAATACGTAGCAGGTCTGAAGCAATTACTGCAGTTACACCTCATTTTAACTGGGTTTAAACAAAGTGTTGATCATCTGTGTTAAGGTCCAGTGGAGCCCATCTCGGCTCTTCTAATCAGTTCACTGATCACTAAGAACAGGGAAGATTCAACATTTAATTTGAAATTTTCCCTGCACAATGAAGTTGTATTTTCTGGTTGTGGCTCCTAATCAAGTTCTGTGGAATCAATGTAAAGAATTTTCGTGTATACTTCCCGCGAAAGAATCATGTTGAGAGGGTGAGGGAGAGTTTTTATGATAGCTTCCAAAGAATGGAAACTTCTATTTTATCTGTGGATCAGAACACCTTTGCCTTTTGGCAATTCAAGTATTACTCACTGACAAAAATAAATAATACAAATGCATGATGTACAATCAGAGGCTTCTTGGTTGCCTGATGATTTCATTATTCGGTAATTGTTTCCTTGATGCACATTTGAGAAATTGAATGAAATATGAGTGTATGAAGTTTTTACATCCTTTCTTCAAGATTGATAGTTTTCAGAGATTTTGGACAATTCAAATCCTGGCAAGTCATTATGCTCTGCATTGAAAAAGAAGCTACCAAAGATTTTTAAAAAAAATGTAGTTTAGTAGTAGTTAACAACCATAGAGATCAAATCTCATGAGCCAGATCAACTTAAAAAAGCAAAAAATTGTATCAACCCTTTTTCCGAAGTTTTTGCTCTGATTTCATACCAATTTCTGGCAGCACTTAAGCCAATGTAGAAGAGATAAGGATAAAAGCTTCTGCTCTCCACAGAAGTTAACCAAACATCAGTTGGATAGGGAGAAAATACTTTCAAGAAGAAGCTTGAACACTATTCTATGGTGATTTCATCTGGCATACACATTCATCTTTATAATACTACTAAAAATGCCATTTACTAAATAGAAGAAATGTATATGGCCAATTGAACATTGCAAACAAAGAGACAGAGACAGAGAGAGAGAGAATGGTAACCAGAAGATCAAAGATTGTTGGAAAAAAAAGTAGCGTAATCTTCTGTATGCTGACTTCTGGAAAATCTCCGGTCGTATAGCTCTTATGCAGAATGTTCAGCAAACACAACAGAGGTTAGAATATGCATTTGACTGGGACTTGCTGTTGTGTAAGAAAGCATTTTACATTCGCATTACAATCTCTCGGCTTAAGCAGGAAATCAAAATGAGCTTCTGGCCCCAAAAGTAGAACCTCAAAACCAACACTTGTGCTTCAGATTTGCAAGACAAATGCTTCAATCTGCTCAAACAGCACATCTGAATGAAAGTTCATCATCTCAACCGATGAAGCAAAGTATCAGAAAGAGTTCTCGAACCACGCTGCTGTCCTCTCTTCCTAAAGCAATCAAGCACAATGAGCACTCAAGCACTTATACTCATTTCCACAGCTAAGAATTTGGGATTGCTGCTAAATAGTAGGAAGTGTATACAAATATGGGTAGGCGAACTTCCTCTCTGTATTCTGCATGGAATAATTGGGAGCATTAGTGAAGAGACTTTATTTTACTTCCCTCTAAATTACTACTACATTTATTCCATTAGGTTGTCTCCAGGAAGATAAAAGGTGTTATTCTGTATTGAAAAGGGTAGAGGGATTACCTTTTGCTGCTGAATTTGAAACATTACACTCGACGTCGCTGAACTCTATTACTTGGCAAGTGCTGAAGCATCAATGCCCTTGTTTTGCCATCTGGTTTAAGCCCCAAATTTTGCATCTTTTTGTATAGCTTCTTAGCTAATATTATCTTGCCTCGCAAGCAGAATCCATGAATAAGTGCATTATACAGGGAAGAATCTGGTGAAACGCACTGTTGCATTCGAAATAAAATAGTTAACCTATTAAGTAACAACAATTTAGTTCAATAAACTATATAAGTAAAGATATTTCGAAACATCCGAAAGGGATAAAGCGGAATTAACCACAAATTTTGAATCTTTACTAGCTATTGCGACAACAGCTATAACTAAACAGTAAACAGGCGATTCTAAAGAGGCAGGCTATAAGAAAAGGTGGCTCATTATGGTGTCAACATTGTTTCAGCAACACATGTAGTGTTTTGAACCACTACATTCTCTTTGCGCAAAACCCGAAACAACCTCATAATGCACCCTATGTTCATTTCTATCATTGGATTGTTTTTCCCACAGATTTATGTTCATTTCAGAATATAATTACCCCGAACGTTAATAAACCTGCTAAAAATAGGTCAGAGTTTATTTCATTGATGCACACTCCGCCTCACCTCAAGTCATGTTGTTTTGTTCTGCGAAAACCTACAAATGCAAAAGTATGAACCAAAAGAGAAATTTGAGTACCTCCAGTATTTCCTCTACTTCATTCCAGAGAGATCCCCATACACAAGCTCTGATTAAGGACAAGTACGTGAATGTATCCGGAGAACATCCCCGGTGAATCATACGCCGATAGATTTCTACGGCTACTTTTGGCTCCCTCGCAACCTCGCAAGCACTTATAGCATGATTATAAGATACAGCTGATATTTGCAGACCACTTTTTTCCATCTGCCACAGAAGTTGTAAAGCTCGCTCCCATAAACCAAGTCTTTGACAAGCCATTAAAGCTACATTATAATGCTGCTCATTTAACTTCGAACCATCTTCTTTTTTAATCCCCTGAAGAAGTTTTAAGGCATCAGCATGCCGATTAGACCGGTATAAGGCAGTCAATAATGCACTCCAAGTATATTCATCAGCTTTGAGGCCCGAAGAATTCAAAAGATAATATACGTGAAAAGCAAGTCCGTCTTCTCCAGCCTTTCCAAGGCAGTTAATGATAGAATTAAAAACAATGATATTCGGCTTCATCCCACCATTCAGCATTTTCCTAAAAGTGCTTAGAGCCAACTCCCACTTGCCTTCTTTGGTGCATGAAGCGATGATAGCTTTCATAATATCCTCACTCGGTTCGAGTCCATTCTGAAGCATTTCTTGGTAAGCAGAAAGCGCTAATTCAGTCTGCCCACACTGCACAAAAGTGCTTACCAGCAAGCCATAAGTAGTCGACGTTCCTGAGATAGCAGCACTGCTGAGTTTTCTCCAAATTCTCTCCGTTTCAACCCAATTTTTCGCTCTCCCAGATACCGATATCATCGTATTGAAAACAATCACATCAAAATTTTTCTTTGATGCGGCTTCTTCCTCCAATCTGCTGAACATTTCCACGGCAGCATGAAAACCTTGAGCATCGGCAACAGCTTTGAGAATCAAGCTATAAGCATGACCACTTGCGATTTCATTCTTTCTCATAATCTCGAAAACTCTCAATGCATCAGTTAGAGACCCATTACGAAAAAGGCAAGCGAGAAGAGAGTTACAAGCATGGGCATTTGGTTGGAGACCTGATGCTTCCATCGACATATAGAGCTCTAGAGCACTTCTGGCTTTGTTTGATCGGCTAAGGTGTAGCAGCCTTTTCGATAACAGTTCTTCATCCCTTTCCTCCAAGAAATGCAACTTTGTTTCAGGATTCCCGATCTGCTTCTTCGAGTTAGGAGGCATCGACCGACTTTTAGGCTCGACACTGAGCTCCTCTTGATCAATCGGAGTCATAAGAGCTAATTGATCTTGTTCATAAATATCCGCAGAAAATTCATCATCTTGACTCCAAATCTTCATGTTAGCAACTTCTTCTTTGTTAGTAACACCAGATTCACAACAAAAGGAGGCAACTTTACACACCCATGCTCTATCCATACTCAAACTGCCACTGTTTGAATTCAACTTGTTGATAACTAAAAATCTTCGACTTTTCTCGCCGAGCAACTTAAATTCCTGCTGGAAAAATGGAACATTGGGTTTTTTTCTTCTGTTAATTGAGCAGCTCTGAACACTGATTTGATACAAATCACAATTTGTGCAGCAACCCCTTACCAAAACAACCATTTTTACAAGCTAAGGCACCAGAAATCCAGTTTCTATTTCTATATAAGCCCCAAATTATGGAAAAATTATCCCCCAAAAAAAAAGTAAATTTATCAATTTGTCACAATCATCTCAAAATTTCCTACCATCAAAGAAGGGATATTTCATTTCCAATGCGCAAATTGCAAAATTTACACCGAACCCCTCCAACAATCAGATTAAACTACCATCCTCTTCGCCCACAAGAAACACCAAAATATACCAGAATAAATAAAAAAAAAATCCTCAAAAATTAGGAGACACCATCACAACAAAACTCCAATATGAGATCAAAAATGCACGAAAGATCAAAATTTGCCACCACCAACATCAATTTTACTGCGCCTACACTTCAAAAAACCGATTTTTTTTACAGAAAAAAAACCCAGAGAAAAAAAGAAAAAAAGAAAAAAGAGGAGAGAGGGAGAGAACGATCGAACACAGTTTCTTGCGCTCAGTACGATGAAGGAAAACCCAAACCGAGTAGTTATTGTTTTTGTATCACTCAGGCGAGGTAATGGATTTGCTAAAATCTTATCTGAAACTTTTCTTTTATTAAGAATTTCTGAGTTTGTAGAGCGGAGTATAATGTGGAAGGGATAATAAGGGTTTTTTTTTGAAATTGACCATACAAAATTTAAATTTTTAAAAATGACCTGCAAAATTTGTATTTACAAAAATAACCCTCTTCCTGCCAACTGGGCGAGCCACGTCAGCCGGTGCTCCACGTCAGCTCGCCACATCAGCCGGTGGAAAAAAAAAAAAAGAAGTTAAACACGCAGATAGAACCTGCGTGTTCTAAACACGCAGGTTCACGCAGGTACAACCTGTAGGTTTTTTTTCTTTTTTTTTTTTTTTTTTTTTTAATAATAAACTTTGGATTAGTATAGTTTTTTCAATACACATATTAAAATAATTATTTTTCAATAGTTTAAAATAATTATTGGTTTATTATATATTTATACGGTATAAAAAAAAAAAGTAGAAAAATTAATCTAATTTTAATTACGGTCAAAATTTTAAAATATTATCAATATCGGAAGACATATCTGTTTAAAATTAACTAAATTATCAAAAATATTCATATTGCGAACACTCTATTTAAAATATAACTAAAATATCTGTTTCAAATTAAATTAAATTAAAAATAAAAAAAAACTTTATCAATAGAAATAAATACTAAGCTTACAAAAAAAAAAGTGATGATTAAATTGAACCCCGAATAATTCATCCGCAGGTGGGGCCCGCGTGTTTGTATAGAACACGCAGATTCTACCTGCGTGTTTAGAACACGCAGGTTCTATCTGCGTGTTTAATTTTTTTTTTTTCTCTGACGTGGCGCACCGGCTGACGTGGCTCGCCCAGTTGGCAGGAACAGGGCCATTTTTGCAAATACAAATTTTATAGGATCATTTTCAAAAATTTAAATTTTTATAGGGTCAATTTCAAAAAAAAGTCCGGATAATAATAATTCTGAGCTCGTCCCCTTCACAAAAACCTCCATGGTATTTGGGCCCCACAGATACCCCAAAAAAAAAAAAAAAAAAAAAAAAAAAAAAAAAAAAAAAACCAAATGGATACCCCGTTCGACCCGCTTAGCCCGACCTTTTTACCGGTTAGGTTCTGGTCCGGGTCATCGGGCGTATCGGTTCTCTTTTGAGCCCGTTTGATTCACGTTACATATATAGTATTAAATATTATTTCAACATAATCATGTTTTGGAATTTCTAAAACAAATTAGTATTTTCGGGGGCTGAAAATTTAATAATACCAATTGTTTGGTGCTATCGATAGTATTACAGTCGGACTTTATATAGAATTAGGCTGAAATACTATCGATAGCACTAAGTCATTGGTGCTACCAATTTTTTAGCTTTTGGATTAAGAGATGTGCGGTTAGGATGATAGTGATTCCCTAAAGTTTAGTGGGTGGTTGATTGGTTGAATAATAAAAATTTTAGAAGACTACTATAATCCCAACCGCACATACTTTCATCCAATGGCTGAAAACTTGATAGCACCAATTGCTTTGTGTTATCGATAGTATTCCAACGAAACTCTCTCTCTCTCTCTCTCTCTCTCTCTCTCTCTATATATATATATATATAATTGAGCTTTTGTATTTTTAAAAATATTTTTTAGCCATTAGATGAAAAGATGTGTGGTTAGGATGATAGTAGGTCTCTTGAGGTTAAGTGAGTGGTTGGTGGAATAGAGTGATCTAAAGAATGAAATTAGTCAAAGTAATAGATCTAACGGTAAAAGTATAGTAGCCGAACTATATATATATATATATATATATATATATATATATATATATATATATATATATATATATAAAATTGAGCTTCTATGTTTTTAAGAGTATAAGTCATTGGTATTTGTAAATTTTTAGCTATTAGATAAAAAGATGTATGGTTAGGATGATAGAATTATTATATTTAATTTATTTTATAAAATTTAATATTTTTTATAATAAAGTATAATCTATTATAAAATTATCCTTATAGTCAAATTTAATATTACTTCTTACTAAACTATAATTTATTATAATTTACACTTGAATTTAAAAATTAAATTAAAATTAAAATTTTAAAATTTAAAATATGAATAAAAGTATAAAATTTAAAATTTTAATTTAAAATATAAGTTTGAAATTTAAAAATTTAAAAATTTAAAAATTTAAAAATTTAAATTTAAAATATAAGTATAAATTGAAATTTTAAAATGTAAAATTCAAAATCTAAATTTAAAATTTAAAATTTGATAATTAAAAATTTTAAATTAAAATTTAAAAAATGACATGCTGAAAAGATTTGTGGGATTGGAGGGAAAAACATGTAATTTTATGTAATATGTAAGATAAATCGACGAAATGCTCACTCCTCACTCGATAATATTTTCGGAAGTCCATTAAGATCATATTTCTATGAAAAAAAAAAACCAAGACAAAAGTTGGATTTTAAATTTTCACATTTTGTGGGACTAAGAGACCCTAAAAAATAATAATAATAATAATAATAATAATAAAATAATAATAATAATAAATTCGTATATTAGAATTTTTGTTTTCTAAAAATTTTATAAAATATTATGAACTAACAGACATTTAAGCATAATAAATCATTCCTAGCGCAAATACCAAAAAGCTTGATAGTTGGCATTCGAGGTTTTAAATTTGAAGTTTAATTGGTTCATATTTTGAGCTAAATTTATTTCAAAAAAAAAATTATGCTCTAACTTTATCTAAAATTAAAGAGATTTTTTTTTTTTTTTTTTTCTTTTAAGCATAAACTAGAAACAGCAGTCACTCTGTAAAAAACATCCTTTCTCAAGCACTTTTTGTACACCAAAAAGAGACCAAATGCTACCACTTGTTAAGTATTAAGGGAAAGAAAAAAAAAAAAAAAAAACATGAGAGATAGAGAGAGCAGCAGATTTTGAAGCCATAAAAGTTACCTTGAGGCAGAGGCAAAAGCCAGGCTCACAAAAGGGAATAAGCAGAAACCTTTCTTTGTACACACAGCAAAAGGCTCAAATTAAAGAGGGATCCTTTACTTCACCCACCACCTTTTCCAAAGATACAAATGAAGAGCTGCATGGCAAAGCAATCCCCCCCCATTCCCCTCTCAACATTGCTTGTGCCTCCCACAAACTCTTCCCTGTCCCTTCATCAACCCACATAAAACAAACTCCTAAAACTAACCCTACTTCCAAGCTTGGTCTCAGATAAAGTCACCATGCATCTCACCACCATCCTTGTCATTTTCCTGAATCTCCAATCAACTGCATGGATATAAAAGCAACTCAGGTATGTATGTATGTATGTATGTATGTATGTCACATTCAAAAGCTCTCCATATAATGTAGCCTGAATCTTCTGAATATGTGCACTTTCTCCTACTCTGTTGTTTCTCTCTTAATATTTCATCAACTGTGTATTTTGTTTGCACATTAGTACTGCTTGGTTCTCTATTTACTTGCTGATAGTAAAAACATAACAATCATATAATCATGAACAGAAGCATACAGGTTGAGTGTGGAAATTGATTTGAAGAAAGAATAGTGCATCCAATTAGTATTACCTTGCATTCAATGTACACTCGAAAAGAAGAATAGTATAATACGAAACTTCCGATTCGAACATTTTCGAAACATAATTTCTCAAAAAAGAAGCAAATTCGTAGAGTTCGATTTCCTAATTTTGGAGAGGGAAAAAAAAAATAGCATGTGTGTGCTGATAGATATCTGTTTATGAGCACTAATTTTTTCTGCAGAAAGAAGAAAGGGCAGAGTTGGCTGAGAAGGCAATTTACAGGACAGATGAGCGAGTTCGGATTGAAAGGTGATGGTAGTTATGAGATTGCAGTTGCAGCAGCGGCATATGCGATCTTCTCGCTGGAAGAAGAGCTCTTACAGAGACAAAAGAAGTCCGACGAAGAGGTAAGAGGCCCTCTAACTAAGACCAATATCCAAGGCAAAGAAATTGTCAGGAAGAAGTCCAGCAGAAAAGTTACCAGATGGCTAACTAGCAAAGAGGAGAGTGATGATGAGATACCATCAGGTACCTGCATATTTTTCGCGCATTGTACATTTTCAATCCACTGTTATTTTAAACTACTTTTGCTGAAACAAAGGACAATAGGGACTTTGTAATGATTATTCTAGTTAAGCTAAAATCGTTGTGCTCGATTATCCCGGCAATAGGGCATTAAACATAAGCCCTATCAATGCGGTAATCGATCGCCAAATAGATCACGAGCACCTGGTGAATTGAATCAACTACTTCATGATCACTGAAGAGATACGCGGCAGAATCAGAAAAGATAGTAAATTAACAAGTAATGGCTACTCGCAAAGTTTCAGGTGAAGGTACAAGCAGAAAACCGGCGACAGTCAATCAACAGAGGCAAGAAAATGGTGCTGCTGATCAGAATGCAGCGGAGAGGGCGACAGAAACCACTCCTATAATTAAGAGAGCTCCTACTTTCTCTGCTAAGGATCGAAATGAAACAGGAAGCAAGAAATTTGATCGTGGGAAAGAACAAACAGGCCAACAAGTCATGCCTGCACTTAAACCTACAGCCTCATTTTCTGCTCCTAAAATAAATGATGGTGCGAAAACAGCCGATTCCGGCGTAGGGGAAACGGTACCAGATGCTTGGGAGAAGGCAAAGATGGAAAAGATAAAACATAGGTGAATACTAAAACTTTCTTGATTTTAGTTAACGAATGTTCTTTGCTCCTAATTACACCTTTTTCTAGGTATGAGAAGGTGATGTCGACTATTTCCGAATGGGAGAATGAGAAGAAGGTGAAGGCTCAACACAGAAAGGATCGGAAAGAGGTTTACTTTTTCGTTATCTAACGAATTTTACCGAATAAAGCTTAAAGCTGATTACTACTGGGCCGAGAATTCATGCTTAGAATCAGGGCAAATGATGAAACATAATCTCCTCGAAGAAATTCTGTGGAGATAACAGATGAGTGGTTGAGAAACTTAACTAAATTTGATGCCTAACAATGTTGAAATTGCAGAAGGAATTGGAAAGAGAGCGAGCGAGAATACTGCAAGAATATCGAAACGAGATGGCGAGGATCGACAAGATTGTTACAGGGGCGAGGGCTCTTGCCGAAGAAAGAAAAAGAGATGATGAAGCCAAGGCCATAAAGAAGGCGAAAAAGATAAGATTGACTGGAAAAGTTCCAAAATCATGCGGCTGCTTTTGAGAAATCACCAGACTCTGACACTACAAGTGCTTCATGAAAGTTCTGAGCATGTATAGTATTTGTGAATACACTAACATTAGCATATTCATTCAATGACAGCAGGATCCAACAGTGATGGCAACTATTTTCCTTTTATAAAAAACACAAAAATAATCTTGAATTGTAAGTGCTATGGTACTGTCATAAATTTCATACTCCCATTGATTGCACTGGCATTTCAGATTATGTTCATCTATTTTTTTTTTTGTATTTCATCATTTGGAATCACATTACATGGGAAAAAAAGGAAAAAACTAGAAAAGAAACTCACCGTAGAATATTAGGCAATATATATAGCATCAAAGCAACACAGGATTAAAAAAAAAAAAAAAAAAAACACCCACTAATGCACTTAGCAATACACTTAGACAAAAATAAAAAACTAGAAATTCATGTAGGAATCATGAATTTCTTTCACCTCCCAAAATGTTGATAACGAAACACAAAAAAGAACCTCAGAAATCATCACAGCAGAAGAATATTTTGGCCCATAAAGAAAGTGGCCAAAATTGCCTACAAAATGCTTTCTCAAACTCCCAGAAAGAACAAGGGAAGTAACAAAAGAAATGAGCAAGAGATCAGAATCAAACCCTCTTTCCTCCTACACATTGGAAGCGAGAAGATCATCGATTAGGATTCGACAAGATTACCTAAAGGGCCACCGACTTCTAGCCCCTAGAACTCTGAATTCATTGCAGAGATTGTATACCACGCTATATGTTATACAGTGTTTACATTAAAATAAATCTCAAACATACAAATTTTAACACAATTATCAGGAAATCCATACTAAAACTGAATAATGCAAAAGCGAATGATATCTTTTCTCAGAAATGTAGTGTACCAACGGAATCAACAAAGCACGTGTTTACATTGTGTTATCAGAGATTGACACACACTTTATTCCTTCTTAATCCAAGTTTCTTTTTGGCAAACATACTCTGTTTACGTTATTACTCAGATCTTCAATTAGTCATTTTAAAGTTTCTCAAACACATCTCTCCATTTACAAATATACAGAAGCCTTCCTACTAAACTAAAAAACACACTCAAATGTTATTATGATAACACTTTTATCATGACTCGTATGAGATATCAGAGATATGAACAGTGCAGTCAATATAGTTCCATTAGTAGTTTAGGCTGTTGATACTGGTTTGCCGTCCTGAAGAGAAATCACAGTCTCGAAAGCACCTACCAAAGCTTTCACCTTACTCTTCCTAGTCTCGACAAGCTTGCATGCAGTTTCTTCAATCACATTATTGAAAAGTCCTTGTGTGTCTTTCTTTTCTTGCCTATCTTGATGCCTCAGCATGACAACTGGAGCATCTATAATTGGATCACTAGAGACTCCGCTGCTAACCACGCTTCTCCTTCTAGTTAATTGTCCAAGCTGGCCATCGCGACTTGGGTTTTCGCGACTTGGGTTTTCGCCCACCACTCTCCCTCTTCTAAATCGCAGCATCTTTGGGCCGTTGTTATTATCAGCTGAAATTTCAATCACTTTACCTCTCCTGAATTTCAACTTGTGAGGTTTTGGGTCGTTATTTTCTGGTAGTGAAGCTGCACTTTGTCCCAGTCCGTTACCTTCGATCTTCAATGATTCATTGTTCTCAATAATTTCTCTCTCACCATTTTCAGAATCCGATTCACCCGATTCGCTTATCGTAGATTCAGTTTCTTCAAAAGATTGTTCATCAGGTGAAGGTGGTTCAGATGATTCATAATCATGAGATTTCTTCTCAAAGGAATCCAATTCGATGTTTGGGGTTTCTGGTATGTCATCATGAGATTCCCTCTCAAATGAATCCAACTCGCTCTCGATATGCGTGGTTTCTGGCTCATAATCATGAGATTTCTTCTCAAAGGAATCCAAATCGACATTTGCAGTTTCTGGCACATAATTGGATTTCTTCTCAAAGGAATCCAAACAAATATGTGTGTTTCCCGGCTCATAATCGTGAGATTTCTTATCAAAGGAATCCAAATTGAGATTTACAGTTTCTGACTCGTAATCGTGAGATTCCTTCTCGAAGGAATCGAAACAGACACTAGTCGTTTCTAGCTCGTAATTATGAGATTTCTTCTCAAAGGAATCCAAATCGATATGTGTGCCTTCTGGCTCATGATCATCAAATTTCTTCTCAAATGAGTCTAAATTGATATTTGCAGTTTCTGGCTCAATGACATACAATGTTTTCTCCTCGCTAATATCATCACTCTCATGTGTGGCTATTTCAACCTTTTCCCGGTTCTCCGAAGGATCAGTGCTGTCTTGACTAGAGCATTTCACTGAATCAAAGCTCATTAGATTTTCACTAGCAAATTCAGCTGAAGAAGCTGTGAGCGGTTCAACCACTATCTTCTCTCTTTCATCCTTTGAGCTAGGACTCCTTTTTCTCTCCCGACTTCCTAGAACCAAAGTGTTTCTTGGAGGAGTTTGCAGAGATAAGGGCTTGTCATTCGGACCACCCTGATCCTTCGAAGAAACCACAGATTTAGCAGACAAATCAATATCTTTATTACTCAGTGAAGCCCCTTGCTTGATACTTTTTGGCTTAGCAGATGTGGGAGGCTTCTGCTTGTCCAATGATGGTGGCTTGACGACTTTTGGTTTAGTAGCTGTAATAGGTTTCTCCATTGAAGTTTGCTTCACGGACTTTGGCTTAAGAGAAGTTATTGACTTCTTTACAGGTGGCATTGTACTTCTTTTTAGTATAATGGGCTTCTTAGATCCATCCATTCCAATAGTAGATGAGAAATCCTTCTTCTCAACTTTGGGTTCCGCATGGGAGCTTTTCTGATGGATGGAATTCTTCAAATTGATCGCCTGCTTCTTATTTTTGTCACCTGAATTTGAGCTTTTGCCCATGAGCTTCTCAGGTTGTGGAGATGGTAGAGGAACTTCAACATCATACGAAGTGATATCTTTCCAAGCGGGCGATGTTGTCTCTATCTCAATTTTTTTTGCTGACCGCTCAACTAATTCATTTCTTCTAGAAATACTAGAAATTTTAGTGTTTAGTGGCGATGAATGCTTCGACTTAATCACTATATTATTCCTTCTCTCTCCAAGATTCATAACTTTCGCCTGATGATGTTCTCTATTCACGAGAAGATTTTTTCCTCTTCCGTGTGGAATCGAATTCTTTTCTTCTTCTTCGAAAGAATGTCTCTTTCCATATTTGCAAAAATCATGGCAAGAGCTTGCAGAAGCTCTAAGGTATCGAGATAAAACTTTTCCATCATTATTTGAATGATGATCCAAACTCCTTGAAATTGTGGTTCCAGTTGAATTCCTTCTTGCCCCTCCATTAGGCTTATTAGTAACCTCAGGGGTGACCGAGACGACACCCCTCTCTGTTGATTGTTCGTTCATCAAATGAGATGAAGGTTAAGAAATTTGATTGTTCAGAGTTAAGAGTGCAAGCAACTCCAGAAGGTTACATGACCCTGTGAGGAAGCAGGAAAAAGAGAGAAGAAAATGATTCCATTGAAATAAAACAAATTGCTTCGAGAAATTGCAAGCATCATCTTTCCAAATGAGCAAAAGGAGATAACATTGAAATCTAATGTAGAACTTTCAGCATTGTAGATTCCGTAAACTTCAAAGGAGATAACATAGCTTCGATCAAATAAATTTAATGCTCATTGGTTCCAAAACAAACGAAGTTGATTGTACGGGTCAGTTCGACGCTTCTTGAGATTTCACAATTTATGAACTGGTCCATGATCTTAATTAGTCCCAATTGTAAAACCAACCAGGGAATAATATCCAATCTGTAAGCAAAATTATGACTTTGTGAAGAATAATATTTTCTTTTGGCCATCATGTGAAAAATAATATACTTACTATTGTGAACAAAGAACAACACTTTTGGAACTTAGATGATACATATCATAAATTTGGTCTACTGCACCGTTGGAACCTAGTCTGACACATAAAAAGGAAGTCCTAAAGTGATAGCATAATGAATAATTGCTAAAAGAGATTTTCATACTATAAATATAAAAGCTAAAAACAAGTTCAGTTGTAACTTACTATGGTAAGCAGGACAAGGATGCCATCGATCAACTTCAAGTGCCTATTATGAAGAAAGATAAATGGAAAGATGAACATGAGCTTATCAACCAATGCATCACAATTTTAATATCTGGGTGACTCGTTGTCCTTTAATAAAGACAACAGTACGATAAAAATGATATTGTTTACATAAATACAGGCGAAGCATTCAATTACGTAAGACAACCATTAAAGGGCATGGAGCGAAGGTTCTCGACTACCACATGCATGCAACTCTGTAGTTACTTGAGACAGATTAAATCGTCAATAGGCCAAGGACAATGTAATGGATTAGGACATTAGCACACTATTTCTAATAAATTGGATAATGGCAGGCAATATCTCCAAATTCCAAAGGAACAAAAAAAAAGCAATTCATTAGATAAGAATGAAAGGGGCGAAAAAATTAGAGTTCTCCAAGCAAAGGACTATCTAAGCTGTCTAACAAACACCATCACAATCATGAATATCAAAGGAGCTGAAACAGACACAAATTCTTTGCTGAAAAAAGCTCATGACTTGGAACTGAAGGAAAGTGATTGAAATTTAAAAGAGACTAATATCTTACCCATTGCTCTCAATACACTTTAATATCTTAAAGTGGTGTTATAATATGAATAAGGGAGAACGAAATTAAATTAAATTGTCGCGCCATTAATTACGAATGCAACCAGTAAGACCAATTTCCACAATGTCGGCAATCAATAATTTCCTCAGACTAACATAATTACATAAGTCAACGATCAAAAATCGCCGCGTTTACAACTATTTTGGTAAAGATCTGCAGGTTTACAGAGCAAGAAAGGAGGTGAAAAACAGACATTGAAAGGCAATCAAGAACATTACACATCCAACTAATCCAGAGGAACTAACACAGATACCTGTAATTATCTTTCTATAGATTTTCATCAATCATCATCATTAGAAATGCTACATAGTAATTACTCCAAGATGACCATATAAGAAATAAAATTATTAAATTCAACTAGAACTAGAACATATCAAAAAAAGACATAATCTAATCAATTGTTTTTCAATTGTCCTCGAACGATCATAGATAACATCTACTCCTCATATATCTCTTCATTTATTAGACATTAAATCACACGCCATTCCATTTACACTGCGATTACGGATTACCAACCAAAATAACATCGTTCATGCTACAATAAAACGCTCCAAGATCCAAGAACAAAAATTTACTCCTCTGAGAACCCCAATCCAATCCATTAAAACAAAGCGGAAACGCACACGATCTCTCTCTCTCTCTCCACCCAACAACCCGCATCAAATCACAACAAGGAAACCTAGAAAATTACAAGAAAAGTAGGGTGAAAATCGCACCTTGAACCCAATGAAGGACTCGCACTGAGGAACAAGACGAAGACGAAGACGAAGACGAAAACGCGGCTCCGCTCCCGACCCCTCTATTTAAAGAGAGATCGTGAGAGCAACGAAGAGAGTTTTTTTTTATAAAAAAATAATAATAATAAATTGGAATTAAATTCAATTTTAAATAAAAAAAGAAAAAAAATGAAAAAAAAAAGGGAGTTTGTTGAGATGGTGAAACGGAAGCGAAGAGAAAAGCGGAGGAAAGACGAGTGGCGTAGCGCACGGGACACGGGTTCGTTATTATTTCGGTTTCGGATCTTTTCGGGTACGATTTGTTTATTTTCACTATCGTTATCAATATAAAATTACTATTTTATACTTTTAAATATACTATTTATTATTTTATTTTTTAAAATATACTATTATAAATTAGAAATAATATATATATATATATATATATATATATATATATATATATATATATATATATATATATATATATATATTTATATTTATTATTATCAATTTTTTCTTATTTATCTTTAAGGACAAAATTAAAATTTTAATTCACACAACAAAATATATAAAGAATATATTTTTTAAAAAAATAATAATAAATAAAATATTCTAAAGTATTAAAGGGTACCTAAGATATTATTTCTTATATATATATATTTTTTAGGTGGGATTCGAATAGTCGAATCCATCGTCCATTTTGCTTTAAAACTCGAATCATGCACGTGATGAGCGGTGGATTGATAGTCTGCGTACTTGGTGCAGCAAAAAAAAAAAAAAAAATTAGTTCATTGAAAAAATATATTTTTGGTATTTAAAATATTATATTATAAACCATTAATATATTAATTTGTAGGATTATGTGATTTCTAAATTAAAATTTTAAAAATTTATAACTTTCTATGAATGTAGATTCTTCAGGTATTGTAAAATATATCCAGCGAATTTGATTTTAAAATATGAAATGCATGGGATAAATTTTTTTTGGGTGATTAATTAATCATATGTTTAATCTCGCTATTATTGTAACCCCAATCATTTATAGTAGAGCAAATAATAATTTCAAATTATTTTACCTCAACTTTAAATTATAGTAAAACTCATTGCGTCTTTGTTTGAAATTATGAAAAAAAGATGTTTTATATATATATATATATATATATATATATATATATATATATATATATATAAAAGATAAAGTAAAAATTATAAATTTCAATATAAATTTAATGATAAAAAATTTATAAATATGAATAGAATTGTGCTTTTAGAAACATATAAACTCTTATATATATATATATATATAAATTTATAAATTTATATATAGAAATTTATAAATTTATATATAAATTTATATAGAAATTATAAATTTAATTTTTACTTTATCTTTTATATATATATATATATATATATATATATATATATATATATATATATATATATATATATATAAGAGTTTATATGTTTCTAAAAGCACAATTCTATTCATATTTATAAAATTTTTATCATTAAATTTATATTGAAATTTATAATTTTTACTTTATCTTTTATATATATATATATATATATATATATATATATATATATATATATATATATATTCCGGCTACTGTGCTTGTACAAGCACCAAGCAATTGGTGCTTGTAAGTTTTCTACCGTTAGATTTAATTTTTTGATTAATTCTATCCCTTAGATCATACTATTATACCAACCACCCACTAAATCCAAAGGGCCAACCATCATCCTAACCGCACAATTCTACATCCAAAGATAAAAAACTCACAAGCATATATAACTTGATACTTTTGTACGCGTAGAAGCTATATATATATATATATATATATATATATATATATATAAGCATTAGATGAAAAGCGAGATTAAACAGATTGGATCGGGTCTTGAGACCGGGTCGGAGTTGGGGAGTGCAGAAAAGAGCAGACTCTGCCAAACGGCGAAATGGTCTTCGAAAAACGAGAAGGCAGAAAGTCGGTTAAGGAGGGTGCCGGTGCAGCAAGTTGATGAGGGATGATGGCCACATGCTTATTATTATTATTATTATTATTATTATTTTGTTAGTTGCCCTGCTATCTCACTTTCTGTTGTTCTGTTTATTTTTTATTTTTTTTTTTTCAATCTGCATTGCTAGTGCAATTATAAATAGCTTTAAATATTCTATTTACGCGCATTTAGTAAGTCAATAATTTAGAAAGTCATTAATTATTTGGTTCGACATAATTGTATATACATTATAATTAGATATGCATATAGTTAAAAATATAGTATTTATAATTTTGATTGAATGCAGTGGAAAGCGCTGAAGTTAATAAATATTTTCTTTGATTGCATGCCGCTGATAAAATTAACTTTTATCAAAGACGTTGAGATCACCTTCTATGTAGAAATATATAGGATTAATTGCATACGGTTTCCTGTAAACATATCGAATAGCACATATATTTCTATAAATTTAATTTTTTATATTTATCTTTTCAAAAATTTTAAGTTGTTAATATATATATTCCTCCGGTTTATTACCGTTAGTTTAATTTTATTTATTTTTTAACAGACTATATGTGAAATAACAATTTTATCCTTTCAAAAATATTTTTTAAAAAATTTCAAATTTTAAAATAATATAAAAATATTTGGAAGAGTAAAAAGATAAATTTACCTTACTAACTAATCAAGATTAAATATTTAATCTATGGTTAACTAGATTTTTCTAATAAAGATTAATATATATATAAGATTATTATTCGAAAGGTAAATTTAAAATTCAAATCTATCCAAAATAAATGTCGAATTTAAATCTACATGCAATTATAATTATGATATAATTACAACTACGTACAATAAAACAGTCCCTTATACATTATGTTGGTTTAAGAGAGTAATATTACGCAATGGTATAAACTTACCTATTCGCTCACCAAAATTAAATATAGCTATATTCGATCAAATATATACTGTTGAAATTCTTAGCTTAGACATCAAATGAATGCAAAAATATTACAAAATTTTTTTTAAGTATGAATGATGTGGGCATGGAGGTTTTTTTTTATTATTATTCCACATAATAAATATTAAGTGACAATTGCTTATATACCTATGAAAAATTATAGATTTTTTTATTTCTTTCCTTCATTTCACAAGATAAATACAAAAATATTATTTTGACATTTCAAGTCCCTTCAAATATATTATTAGAATTAGATATTATTAGTAAACTATTAGAAATATATAACTATTACATCTATAAAATTATTATTTTGTTCTTTCAAATATATTGTCACAAACTTTTTTTATTTGTTTCTGAGTTAGGAATAAAAAAAAGTATTTTGACTTAGTTTCTTTCAAATATATATATTTTTTTTAGTGTTTCCAATTTTTCTTATTGTTCTTTTTAAGTTAGGAACAAAAAAATTATTTTGACTTTTTTTTAACTAGGGTAAAAATTTAATTCGAATTTTATACAAGATGGCTTAATGGGTATTAACAATAGAGGTATTTTTGAATAACTAAAGAAATATACAAATAATATATTTGAAATGAAAAGAAAAATAGCATATAAGATATTTCACAAATTTTGAAAGGCATATGAGTAATTATCCCTAAATATTTAAATAAAATCAAATTTTCAATGGAACAAAGACCTGGCACCACAACAAACGATATGCATAACTGGGAACAGTAAACTACCACAGAAGATGCTAGAGAGAGAAAGAGAGAGCGGAAGCGAGAGAGACTGGAGGAGAGAGAGAGCGGCGGCGAGAGAGTGCGTTCGTGAAGCGTCAGGACCCAGGGGGACCGAGAGGCCTCGGGCGAGGAGGACAAGCGGCAGGAACGGCGGGAGGAGGCAGGCCAGACCGACCAAACTCTGCGTGCGGGAACTGCCCTGGACAGGGAGGCGTGGGAGCTCTTCTTTTGACGCGGACAAGGTCCACGTTCGGACTTTCCCCCATGGGAGAATCACCAAAGCGACGACTTTTGGCTGCACAGCTCGGGAGGTTCTGGGCTCTGGAAGGGACAGGATTCGCCCTCCTGAACCGACGGGCCTTGGTAGGGATCACGCCAAGATCGCCGGGTCTTGTCCGCCCGGTCAGGTGGAAGGGACTAGGCGGGCCTACCCCATCATCAATCGCATCTCTCGCAAGGTCTCCTGGGCTGACAACCAGGGCGACCCACTCTGCTCCGGACCCTCCCCCACCCGTGGAATGATTCCCCTGTCCCGTGCAGCTCACGCCAACTCGAGGGGACAGGGGGCTTGCCACGGATTGACGGGCCTCACGGACCGGCGCGATCGGATCGCTGTGATCTCTGGGAGACAGGGGAAGGTCGGTCCGCTCACCTATAAAGAGGCCTTGCTGCTAAACCATCCTCTACCGAGCCCGCCCAAGGTTGCCCCGCGCCCCAGACCGTCCCCCCCGACACCCGGAGCTAAAAAGTGCTTCAGGTGTTTAGCCCGGGACCATCTGGTACGCGACTGCCGGGACCCGGTTCGGTGCGTCGTCTGCTTCCGCTCCGGCCACCGCTCTAGAGCCTGCCCCAAACGCCGGCTTCGACCAAGCATGCAGCGCGCCTTCAGGCCAGAGATCCAGAAAGTGTTCATTCCTCTGTCGGACGAGTTCCGCCGCCGGCAGACCCGTTGTCGGAACGCGGTGTTGGCGGACGTGATCGGGCGTTCAAATCTGGGGCACTTCCCCTAAGACTCCATTGCCGAGGACCTCGCTGCCAGATTTGGCGGGTATCCCACCGACTTCCTCGTCGCCACCCATCATGAGCGAGACTATTTGATCATCCTTCCGGAGTGGGTTCGACCCACTGACCTCGTCGGCAACTGGCTCCTTCATCTGCTCCACTGCAGGCTGCAGTGCCATGATTGGGAGCCGCACCGCGCCGCCGAGCCCGCCAGGCTTTCCTACAAAGCTTGGGTGAAGATCCGCAATTTGCCGTTTGAGTGCTGGACCGTCAACTGCGTGAGCAGCATCGTGGGTAGCTTCGGCCGATTTCTCCGTGCCGACGACAGCAGTGTCAACACCGTCGACTTGACCGGGTTTCGCTGCGAGGTGGCTGTAGATGACCTCGCCGACATCCCCATTTCGTTCTCCATCTCTATGGGGAGTGTGGTGGTCTCAGCCCCGGTTCGCATTGAGAGTACTGCGCCCTTCGGCGGAGACGACCGCGGCGTACCCTTCGTGGGGGGGGGGGGCGAGTGAGGGCGGCGACCAAACCGACCCGCAAGGGGCGAGGATTGCAAGGAGGATCGCTGTCGTCGGCCTCAGCGATGGCAGCAGCGAGTCCAGGGAGGGTCGCCACTCCGGCCACGACGGCACTTGGGACTCTTCGGAGATCCGGGATAGGCGGCGTCGCCCCGCGGACCAGGCGGTGACGCATCGACCAGAAGCAAGTGCGGGGGCGGGGGGGGGCGGCGGCCGCGACGCTCCTAGTTTCGGCTGGGCGCCGACCTACGGCTGGCGGTCAGGCCTCTTGCCTTGGACCGCTGGTCACGACGCGCGTGGGATCACCGCTTTACACAAGGGGTGGCCCCCGCGACGCCGGCGCTCGACCCGATGGGGCTCCAGGCTCCAGCCGCGAGGTCTTTCACCGGGTGAAGCAACCCCTGGGATCGCGTCCCCTGTCTTCTTTGGGATTTTTTTTCAAATTCTTTTCTTGTTTCGGAAGGGGGGGTTGTGATCTGCCACGGCTTCTTGGGCGCTGGTGGCCCCTTCTCGGTAGACACAATCTCGGTACGACTCCCCACACAGAACCTTTCTCCTCGTCCTTTGATCCTCACTCTCCTTGCGCGACATCTCTCCGGGCCCGCTCTTGCGGCCCCCTCGCTGGCTGGGGATGGACTTCTGCTGACTGCTCGCGGGCCCACCGCTGGAGGCCCAGGCCGGCCCGCCCTTCTTTGGGTTGCCCCCGGACGCTGGGCCCCTTCGGGAGGGACCACTGCTGGTGACCCCAGTTCAGTCGGGGGCCCCTGCCCCACTCCGCTTGGGCCCGGCTCGGGGGCCCATTTGCCTTCTCATGGGCCCTTCGCAGGAGGATACTGCCGGTCTGCCCGGTCCACTCCGCTTGCCCCGCCGGGTTTCCTTCTCTGCCGCTGGGCCTCGCCCGGGGGGCCCGCCACGAGCAGCCCCTGCCCGGTCGGGGGACACCACCCCTCTTCGCCCGGGCCCTTCTTACCGCCGACGGAGGCCCCGGCGGCCGGGCCATCGCCGCAGGCCCTCTCGTCGTCGACCTTTGCGTGCCCTGCCTTCTTGCCGCCCGGTAATCCCCCCTCCGGGGCTCCCGAGGATGGCCCGCCGATGCCCTGCGGGCCCCCTTGGCTGGGTGACGCAGACGTCTGGTTCCCCGGTGTCGTCGGGCTGCCCCAACGGCCCCGCTGACCACCCAGCCTCGGAGGCAAGCCTCCCTTCTCCACCCCGGGCGGGGGGATCGTTGAGCCCCGGCGAGGGCAACCACGCCTGCCCCGGCCCTGCTCTGCTGCAACTCCCCGACCCCGTCCTGCTTGAGCAATTGCCGCGTTCTCCGAACGTTCCGGTCGCGCCCAGAAGGAGTCCGAGAATCGCACGGAATGATGGGAAGCTCGCGCTGGATCGCGCAATGGGCCGGAAGTTGGCGCTTCGGGATCCTCGATCGGGCTGTGCGGCGGGCAAGGGCAGCGTAGCGGGGGAACTGACAAGGGCCATTCACAAATGCGCCAAACTCGGCATCCAGCTGAATGATGGGGAAGCCGCTTCGCTCCTGGAGATAGGGGGGGTCGAAGTGTAAGAGCTGGGTTCTGTTCGGAGCCCAATCGCCGGTGTACTCTTTTTTCTTTATGGTTAAGGTCTGCTCCTGGAACGTTAGGGGACTAAATAGTGCGACCAAGCGTGGGCTGGTCAAATCCGTCGTTTCGAGCATTTCCGTGTCTGTACTTTGCTTGCAAGAAACGAAGCTGAGTCTGATATCTCGCTCCTTCCTGCGTTCTTTTGCGGGACCGGGGTTCGACCGCTGTCATTTCATCACCTCGTCAGGGGCCTCCGGTGGCCTGGCGACCTGCTGGAACTCCAAGTTCTTCACCTGCTTGGAGGTTCTGGTGCGCAACCATTCCCTGACGCTTCGCCTCAAGTGCGCGCGCAGCGGCATTTCCTTCTTTCTCACGAATGCATACGGGCCGCCTACCTGGGGCGAGAAGACCGCCTTCTGTCAGGAGTTAGCTGCGCTCAAACCCACCTGCATCGGACCCTGGTGTGTGTGTGGGGACTTCAATCTTACCCGGGCCCCTAGCGAAAGGCTTGGGAACAGCGCATGCAACCGCCTTATGTCCATGTTCTCAGAGACGATCAACGAGCTTGAGTTGGTAGATCTTCCCCTGTCTAACCAGAGCTTCACCTGGTCAAACTTGCAGCGAACACCCGCCATGGCAAAGCTCGACCGCTTCCTGATCTCGACGGACTGGGATTCCGCCTTCCCCTTTTCCTCGGTCGCGGCGCTACCGCGCATCACCTCGGACCACACTCCCATCCTTCTGAATACTTTGCATGGGCCTCACAAGCCATGCAATTTCAGATTCGAAAAGGTTTGGCTAACTAGGAGTGACTTCGTCGGGTTGGTACCCGTCTGGTGGAACGAAGTCGTACCCAGGCTTGGAAGACAAGGAAGCATTCTCACCTTCAACGCCAAGCTCCGCCACTGCCGCAAGCGAATCAAAGAGTGGTGCTCCGCTAACTTCCATAGCATCACTAAGACATCACGGACCTTAGCGAAGGAGATCCAGGGATTGGACAACCTGGAGGAGCACCGGTGTCTGACCAGCAATGAAGCGGAACTGCGAAGGGATCTCAAGAACCAGCTGAGGGGAATCATAAGCGAGGAAGAGATTCTCTGGAAGGCCAGAGCTAAGCAACACTCGCTCAAAGAGGGGGACGGCAACACTAAATTCTTTCACGCCATGGCTAATGGGAGGCACAGAGCGAACCGAATTGGAATCATCGACGACGAGGGCCGCTGTCTCGTCACAGAAGAAGATAAAGCTGACTACTTCTACTGTAAATTCAAAGACCGCTTCGCGCCAGACACCCCGCCCCTCACCTCTTTTGGAGACTGGCGCGACCTCTTCCCCGACAATTCTGCGCTAAGTCAGGAGAGCCTCACATCACCATTCACGCTGGAGGAGATCAAACTCGCTACCTTCCAGATGTGTGGGGACAAAGCGCCGGGCCCAGACGGTTTCAGCATGGCATTCTACCAGAGGTTCTGGGACGTGATCAAGGTGGACCTGGCAAAAATCTTTGATGACCTGTACAACGGCTCCCTGAACACCGGCCCCTTTGACTACTCCCATATCTGCCTGATCCCAAAGAAGGAGGGCGCCAACTCCGCCAACGACTTCCGGCCTATCAGCCTCATCAACTGTGCCCAGAAAATAATCTCAAAGGTTCTGACCAACAGACTTGTCAAAGAGCTCGATGGGATCATCTCCCCTACGCAGTCTGCTTTTGTCAAAGGCAGGTACATTCTCGACTCCTTTGTCACCGCCAGCGAGCTAGTTAGCTGGGGAAAACGCAAGAACATCGACTGCGTCGGCGTTAAAGCGGATTTCGAAAAAGCCTTCGACCATGTAAACTGGGACTTCCTCCATCATATCCTGCGCTGCCTGGGCGCGAATCAGAAGTGGTGTGGGTGGATCGATCAGTGCATATCCAACGGCAAAGTCGCCATCCTAGTCAACGGCACGCCTACCAAGTGGTTCAGAATGAAGAGAGGCCTCCGCCAGGGGGACCCGCTGTCGCCCTTCCTTTATCTCCTAGTCGCAGAGGGCCTAGCGCGGATGACCAAACAGGCCGTCCAAAACAATCTAATCCATGGGATTGGGCCTACCAACCATGCGGAAACCTCTCTTATCCAATTTGCCGACGATACTATTTTCTTTTGTGAGGCGAAAGCCAGGCAAATCCGCAACCTCCGCTTCCTCTGGCAGACCTTCGAGTGGGCATCTGGTCTCAAAATCAACAGGGCCAAATCGGAACTGTTCGTTCTGGGCAGTACACCGAATAAAGGGGAGAGACTCGCGGCGCTCCTGGACTGCAAACTGGGATCGCTCCCAATCAAGTACCTGGGCTTACCACTAAAACTGGGCCCCGTCCCGAAGGACGACTGGCAGCTAATCATCAACAGAATTGAGCAGAAAATCACAGGGTGGCAGTCTAAGCTGCTATCGCAAAGGGGGCGGCTTATCATGGTTAATGCGGTAATCTCAAACCTCCCCCTATACTACTTCTCCGTCTTCAGGGCGCCGGTCTGGGTCCTCAAACGTATCGACTCGCTGCGCAGAGCGTTCTTCTGGAAAGGGCAGAGCTCTGTCACCGGGGGAAGCTGTCTCGTGGACTGGAAAACCGTTTGCAGAAGCAAGAAGGGCGGGGGGCTAGGGGTCATGGACCTCGAGAGAATAAACACCGCACTTCTAACGAAGTGGTGGTGGAGATTCTTCACCGCCGACTGGATCACCTGGGGGCCTCTGGTGAAGGGCCTCTACTATCGCCGCAGAGGACCGCTAAACGAAGGCCCCTCGTTCAAACCGTACTCGTTCTGGTGGAAAAGCGTTGTCGGTACGAGGGAACTCTTCAAGTGCGGGACAACTCGGTCGGTGGGCAACGGGGAGTACACGGGCTTCTGGTCTGACATCTGGGTAGGAGACTCATGTCTCTCGACCCAATTTCCTGGTCTCTTCCACCTGGTTACCAACAAGAACCTCCGGGTGAAAGACTGCCTGAAGGCCAACGGTTGGAACTGGGCCATGATTTTGGAGGGCATTCCACCTGGATCGCCGGGGCTAACCGGGGCGATCGAGCAGCTCAAATCGACCTCGGCCAACCTCCGACTTGCCAGTAGCAGGGACGATTTCCACTGGCGTTGGGCGACGTCCGGGACATACACTGTCAAGTCCCTGTACCGTTTTCTACAAGATAGCGGAATAATTGATCGCCGTTTCATCAACCTGTGGAAGATCAAGTCGCCTTTGAAGGTTAAAATCTTCATTTGGCTGGTCCTAAGAAGGAGGGTGCTGACTCGTGACATTCTAATTCGTAGAAATTGGACCGGCCCATCTACTTGTACTCTTTGTCTTGAGAGTGACGAAACTGCGGACCACCTGTTTGCCTCTTGCGCCACCGTCCAAGCGCTGCTCGGGGCCTTGCTACCAAACAAACTGGAAATCCGCAACCTTCGTACTGTCGAAGTTTTGTGGGAGACGCACGCCCTCAAAGTCGGTGGGTTAGGAAAGAGAGCGCTCGTCACTATCGCAGCCACGTGGTGGTTCTGCTGGTTGGAGAGAAACAGAAGGATCTTCGAAAACCAGAGCCGACCGTTAAGCCATACCATCCGAGATATCAGGCTCGCTCGGTCGTACTGGTCCAGATTCTGTGTGTAGTTTTTTTTTTTTTTTTTTTTTTTTTTTTTTTTTTTTTTTTTGAGGCCCGCTGCCAAAACAGTCGGTTGCCTCCCCCCCTGCTAAATTCACCCTCACACTGAATGAAGCGGCAGCATGCTGCCTTTCTCTCAAAAAAAAAAACAAACAATATGCACAAAACCCATTTCCTGTTTGCCCAAGTTGCAAGAGATTTGAGTTATTTTTTATTCAAATTATTATAGAGTTTTGATTTGTTCAAAATTTGGAGTGTCCAATTATTTGACTTTCACATACTTTTTTTTTATAGTAAAGACCAATCTCATAACAAACGATACATAAATAATCTCAGCAGTTGGAATTTTGAAATAAATTTAGTTGGAACGATACAAAAATAATCGCAGCAGTTGAAATTAGGATTTGAACTTAGAACCTCAGATATCAACCATTAAATTTTTTGTCAATTACACTAGAGACAGTCAATTAAATAATTTTGAGACTTTGTTTTGAATTGTTAAAAAATTATTAGTGAATGATCAACTTTGGATCCTTCAAAGAGCAAGTAGTTGTTAGCATTCACTAATTCATTTATTATAAAAGATATGTGTACTTACCAAAAAAAAAAAACAAAAACAAAAAATGATTGGATCTTTTCACCTGAGGAGAAAAAGGTATTGAGAGTCTTTAAGGGAAAGGTACCAATTGCTTGCTTATGACTTTCCCTAAAAAAGAAAAAAGAAAAAAATAAGAGAGTAGATGTGTGTGGATTAATTGTTTAATCAGACAATGATACCGCTCGGAGAAGTTACTAATTCTAAAAAAATAAATTATAATTTATGAATATAAAAAATATAACATATGACAGCCAATTGGAGTTACTAAATGAGATATTATCGTGGAACACCAGTAAAATTTTTTATGATAGAAATGAAAATAGTAAAATTCTAAAATTTTTATTATGATACAAATTAGAAAAAAAAAAAAAAAAAAAAAAAAAAAAAAAAAAAAAAAAAAAAAAAAAAAAAAACCCACAAAACCTGGCCTAAATAGCCATGCTATAAAGAATCATCTTGGATCATAACCACTCACTAACCTAAAGATAAATGGATCTAAAGTCCACACAAAAATTGGGACAAGCCCATAACAAAAGATGTGTGTAAAAGCCCATTGGAGCCCAAATCAAAATGGGTATGAAAATTAGGTTGGAATTGTAGGTATAATGGGATTGATTGTTGAGGTAGACATGATATCAGAGCCAATCGAGCGCGACATCGCCATTATAGCTATGGCATCGATATCTCAACCTTCATCTAGAATATCTTGATTAATTGATTGCGTGGTCAATCAAAATGCTCCATAAGGTTTACCTACTCTATCATAATTTTTTTTTTTAAGAAAAATACTTTTATTATACTTTTATTTTAAAGGAAAATAAATGTGATTGAAGGTGATGCGGTGTACTCCTTCATCTACCACACATTAAGTCCCACTTTGATTATTTTTTTACTTTTGATTGGAACTGATATTACTTGTTATACCTGATGTACCACATACTAATTTTGCACTGTACGATAAAATTTTAGAGTAAATGTAAAATATACACCCATTCATCCAATTGCTTTTATTCTTTTATCACTATTTAGGCCATCAAAATTTCCTTTTGACAAAAAAGATAAGGTTTTTAATTAGAAAAGGACATTTAAGAATAAAGGTAATGTAGTGGTGAATATATGCTATTTATTTAATTATTAAGTTGCCAAGAATTAATATTATTTAGAAAAATTCTTGATAAATGGAATTGCTGTTATCAAGCTCCTATTTAAGTATAAGAATACAAATTTATCTCTCATCATTTCTCATAGATTGAGTAGTATCAATGGGTCCTCTTCTCCTTTTCCTCTTTACTATTTTGCTCTCTTTTGCTCTATTCAGCTATTTATCTAAAAAGAGAAGTTGCCCGATTCGTCTTCCGCCAGGCCCGAGGGGCTGGCCCATTTTGGGCAATTTGCCGCAGCTCGGCCCAAAACCCCACCACACTCTCTACGCCCTCTCCAAGGCCCACGGCCCGCTCTTCCGCCTCCGGTTTGGCTCCGTCGATGTCGTCGTCGCCTCCTCCGCCGCCGTCGCCGCCCAGTTCCTCAAAGTCCATGATGCCAACTTCTCCAACCGTCCCCCGAACTCCGGTGCTGAGCATAACACCTATAACTATCAGGTAGGTTTGAAATAATTGTGCATTATGTAAGGCCCCGTTTGGTTTAAGAGATATAAATATTTTTATATCTGAAATATCCGGAATAATCAAGTATAAAAAGTTAAATTGTGTTTGGTTCAAAAGTTGGTATTCTCTAGAATAAAAAAAATTATGTTGGGTTAAAATTATAGAATAATAAAAAATAGTGAAAAAAAATATAATAAATTTTTTATCAAAATGTCAATTTTATTCTTACCTTCTATACATATAAATTAATTTTAATTATTATAAATTAATTAAAATGACAATTTAATTGTAAATAATAAAGTATATCTTATCTAAACAAAATAATTTTTTATATTTTATTGTATATTTTAGTAAATAATAATTAGTAAACATAATTAGTAAACAAAATTAGTAAACAAAATATAAAATATTTTTTAATATTTTAGTAAATAAAATTAGTAAACATAATTAGTAAATAGTATATTTTAATAAATATAGTCTCAGATGGGAAGGTAAGCGAAAGTAAAAAAAAAAAAAAATCATTCATTGTCTCTAGATATAAACATTATTTCGGGGGAGGTGGAATAGAGCTTAACGGATTATTCTGGAAAAAATATTTTAAATCTTTATTTCTAATTTTTTTTTTTTTTTTTGTTGTTTAGCAAGAATTGAAAGATAAATGAGATTATTCTTTCTGGAAAAAATATTTTAAATCTTTATTTCTAAATTTTTTTTTTCTGTTATTTAGCGAGAATTGAAAGATAAATGAGATTATTCTTTTTTTTTATCCCCCGACCAAAAGCATAAAAATATAATTTTTAAGTCGGTAGTGAACGATATTTTAATATATATATATATATATATATATATATATATATATATATATATATATATATATATATATATATTTTGCGTATATTCAATTGGGTCAGGATATTTTAATATATATATATATATATTTTTTTTTTTCTTTGCGTATATTCAATTGGGTCAGGACCTTGTCTTCGGGCCCTATGGCCCGCGGTGGCGTGCGCTCCGCAAGGTTTGCGCCCTCCACCTCTTCTCTACAAAGGCCCTCGAGGACCTCCGACCGGTCAGGGCCCGTGAGGTAGGTGTCATGGTCCGGTCCCTCGCCCGAGGTGGCGGCGGCGATGGCGACAACAACGGCGGCCCCACGCCGGTGAACCTCGGCGAGACGGTGAACATGTGCGTGACGAACGCACTGGGGCGGGCACTGGTGGGGCGGCGGGTGTTCGAGGAGCAGGCGGAGGCGAGGGAGTTCAAAGAGATGGTGGCGGAGGTGCTGCGGCTCGGGGGGGTGTTCAATGTCGCCGACTTCGTGCCGGGGCTCCGGTGGATGGACCCGCAGGGGGTGGAGAAGAACATAAAGCGAGTGCACAAAAGGTGTCGACCAATCAATTATTTCACATAACATAACATAACATAACATAACATCGATCATATATAGCAGAAGATCCAGTAATAAACTTTGAGAACAAATTAAATGGTTGTTTCGCAGGTACGACGCGTTTCTCAACCAGCTCATCGCAGAGCGGCGGAACGAGGAGGAGGCCAGGGAGGGCAGGGATTTTCTCGGCGTGCTGCTGAGCATGACAGGCCAGGAGCCGGCTGAAGGACGTGAGGAGGGGAGAATTACGGAAACCAACGTCAAAGCGTTGCTTCTCGTAAGTAACTTAAAATATTTCACTAATAATTCTATTTTTATTTTTATTGGTCCTTCGACACGAGGATACAAGTAATGTGGTTGATTTTACAGAATTTGTTCACGGCTGGGACTGATACTTCATCCAGCACAGTCGAATGGGCCTTGTCGGAGCTAATCCGCCACCCGGAAATCCTCAAACAAGCCCAGCTCGAACTCGACTCGGTCGTGGGTCGGGCCCGGCTCGTGTCGGAGTCCGACCTCCCAAACCTCCCCACACTGCAGGCCATCATCAAAGAGACATTACGGCTCCACCCGTCGACGCCGCTCTCCCTCCCCCGGACGGCCGCGGAGGGGTGCGAGATCAACGGCTACTGCATCCCTAAGCAGGCCACACTCTTAGTGAACATCTGGGCCATCGGCCGCGACCCGACTAGATGGCCCGACCCACTCGAATTCAGCCCGGCCCGATTTCTCCCGGGCGGTCCGAATGAAAATGTGGAGGTTAAAGGGAGTGACTTTGAGCTCATACCGTTCGGCGCCGGACGGAGGATTTGTGCAGGTTTGAGCTTGGGCCTGCGTATGGTGCAGTTTATGACGGCCACGCTTGCACACGCCTTTGATTGGACTCTACCGGACGGGCAACCGCCGGAGAAGTTGGATATGGAAGAAGGTTATAGACTTGCACTGCACCGGGCCGTGCCCTTAACGGTGCACCCCGTGCCGCGGCTCCTCCCGGAAGCATATGAACCCTTGAAGATTTAGAAATCATTCGGTGGTTCCAGCATGTTCAAGCGTTAAAGAATTTTATATTTATTATTATTATTATTATTATTATTATTATTATTATGTACATATATTAAGCTAACAAAATACAATAACTAGCGAGACACAGAACATCAATTTCAATATGTTTAGTTCAATTCTTGGTCCTTGTATAGTTGTGGTCTTATGATATGCATCTGATAACTGCCAAGGCGCTACGATTCACGGTTCCAAAGTTATCAAATGTTTGACAATTTGCGCTGAACAGGTAGCAAAAAACTACATGACAATAACATAAAACAAGTAACTTTTAAAATCTCTCTAACAATCTTTAATAATTTATCTGTCATCGACTCTGCATTCTTTCAGTTCTTCGGGTATCCAGAAACCTGCAGTGCCTGCACCGTAGATTGCAGTATCTGACACAATGCTCGAGCTAAAATGGGATTCGATAATGAAAATTGCGTTCAATTCCTTAAAAGATTGATTGTGTCTCTATCACTGTCGCAATCATATTTATACATATAAAGGAAATTTTAATAATGGCTATATCTACGCAACACAACCGAGTCGGTCGGTGCCATTATTAAGAAACCAACATGGACACAAACAACCCAAAAACAGTTCTCTGCCGTTATATCTCACCTTCGGAATCAATGTCTTGTAATCTTCATCATGGGCAGTTTTATTGTGAACCTTCAGAATCCTCAATTGCAGCTTAGGAATGTTTCAAATCAACTTGATTTCCTTGAGTAGCCAAAAACCATGCATGCTTCAAATCAGCTTAATTTGTGACAAAGAAAAGAGTTCGGCAGACGCTATCTGCTGGAAACTGGAACAAACTAATCAAACATCCTCCCTCAGGTAGATCAAGTAACCTCTTCCACAATGACCTATACACGACGGATTTCCGTAAAATGAATGATTTATTGGTTTTATTCCTTATCTTATGACAATGAATGCCCAATGGTACGTGAGACCGAGTTTCCTTCGTGCCAGAAATAGATTCATCTCCAACTTCATTTCGAATCTCCGCTACTCGAGGTGATCGTGAGGTCGAATCGACATGAATATTGCAGCGCACAGCCGTAGTCGCTGCTCACTTCCCTTAGGTTCCAACGGTCGTATCTCCATTCCTCTAGTCTTCGCCTTGTAACGCCGCCATGCGAGCTGTATGTTAACTGCCGCCCACGTTCTCCAATTCGACGAATAGTACCTCGCTGTCCTCTTCAACTTGTCATTCGCGAATTTGTACCTGAAGTGCTCGGTTATGTATCGTAGGTGGTGCGCGTCCAATCCAAAGGCCTCTGTGGGCTCCACACACACAAAGGTGGCTGACGAAGCAGGAAGGCGGTCGACGAACGGGCGGCGGAGGCACCATGAGAGGAGCTCATCTCCTAGAAAGTTACCCGGGCCTAGCATGCAGGTGGCTACCAAACCTTTGCTAAGGCATTGACTGCTTTTCAAGTGCCCGCGAACTACGAATGTCATTCTTTGCACCGGGTCTCCTTCTCTGATCACCTTTTTCCCGTAAAATAGAAGACAAATAGAAAAAAATAGCAAGTGGAAACATTAGGAGCAAGTGATGGTGTTAATAAGATTGTAATATGACATTTTATATATTGTTCCATACCTTTTCGTCCTTGGAGTAGACGAGGTGTTTAACTCTGTCGCAAATGTTGTCGAGGATAAGTTCATCCAAATGTTGGAACAAGGGAACCTGTGAAATAAACAGATTTGAATCAAGTTACTGTCGACTAATCCAAATACAGTTTTTTCCCCCACATTCTCTGCTTAAATTACATGTCGAGATCGACCGACCATAGAGGCAGCATATGCAGCAGGATTGTGCGTCGATTTATAAAAACAATGAGCTACTAGAGCTGACAAATAAACTCATTTGTCAGAGGCATGAAACTTGGTCTCTCTATGGACATTTCGTCGAAAAATTGAACTCGATAACTATTTCATTCGATAATCACGGGACAATTCATGATGCTTTTAAATTCCATTATTGTAACTACACATTTTTTTCATCAAATGAAGAATGGAGTAGTAAGTAGTACCTGTTTTACAAGATCGAGGCAGAGATGGCGCCTGATGTCTCTCCTTAACCCTTCAGGCAACTCCTTGATGATCTCCATTTCATCCTCGCCCCTCATCGCAGCCCATCTCTGCCGTTCGTACTGTCGGACTCTTTGCCTTAAGCGCGAGGGCAGTTGCCTCCGCTTCATCCACCATTCCAAGTCTCGACATCTTAGCTGCATCTTTCTCTTTCTCGCCATGACTGCATGCAAGAATACCTATGCGTAAAAGCCATAGCTAGTAAGATTAAATTAAAGCACACTCAATCTTATAGCACACTCAATCTTATCCTGCAACTCGTATAATTAGAAGTTGGTAACAAGAGATTTCTATAATGACCTGAATGTTTCCAATCAACAGAGTGAAGAGCATTAATCCGCTCAGCACGATCGCGATACTGAATATCACTTCTAGCCATTGACTTGTAGGTTCAAGATTATTACCAAAAGTGCTGTACTATCAAAATCGATTTTGTTAGCATTTAATTACCTACTAAAGTTTATTTATATTTAGTGCAATTCATACAATTTTACCTGAGTGTCATAAGGCCCCAGAATATAGGATAAAGAATCTTAACAGCAAGCGAGTTGCTGGAAATAACAGGAAGAGCTGTATCATATATTCCGAACGGAAACCGCCCGTTCCCGTTTAGACATGTTAGGAGGTTTTGATTGGCCGCCATCGTCGCATTATTCTGCTGCACTTCTTTGAAGCAGACCGATGACATGAGCTTACAGTTGTTGTTCTTCTCGCATTGGTCTCGTATGCACGAGGCGACGCGCTGGATCGCAAGAATATACCAACAACCGCCCGCTACCTGAAATTCATTTTGAGAAAAAAAAAAAACAAAAAACTTACAACTAGTGCTAAACTTAATTTCTGCAAACTAGAAGCAACTAGTTGGTTAAAAAGTTAAGATACATATTGGATTCATCAAGTGCTTTATAGCTTGAATGCAAAATTAATGCAGAGTTAGTTTCAGCTTTAGTTTACTAGTCCTGAATGCAACAAAGGGAAGTGTAAGGACTAAATAAAGTATTGGTTTGGTGCAAACAAGAAGAAGTAAGATTCACAAAGTTAGTGTTGTGAATGAATAGCTAGGACATGCTCACATGGGAGGCAATGAAGTACGCGATCAGGTTGAGACCGAAGCCCCACCAGATGGTCCCGAAGATGTAGCCAGTCACCTTCTGCATGCTCCGCATCATGCAGATGCTGTGGTACACCTTTGGCAGATACTGGAACAGGAAAACTGACAAGAGGATCGTGGCGATCTGCTTGATCTCCTCTTCTCTCATCAGCTTTGGTATCACCAGCCAGAAAACAATCTGCATTAATAAGAACCATGTAAGATAAGAACATTAAACCAAGGATTTAAGTATCCATTCGTATCCATCGTGCAGTATCGTGCCAACAAGATGCTGGTACGATATTAGCTTTTGCGCCGGTGGCATAATTCAAGCAAAACCCATTTTTTTTTTTTTAAAAAAAAAATTACTTTTAAATAATTTTTTCAATAAAATTTAAAATATTTAATAAAGATATATAATACGTAATTAGAAAAATTTATTGCTAAAGAAAAAAAAATATTTTATGTCATTGTGTGTCGGCACACATATATTTTTTGTGATCGGCACTCATCGGCACGGTCCGACACGCATCATGTCGGTAAATTTTCAGTATGACGACACATGAGTATTTTACTCAATATATCTCTCTAATTTTTTATTTGAGAAGTGTGATCAATTGTCTAAAATTAGATATTATCTTTTTTTTTTTTTTTATACATATAAGATAAATTATCTCGTAAATAAAATATACTATCTTATTAAATTATGAATATTAAGGTTTTATTTGGATACATGAATATCTTATTTAGTATATCTTCTTGATTTATTTTAAAAGTTTGTACATTAATTGGTATATAAGAAGTGTGATCAAAGCTATTTTTTTTGGATAAGGTAATTCGTTTTGTAAATAAAATATATTATCCTATTAAATTATAAATATTAAGATCTTTTAAAAAAATAAAAAAATCAAAGTCCGAATAAGTTATTCTTGAATAACTTATTCCGACTTTCAAACATGATTTAAGACTTTTCAAAAAACGAAAATCAAATTTTATTTTTGCAATCATGCCAGAAATATATGATGTTGAAAAAATATAAAATTTAATTTTAAAATTTTATTAATAGTATAGATTATATGTAACGAAATTAATTCTCAATTCAAATATTCATAATTTAGTACCAATGAGGGCTCTTTACTATTAATAATTAATATTCTAACCCATTATATATATATATATATATATATATATATATATATATATATATATATATATATATAGAATGTTTAACTACTACTTTTACTCTTTCCTCTAAAGAGTATTAGATAATTAAGTTGTTAAACAAAAACTATTATTTTGTATTGAAAATAAGGAGGAAAAAAACAAAGAGGAGAAAATAGAGGCGCTGTGATAATTGACGTTTGTACGGTCCAGCATTCAAACGAACCGGACCAAACTTAAACCGGATAATCCAAAGCTACACCGGTTCAGTTGGGTGTTTCCTGTTCGGCCCCGAACAGCGAAACCGACGGTGTCAGATGCAGGTGACGTGGCAGTCGGTTATACGGACGGAAATGCCCCTCCCCCGCCTTGTACTTCTTACACCGAGCAATTATTTTCCTTCGACTGCCACGTGTCGGTCCTTTCTTTCCCGCATGACGTGGGGCCCACGTGACTTTGTTTGGATGTCACGTGCACCCGTACGAATTACCGTACATCTTTACCAGAGTAAATTATTGCGCAAATCTGGTCCTCACATGACACGTGGACGGATTTCAGCCGTCCATCTCCAACCCAAATTAATAACAAAAAAATAAAACTTCGTTATATATTTTTAAAGATTTTTTAAATTTTAAATTTTAATTGATGATTGATGATTAATAAAAAAATAAAAATAATCAAAAAAAATAAATTTAACAGTTAAAAATTTGATAGTACTAAAAATTTAATATTATTAATTATATAGTAGTCTGACTCATATATATATATATATATATATATATATATATATATATATATATATATATATATATATATATATATATATAAAATTTGAATAATTAGATTTGTTAAAAATTTTTAAAAAATATATCTTTCATTCTTAAATTATTTTTACACTTAAGATATAATTTTAAAATTATCAACTACTATGATTTAATACTAAAAATGATCTAAAAATACAAATATGAAAGGAGCGCATAGTAATATAAATCAAAGCCATAATAAAGAACTAGTGAGCTATATCTAAAATGATCTAAAAATACAAAAAATAAACCTAACAAAAAGTATTAAACTCTTACATCTATAACTAAAAAATAAAATGAAAGGATACTAAATAAACAAAAAAAAGAAAGAAAGAAAGGCATACTAAAATAGTAAAACTAAAGATATATTAAAATAATTAAATTAAACTAGAAAAATACTAATAATAAGTGCATAATATCTTTGGTTATCTTCTTCCTTTTAGGTTTTTTTTTTAAAAAAAAAAAAATATATTAAAAAAAAAATTATAAAAAAAAAAATTAACACGTCACAGCAAATCGGAGGCTCTCTAACTAGGCATCCTCAGGGAAATCCCCACTAAAATTGTATCCCACTGGGAGTGCTCATCTAAAGGGTCCGAGAGACTTCGCATTGCCTACGGACATTATTCCGAAAACATAATAATAACAATAATAATAATAATAATATTCTACCAAACTTTTTGGTAGCATTTTGTTTAGAAATAAACTATTCTTAGTTATTTCTAATATAGGTATAATTTTTTGGATAAGTAGAAATAGGACTAATTTTGCATTTAGATAAAAATTAGATTATTTTTGGAAATAAAAAAAAATAGCGTTTGAATAATTAAATTAGAATAATAAGAATAAAAGTAATTATAATTATAAAATAAAAATATTTAATCTAATTAATTAACATAAAATATTAATTAACTATCAATTTAATTTATTCAATTAAGCAAGACAACCATAAATATCAATTAATTAATAAATTAATTAACAACAAGTATTATTAACTAATCATTTAATTCACCACAGGTAATTTAATAAATTAACAAATCAATTAGTTAATTATTTGAAAGCTAGGTAATTAATTAAAAAAATAATTATAATAGTTAAAATATTAATTATTTAATCAATATAAATATTAGTTATTAATGCATAAACAAGCCAAATAATTAATTTTGAATTAGCAGATTAATTATAACTAATAAATCAAGTAGCAAATTATTTATTTAATTAATTAGTAATTAAATTAAAATAATAATATGTTAATTAATTATAAAAGGATGAATTGTTATTCCATCAAAAACAATAATTAGAACTTTTTTTTGTTTGAAAATAAGGCGAGAAATAAAATCCTTATTTTTTTTTTTATTCCTTTCTTTATTTCTGCACCAAACATTGCCAAATTTGGGTTTTAGCATGTACAATGAGGAGGACCTTCGTATCAAACATAATCTCCCATGCCCCGTGTCATTTATTTTCGAAAGTGACGGATACTTTGCACATTATTGAAGATTTAGGTTGGTGCCTGGTGGCTTCATAGAATCTCTCTCTCTCTCTCTCAAAAAAAAAAAAAAAAAAAAAAAAGAAGGAAACATGATAGGACAAATAAAATACGCTCTTCTATATGCATTATGTATACACCAAAAATAAAATATATGAATAATATTTTTTAGTGTGTGAGCTAGTTCTAACAATTCTTGAAAAAGGATAAAAAAAAAAGGAAAAATAGGCAATGATAATTAATGATACTTGTACATACTAAAAGAGGTAAAAATCTTACTCATTAGGTTTTGAATGGTTAGGATTCATCCGTTAATGTTATTTGATTTATTTTTTTAACTAAAAATTTAAAGTAATTTTTGAAATCCTAAAATTTTCAGATATGTTTTCTATAAAAAATTTGTCTTTTAACTCTTTTTTTTTAAAAAAAAACTAAATAAGTACTATATATTTGTCTTAAGCATGCTTATCTTTTTGGCTCTATCTAAACCGACGAAATCAAGCTAAAGATAATCCATCCCATCAGTCATGCATTTAATTGTGCTTTCCCAGACATAAACATCTCATTAGAAATTGACAGGTACCAAATAAAAATATAAAATTAAAAATTATTTTAAAAATATTAATCATAAGTTAAAAATTATTTTGAAAATATTAATCATAAATTAAAAATTACTTTTTCATGTACAAAACTCATTTATGAATCAATATTCTATCATAAATTATAAAGAATCTCGCAATTCAATTGATGGGTACGCTTCTCGGCGTATCACAAATTGTGTCACGGAGACTACTCTTGGAGATAGCAAAATTGGACTAAACTATTAAGACTAAATAATTTGAAAATATGAAAGCTTACTCTTCCAAATAATTATCTTTGCACAAACATTTTTAGCCATAATTTTTATTTTATTTTATTATTATTATTTTTTTTGAAGATCAGATATAATTCTACTAAAAATATCTAATTATAAAATAAATAGTGGGCATAAAAAATTAAAAAATTAAATAACAATACGAGATGTTACCATTAATCTTGTAAATTAATTAATAATAAATTATTTTTTATTGCCTCTAATAATTTATTACATGCTTGTGATATTGACTACTACGAGGTTATAGTTTTTCAAAGGATTTTTCCAGTTACCGAGCTAGGCCACGTGGCACCTTATTGTTATTAATTTGTACAATTTTGTATAGAATTGCAAATCTTATTATTTTTTATATTAAAAGATTAAAAATAAAAGAGACAAAATTAATGGGCCAATATCGTCCATAAAAAATCTATAAATATAAAATTTACAAATATCCAATCCAAATGTAGGATATAATATCATTGTTTTTGTTGTTATATAAAATCCGCCAAAAAAAAAGATGACACCCTATCTGCCACGATGCAGTTTTGTATGGAATGTGATATTTATGTCATTTTATTCTTTTTGGACACTCAGTTTATTTAATAACTAATAAATTTTTAATAAAATAAAATGATAATTCGTATTAGAAGGTTTAGATGAAGTCAGCATTGTCTAATATATAGAAATATTACATATATAAAAGAAAAATTTTAATATGTTATTTATTTTATAAAGTAAAACTTATATATTTTTAAAAGTACAAGTCCGACTATACTTGTGAATTTTTTATTATTAAATTTGTATTGAGATCAGTGTTATTGTATTTTTTTTTTAGTTGACTTTACAATAGTACGAATCTCAATACAAAGTTTATATATATATATATATATATATATATATATATATATAGTAGAGCTTATATATTTTCAAAAGCACAAGTAAAATCACGCTTGTGAATTTTTTATCATTAAATTTGCATTGAGATTTGTGCTTTTGTAAAATCAACTAAAGAGAGAGAGAAAAAAAAGTAAATAGTACAAATCTCAATACAAATTTAATGGTAAAAAATTCACAAGCATAATTTTAATTACTTGTGCTTTTGAAAGTATATATAATATATATATATATATATATATATATATATATATATATATATATATATATATATATAATAAATTATGCTTGTGAATTTTTTACCATTAAATTTGTATTGAGATTTGTACTATTTACTTTTTTTTCTCTCTCTCTTTAGTTGATTTTACAAAAGCACAAATCTCAATGCAAATTTAATGATAAAAAATTCACAAGCGTGATTTTACTTGTGCTTTTGAAAATATATAAGCTCTACTATATATATATATATATATTATATATATATATATATATATATATATATAATATATATAATATTATATATATATATGAACTTAGGTGGAAATGTGAAGCAATGCGAAGTAAATATGTTTCAAATTTGAAAACTCGAATATTAAAAATTAAATTTTTTATCATTTGCGTTAGGAATGATCGATTAATACATAATATATATTAGTGCCATAAAAATTTAAAATACATTTGTGCTCTCTTTAGTTGTAATAAGTTTTTGAACTCCAGAAACTCTTGGGTGAACATTCTGTTTCTACTACAAATGTGATTATTAGAAAGGATGTTGATGGAAAACTAATTATTAGTGTTTATTGAAGCAGGTTTATTAAAAAATATTTCTAAAACAATTCTAGCCATACCATATAAATAAATTTTATGATTTTTCGATATTATTTGCTTAGTGATTGAAAAGACTTAAAAATAATAATTTTAATGATCGTGATGAGCTAGGTGTACAAATTTTAAATTATATAAAATTTCAAAAGAAAATTATTTATACTACTATATAAAACAAGATTAGTATTTTTGATCTACAATTTTAGTATCATGTCATCATATTTTGTAAAAATTTTTATTTTCAGCTATTGATTTTAAACCATTTTAATTAGTAGATAAATTGTATCAAAAAAAATTATTCAATTTATTTTTTAAATATTTAAAATATTTTAAATCAAGTCTAATCAAATCAATTGTCGATTCAAAAATATCAACATCAAAAACGACTGAAAAGTCTCCCTCATGAGTGGTAAAGGACTTTAAGTTTAAAGTATAATTGCTTCACATTTTTCAAATAATTAAATTTTATTTTTTAAAAAAACAAAAAATAAAAATAAAAAATAAAAAATTTTATGGACACAGACGCATCGACTGCCTATACGAATTTGAAATTGGAGGAACAGAATCCCAATCATATCATAATTTACCTGCTGGTGCTGCGTTTAAGTAATATTTTACCTGAAATTTCTACTGCGTAAACTTACGGACACTTCCCTCAAAAACAAAACAAAACAAAACAGGAAAATAAAAGTGTGGAACATGTACAGTACTTCAATAAGCGTTGATGGGATAGTGGGTTTGATTCTACTATTATATATATATATATATATGGAACTAAATTGGCCTGATTTAGAATTTAACATAGGATTCTGATCGTAGAAGTTGTGCATGTGATGTACCATGCATCCACCCAGGTGGAGATGGAGGGTGCGAGGTGATAATTAGGAACGTATAATTTATTTATTTTATTTTTTTATTGGGTGGGGGTGGAATACATTTTGTCATTAGATGAGGGTCCTATACTGGGATGTAGATTATTTGCGCGATTTAAAAAGAGGAAATATAAATATAAATATAAAATTTAAATATAAAATTTAAATTGAAAATTGAAAATTGAAAATTGAAAATTGAAAATTGAAAATTGAAAATTGAAAAGAGACAGGGAGGAGACACCTGGGGGAAGGGGAGGACGACGAAGAGGTCGAACCAGAAGCCGGTGGGGGAGCGGAGGTAGTGGGAGGAGATGGCGCGGGGGTCCCACACCAGCTTCCCGCAACCGACCACGAGCGACTCCCGAGACACGTACGCGAGACGCAGCTGCACCCACACGTGCACGACGTGAGCCGCGTCCGCCAACGTCCGCACCGCCGCCGCCGCCGCCCCCATACCCTGGTCTAACCCTAACCCTGACCCTGACCCTCCGCCGCACGATCGAGCACCCACCGCGTAGAAGAAGAGCGGGTCCGCCGCGAGCGCCGCCGCGCGCGCGAGGAGGAGCCCGCGGTTCCAGCGCTGCACCCCGGGGCTCCGCGGGTCGAGCACCGACCCGAACACCCACCGCTCCCTCCCCGATCTCCGATCCCCCCGCGCCACCGCCGCGGCGCCCCCGTCGCCGCCGGTGGCGTGGCTCTGGATCGGGATCAGGGACGATCCGGCGCTCGCCTCCCACGCGGGCGCGTGCGCGCGGTCGCACGTCGTCGAGTGGAACGCCGGCGCCCCCGGCTGCGTGCACGCGTAGCACTCCACCGCCGCCGCCGTGGCTGCGGCGCCGCCCTCATCTCCTCCGCCGCCGCCGCCGCCGCTGGGGAGGCGGAGATTGAGGATCCACCGCCTCACGATCCGAGTCCACCTTAAATAGGGAGGGAGAGGGAGAGGGAGGGGAGAGTGGAGAGGGAGGGAAGACTTTTTATTTTAATATAATTTTGAAATTTAAAAAAGGAAAGGGGCCAGGAGTGGACTCAGAGGTAACCATATTATTAAGCTTACCAGCGGGACGGGCGCAGAGGCGGTGGCGGGTGCGGATGCGGGGGCGGGGGCGGGGGGGGCGGGGGCGGCGGTGGGGGAGGCATTGGAGGCGGTGAGAGCACCGGAGGAGTGGGCGGAGGAGGAGAGCATCTGTGGCGTCCGAACGAGGGGTGATCGCCGCCGAGGAGCGAGAGATCGGACGACGAGGAGCTCATCTCTTCGCTTCTCTCTCTCTCGTCTCTAGCTTTAAGCTGGCTCTTCCCTCTTGGGGATCGAGAGGAGGAGCTCCTGATCAGCAGGTGTGTAACAAAAAAAAAAAAAAAAAAAAAAAAAAAAATCAAACAACAAAAACGAACAA
>CM054944.1:19548392-19688467 GCA_029168755.2 Tillandsia fasciculata | reverse complement strand
CTCCATTGGCATGGATTAGAATTGTTCGAGACTTCAATGAGAGGACTAAATTAGACTTTACCAAAGTCCATTTGCAAAATCGTTTTAAAGTCTTGAAGCGTCAATATGTGATGTATCAAACTTTAGCAAACAAGAGTGGCTGGGGGTGGGATTACACATTGAACATTCCAACTGCCGGTGACCCTAGTGATTGGGATGTCATTATAGCGGTATGTTATTTTTCCGAGTACTAATTAGTAATTTTTACTAAATCGATTTGGCATATTTGAAACTCATATATATTTTTTTAATTCATAGGAAAATCCATCTTATGGTAAGTGCCGAGACAAACCATTTCCTGCATATCAATCTATTGAGTTTTTGTCGGGAAAGGCCACTGCAACCGGAAGGCATGGATTTAGTACTCAAATGGATGTTGAGGATGTTCGTAGCACCTCTTCATCTACTCCTGCTATGCATCCACTTGACATGGAAAGCTTAGGGAAGAATTTAGAGGAGGTTAATGATGCAAATTCGGTTTCTCCATCTTCGACTCCAATTAAAGTAAGTACCCACAATGGGGGTAGTGCCTCTGGTCACACTTCCTCCATGAAAAGGGTTCGAGTGTCACCACCAAACCCTACACCAACTTCAACCCGTAGACGAAAAGATGAGGGTCGAAGGGAAGCGATTTATGAGCTCGTTGAATTGGGGAAGAAAAGAACGGAAATAGCACAAGCTATAATGCAACGTGAGTTACAAGCACGTCCAAAAATCCACTCTCTAGAGGAGTGTATGGAAAGGCTTAGTACTGTTGCTAACTTATCTCCTGAGGGTGTGCTTGCTGTTTGCGAGGCTTTGAAAGATGAGAGCAATAGGCCTATTTTTATGACATTAAGTGGCGATCTTTTGTACATGTGGATTGATCGTCATATTGCTATGCACCAGATTTTTTCTGGACAAAGGCTTGTTGCACCATCTTTCCCACATAGCGGACTCTTTTTCCCAGCTGCAGCTTCATCATTTGGGCCGGGACCATCCTCATTTCCAAATTCAAGTGCAGCCTCCACTCCTGGCATGCCCACCTTTCATCCTGGACCATCCCCATTTCCACATGCTAGTGCAGCCTTCCCTCATGACATGCCCACCTTTGCTCCTGCAGTGACTATTGCCCCAACTAATATACCCTCATTTCCTCCGGAAATGCCATCTTCCCCTCCTAATTGAATATTAATAGATGTTTGAAGAACTATCGCACTTTTTGGGTTTTTGCTATTACTACTAGTGCAGGTTATGAACCTATGTCTAAGATGGTAGATTTCTTAAAGCTATGTTTAAGTTTAAAACAATGTCTATGCATGGTTATTCTTAGGTTGTTGCTTTTTAGTTTTAATATGCAGGTCTTTCATCTGCATTTCTTAATCTGAACTTTTTTATAATATAGTTTTTATAGTACAATGTGGGCACTATGTGATCAATTGCACTAATTTTGGCTTGCAGTTTTTACTTCTTCTTAGCTTGGAATTTTCACCATGCATGCAGTTTTTAGTTTTTACTTCTTCTCATCTGGGTTAAAATGCTGCTGGAATTAATGTTTCTATATTGTTGCTTTAATTTTGTTCTATTCTCATTTGGGTAAAAAGGCTGCTGGAATGAATGTTTCTATAATCTTTTTATGGAGTTCAAAGGCTGCTGGCTGCTGGCTTCATATTGACTTTTTTATGTGATTGCAACATATTTTTATGGAGTTCAAAGGCTGCTGGCTGCTGGCTGCTCTAATTGACCATGCGGGTTCTATGCTTTTAAGTTGCAGATGCTATTACTTGTTGTCTTGAATTTATTTTTCGATTTATTCATTTTTTGTAGCTATAGCTGAGAATAATTCTTGGTATTTTTGTTACAAGCTCTTTGGAAGCTATAGCTGGAAAAAGGTGGGATTTGTGCTGTAATGATGCAGTTCTTCTTAGCTTGCAGTTTTTACTTTATGCAGTTTCCATTTATGCTCAAACCATTCAATCCATTTATGCAGTTTCCTATTTGCATGTACTCATTTTCCTATTTGTGCTCATATTTGTATGAGCTTGGCTAGGGTTCTTGAGCAGGTTTTCCTCCAATTTGTATTTACTACTTCACATTGTGCTGATAAAACTGATTCTTCTGAAAATCCTGGCATTGTGCTGAAAATACAGGAATTTTGCTGGAAAAAGGTGGGTTTTATCCTAGAGACGCAGTAATTGTGCTGGAATGTGCCTTATTATGCTGGAATTGTGCCTTATTATGCTGGAATTGTGCTGTGTGGCAGTGATGAACAAAGGAAGAAACAGGATTGAATGGTTTGGGCGGCAGTAGGGATGCTCTATTGCAGCCACCATTTATACCAATGGTTTGGGAGGCAGTAGGGATGATCTATTGCATCCACCATTCATTTTCCTGAGAGCCTTAATTACCTGAGCCAACACTTCTTCTTAATCCCCAACATTTTCATTTCACTATGTTTGCAGTTCTTCTTAGCTTTTAGTTTTTACTTCTTCTTACCTTGCAATTTTTACTATGCATGCAGTTTTTACTAGGCTTGCAGTTTTTACTTCTTCTTAGCTTGTATGATTTAGTCTAAAAGTGATATTTTTGAAGTAGACCATTCAATTATTTGTCAAACTATTCTTGTGATGTGTAGCTGTTGATTTGCTCAAACCAACTGAACTTAGTAATTTGCCTGTTATGCAGATGTTAACATGCAGATTACCTGTTATGCAGTTTTTACCTTCTATACCTTACTATCTGACCTATTGCACTAATTTTGGGGTGCAGTTTTTACATTGCCTTATATCAGAACTTCTTTTCGTGAAATTTGCTGGATTTGTGCTGAAAATGAATGTTGCTGAAAATGAAGGAATTATGCTTATTGTATGCTGGATTTGTGCTGTAATGATGCTGTAAGTGCCTTAAAATGCTGGAATTGTGCTGTGTGGCAGTGATGAACAAAGGAAGAAACAGGATTGAATGGTTTGGGCGGCAGTAGGGATGCTCTATTGCAGCCACCATTTATACCAATGGTTTGGGAGGCAGTAGGGATGATCTATTGCATCCACCATTCATTTTCCTGAGAGCCTTAATTACCTGAGCCAACACTTCTTCTTAATCCCCAACATTTTCATTTCACTATGTTTGCAGTTCTTCTTAGCTTTTAGTTTTTACTTCTTCTTACCTTGCAATTTTTACTATGCATGCAGTTTTTACTAGGCTTGCAGTTTTTACTTCTTCTTAGCTTGTATGATTTAGTCTAAAAGTGCTATTTTTGAAGTAGACCATTCAATTATTTGTCAAACTATTCTTGTGATGTGTAGCTGTTGATTTGCTCAAACCAACTGAACTTAGTAATTTGCCTGTTATGCAGATGTTAACATGCAGATTACCTGTTATGCAGTTTTTACCTTCTATACCTTACTATCTGACCTATTGCACTAATTTTGGGGTGCAGTTTTTACATTGCCTTATATCAGAACTTCTTTTCGTGAAATTTGCTGGATTTGTGCTGAAAATGAATGTTGCTGAAAATGAAGGAATTATGCTTATTGTATGCTGGATTTGTGCTGTAATGATGCTGTAAGTGCCTTAAAATGCTGGAATTGTGCTGTGTGGCAGTGATGAACAAAGGAAGAAACAGGATTGAATGGTTTGGGCGGCAGTAGGGATGCTCTATTGCAGCCACCATTTATACCAATGGTTTGGGAGGCAGTAGGGATGCTCTATTGCATCCACCATTCATTTTCCTGAGAGCCTTAATTACCTGAGCCAACACTTCTTCTTAATCCCCAACATTTTCATTTCACTATGTTTGCAGTTCTTCTTAGCTTTTAGTTTTTACTTCTTCTTACCTTGCAATTTTTACTATGCATGCAGTTTTTACTAGGCTTGCAGTTTTTACTTCTTCTTAGCTTGTATGATTTAGTCTAAAAGTGCTATTTTTGAAGTAGACCATTCAATTATTTGTCAAACTATTCTTGTGATGTGTAGCTGTTGATTTGCTCAAACCAACTGAACTTAGTAATTTGCCTGTTATGCAGATGTTAACATGCAGATTACCTGTTATGCAGTTTTTACCTTCTATACCTTACTATGTGACCTATTGCACTAATTTTGGGGTGCAGTTTTTACTTCTTCTTAACTTGCAGTTTTTACCAAGTATGCAGTTTTAGCTTTTCCTGTTATGCAGTTTTTTGCTTATAAAAGATGTATTTGGACTATGTGCAGTCATGGCGGGGGCAATCAATCGTCGAGTTTTTTCTTCAGAACTTGTGGCTGATCTCATGACATTCTTAGACGAGGAAGAAGACTATTATGAAGAGGTGCATGCATTGCTTATTGAAAATGGGGACTTCGAATTCCACAGCACCATAGTTAATCGGCCTTGTCGAACACGACCATTCACTGGCCATCAGCTAATTCATGACATATTAAGTGGGCATCCTGATAGAGGATACCAACATTTTAGGATGACCACCACTATGTTTACAAGGCTTCGAGATGAATTAGTTGGAAAGGGTTATATACAAAGCACTAGGCATTTAACTGTTGACGAGCAACTAGGAATATTTCTGTTTGGGGTAGGTCATGGTGTGTCGAATAGAGTTTTAGCTGAAACATTTCAACATTCAGGAGAAACGATTAGTAGGCATTTTAATAATGTGCTGCGAGGTGTCGTGGAACTTAGACATGATTACATCCAACTGCCGCCTTCTAATGTGGGAGTACATCCAAGAATTTCCGAAAATCCGATGTTCCATCCATTCAAGGTGAGTAAATTACTAATTGTTACTAATTGATTTTTTTACTCGATGAAAGTAATTTAAATATTTGATGTTAACTATTTATGTAACATATGACTTGCAGAATGCAATTGGTGCAGTAGATGGGACACACATACCGGTGATTGTACGGACGAATAAGCAGCCAAGATACCGGTGATTGTACGGACGAATAAGCAGCCAAGATACCGATGTCGTAGGGAAATTTTATCTAGTCGATTCGGGATATGCAAACACTGACCGCTTCCTCGCCCCCTATCGAGGGGAGCGATATCACTTGAGCCAATTCGATGTAAATGCACATGCACGAAGGCATCGGGGACCTCGAGATTTATATAATCATCGTCACGCTCAATTGAGGAATGTTGTTGAGAAAGCTTTTGGAATTCTCAAAAGGCGATTCAAGGTTCTTCGACAAGCAACACCGTATCCATATAAAGTGCAGTGTCGCATTGCACTCGCGTGTTGTGTAATACACAATTTCATCAAGAGGCACCAAGGGACCGATAGATACTTCAACATGCAAATGGACCCATTGCCTACGGACGACGACGAAAATGACGCAACACCTCCTTTTGGCCCAGATGACTCTCGGCGAGGTGATGTCCTTCGCACAATGATCACAGACCAATTGTGGAACACTAGATAGGAAAAAATATGTAAATAATACCAATTTTAGAATTGGACTTATTTCTCTACATGTTGTATCAAGTTATTTTTCTTATCTTCGCACTATTTGTATCAACTTATTTCTCTTCCCTTCATCTTGTTGTTTGCTATTTGTAATTGGAGTATTTCTGTGAAATTGAATGCACTCTTTGTATTTCTGTGAAATTGAATGCACTCTTTGTGAAATTGAATGCACTATTTAATTAAGCTATGTGTGGCCGCGGCTGCTGGTTGGTTGGGAATGAGAGGTGATGGTTGAATTTTGCATGTATATAGTAATTCAATTAAAAAAAATTATTTGGTATTTAATATAATGTTAATTCTATTTCAAAATTTTGTTTCAGTTTTTTCTAAATGGGTGGTCTGCTGTGGAGGTGTCCTTGCAGGATTGTTTCTTTCCTCCGCTTAGTTATCGAGTGGGTTTATTAGTTGTTAATTAGTAGTTAATCATTGGTAGAATCAGGGTTTGGGTTTATCTTCTACTCTACTGGGAGTTCCAATTAATTAGTTGTTAATTAGTTGTTAATTAGTAGTTAATTATAAATTCTTCAAATGATCCTAATATAAATTTTTAATTAATGAGTATTAAATTAATACAAAATTTAAACCAAGAAAAAAATTTATTTATGACTTCACTTATGAAAATATAGCTAAGGGTAGAATTGGTATTATAAATTTTTAACTACTATATCTTTTCACTACTTTTATTTATCCCCATAAATGAACCAAACACTATTTCACCTAATCCTAAGAATAAAAGCTTTACAAACCAAACACTATTTTTTCTTTATCCCGGAATAAAGAGCTATCCTAGTAATAAAAAAATTTATCCCCAACTTTTTAATTCCCGAACCAAACGGTACCTAAATGAATAAAAGTATATGATATACACCCGAAGAGGAAGTATATTTAGCGTTTACCTTTAAAAAATTCATATATATAAAAACCATTACCAGAACCCAATACATATAAACATACATATGATGGGACATATACCTAATATATTTTAACTGATGCTTTACCAAAATCTACTTGATATTTATATTCTATAACATTATAGACCATGTGCTACACATTTGTTTGTCTCAATGTATATACTATTTCCTTCTAGCGTCGGATCCTCTCTCTCTCTCTCTCTATCTCTCTCCCTTGCATGTGTTTGTTTTTGCGGTCCAAGAGGCATAGTACTCTGTGCAAAGATGTTAATTGCACCAATATATATATCTTCAATTATAGATCATATATAAGAGATGCACAATCAAAACAAAATTTCAAGAAAATAATTTATTAACGCACCTTTCACCTCAGTCAAATTCTATATAAAAACAGCATCTCTCTCTCTCTCTCTCTCACACACACACACACACACATATATATATATATATATATATATATATATATATATATATATATATATATGCTGCTTCTATATTCAAAATTCGGTATAGATTTTACATCCCATCTATCCAAGAGTGGGGACTTCTTCACTGATCATCTTTTCGAAGTGATAGATAAAATTCACCACATTCTAAAATGGATGCGGTGTAAGATGTACATCTAATTTTGAATATACACTTAGCATTTATCATATATATATATATATATATATATATATATATATATATATATATATATATATATATATATATATATATATGCTGGAATACTATTAATAGTACCAAGTCATTGGTACTATTAAGTTTTTAACCGTTGAATTAAGAGATATGTGGTTGAGATGATAGTGAGCCTTTGGGTTTAATGGGTGGTTGGGGAAATAGTAAAATTTAACGGATGAAAATAATTAAAGGGCTTGATCTAACGGTAGAAAACTTGATAGCACCAAATATTTGATACTATCGATAGTATACTAGCCGGACTATATATATATATATATATATATATATATATATATATATATATATATGAGTTTATATGCTTTAAAAAATACAAGACAATTCATACTTGTAAATTTTTTACTATTGAATTTGTATTCACATTTGTGCTTTTTATTTTATCTTTCTCTCTCTTTAGTTGACTTTACAAAAATACTAATTCCAATATAAATTCAATGATAAAAAATTTACAAGTATAAATTATCTTGTGCTTTTAAAAATATATAAGCTCTACTATATATATATATATATATATATATATATATATATATATATATATATATATATATATATATATATATATAAAAGTAGAAAAATTACAGATATTTAATTTGTTAAAAATTAGTTATAGGCTTTTTTGAATATCACATAACACATTCACTCAACTAAAATTTGGTTTTAAAATATTTATTATAAGCTTTCAAGGCTACGGAGTTTGAAAAATATTTATACATCAGGTGCACGAAATAATTTCTCCGAAATTAGATTTAAGCACTACATTACATAAGACGCTTCTCTTGGAAAATTTGCAGAAAAAATTTCTTGCCTTTAATGTCCTAAATATAGAAAGAACAAAAATGAGATATAGTTTTTAGGCAGAAATAGAGATGGTCATGGTGTCCACAATTGCTATGCACTGACCTCTGGGGCCATCAATATTTTGGCTCTAATTAATGGAAGTAATGAAAAAACAAGCCAATTTTAAGAATGCCAAATTGTTCAACCACTTTAGGAATTTGGACTCATGCCTTGAACACTACAAAAAAACTATACTATATTGGCACTTTTAAGTGTTTCTAAAATCTAAAAAAAGTGTCGCTAATAAAAATACCGACACTTATAATTAGTGTTACTATATGTGCAGTCGCTAGAGTGTACAGCGACACGTTATTATAATGTGTTCCCAAAATATATTTTTCTATAATATAATTTTGAATATAGATGAAATATTTATAGGACACTTGTATTAAAATATTATCACAAAGATGTGTCCGTATAACCTAATTTTGTTGTAGTAAAATCTTATAATTTTACAGTAAACTTTAATTACCCTCCGATCATCTAGTGTGTTTTTACTTCGTTTGATTTTAATGGCACGTTGTTAAATAGGATAGTTATTCAAATGATACATTTAAAAGGGCAATGCTACCCAAATACTTCAAAATGGAGTGTATGATACACATTTTATCCATTCAAGTATGGAGCTTTTTTTACTGGTCACTTCGATGTGATCAGTAAAATTTTCCACCCTAAAATGAATGGAATGTAAAATATACACCCTACCTCATTTAAAAACTACATGCATGCACGAGGAATGAGTTTTCTAAATTAAGTATAACACTCGATCTCCTGTTGAAAATAAAAACATATGATAGCATAGTGTAAGTTTTAATGCCACGTGATATTAAAGTGAAAATATATATATATGCTGAATCACATCAGATTTGATCTTGTTTGGTAGAAACAATACAAGTTCAAATAATATTAGCTTAGCCACTTTTTTGTCGCCCCTTTTTAATTATTATGCTATGCTTTCTCTAATAGAAGCACAGGTGACATTTAATCTTTTTGTACACTCCAAGGCATAATTTTTCACCATAGATTCATCCAAATTTGCCAGAGCAACATAAAATAATAAGAGTAATACTTCGGTACTTATTGTTATAAATAATAATAATAAAAATTAACGGTTGATTGATAAAAGATAAAAATATAATTTTACTTATTAAGAGGCTAAAAGATAATTTCATAAAAAAAAATATTTTCGTAATTAAACATCACAATTTTTTTTAAAAAAATAATTAAAATAACTTTCATAAATTTAGCCATTAATTTTGCAATAATTTAAAGAGTCCAATTTAAAAAGTTTTTTAATTGTAATTTACTCATTAATTTAAAAAAAATTAGAATTAGAATTTAGATATTAATTTAAAGAGTTTTAGAATTATAATTTAGACATTAATTTAAAGAGTTTAATTTAAAAAAAAAATTAGAATTACAATTTATGCATTAATTTAAAAAGTTTTAGAATTACAATTTAAATATTAATTTAAAAAGTTTTAGAATTACAATTTAAATATTAATTTAAGGAGTTTTAGAATTACAATTTAAATATTAATTTAAAAACTTTTGTAATTACAATTTAGTCATTAATTTATATCAATATTTTAAAAAAATTAAACGTAGGTTAATATTCGAATTCAACATATTTAATATGTTTAAAAAATTTAAAATTTTTTCTAATTTAGCCATTAATTTTGTGTTGGAATAAAATTTAAAATTCCAAAATTCTCAATATTATTTTATTATCAATTTTTCAATTTATTTATTAAATTTATTCATTTATTAATTTTTAATTGATTCTTAATTATTGTCATTTAATTCTTATTTAATTTTAAAACGTTTCTTTTTCACTAATTAGCCTCTCTCTCTCTCTCCTTAATTAATGTGATGGGAGGTTACATGCACACCTATAAATACTATACTATAGTAGGGTGTGTAGTATGAGTAGAGAAGGCTTTTCTTTTAGATAAGTGAAAAAGTAAAAGAGAGGAAAAGAATTTGTTTAAATTCTATTTTAATTTTATTTTGTTCTTTTTAATTGTTTTTATTTATTGGGTGTTGAAAGAAACTTCGTCAACCTCTTCCGCGGTCGTGCTCGTAGGAAGGGGAGTTCCGGTCGTACCTTGGGGTGGTATCTCCGATTAATCCACACGAAGGACGGAAATACGCCTTAGGGCAGTGCCTCGCACGCTTCCGGATCACTTTTATTTTGGTTTATTTTTATCTACATTTCTGGAATTTTCATAGCGATTAAAAGTAAGTTCTGTTATTTAAATTTAATCATAAAAATAGTTAGATAGTTTAGTCACAATCAAAGTTAGTGCGATTATTTTCCTAACAGTCTAAGGCGTAAATCCGATTTGATTGTGATTAAAATCTAACGAGGGCTAATACGAAATTTTTGTTGCATATAATTTTGTTGTCAACTTATTAGTATGTTTAATATTCAAATTTAAACATATTGAAATTAGCATTTTAAACTTTTAATTGCATATAGATTATAGTGATTTATTTGCTCTCTCTTTAAAATTATTTTTACTGTTTTCATTTTTAGCTACAGTAAAATAAATAAATTAAAAAAAAAAAAATTTTATAGTTTTATCTTCGGGAAAAAAAAGATACTCTAATATATATATATATATAAATTTATTTACTGTTTTAGCTTAAAAAAAAATTATATAGCTACAGTAATATATATATATAAGTATATTTTCTGTTTTAGTTTTGAAAAAAAAAAATAGCTTCGAAAAAAAAAAAAAAAAAAAAAAAAAAAAAAAAACTATATATTTATATATAGTTTGAACCTGCAACCTCAGTCTTAAGGTAAAGACACATAACCAGTAAGCACAAAACCTATTTCATATATGTTAAAGTAGTTTAGTTTTTTATATTGTTCTACAGCTTACATATTTTATTTGATTGCATTTATTTTCTGTTTGTAGCTACAGAGAAGAAAAAAAAAAAATACTATTTTAATTATTATTATTCGATAGTAAAAATATACTATTTTAATTATGGATGCGATATCATACCAGTACTAAAGCACCGGATTCCATCAGAATCTTGCAGATTGCTTGACGAAATGCCTGAATAGGACTAAAATCCTAGAGTCATCGAGGGGGATGGGACTTTGCCCATAAAGGGCCTTCCTGCAGTGGGAACCCAACCTTTGTGATAGGAGATCCCTTGAAGAAGGTTCAATGTGGTAAAAACAAGCTGTCAGGTTGGCCAAAGAGCACTTTCTACAGTTTATTCAAAGGAACTTTAGTTCCAATTCCATCCCTATGATGAGTAGTGCTCTGTGTAGTGGTTGAGGTTGAGCTTACAGCTCTTAATGGAATCCGAGGCGATAATTTTCGCGAGATGTGACTCTACACACATCCTTGGAGGAGACCACCTATATAAGAATATTCGTATAAGGCCGCGACTATGAGATGTGGGCTGTCCATAGAATTTCTTATGAAAAAAATCAAGGTACTGTGCATGGCCTTTAACGCACAGACTCGCGACGGAGAATTCTGTACTGTGTGTGTGGCAGTTGAAGTCAGGGTCAAAGGAACGTAGTTCAAGACCTGGTTCACTCCGATTCCTTCTGATGAAAATTGCTTACACTAAGTGAGGTTAAGTCTCTTAAAGACACCTTACCTATTACATAGTATAAACACCCGATAATCTTATTTTAATTTTAATTTGTTGAGGTTCGAAGCCTAGTTGCTTCACATTTCCAGCTAAGTTTATTTCAAAAATAAACGAAGCGGGTAGCATTCTACTTTTCTCTCAAAAAAAAAAAAAAATTTTTTTTAATTTGTTGAGTTTAATAATTATTTCGAAATTTTAAATTTTGTGGGGGATTGTTGGAATAAAATTTAAAATTCCAAAATTCTCAATATTATTTTATTATCAATTTTTCAATTTATTTATTAAATTTATTCATTTATTAATTTTTAATTGATTCTTAATTATTGTCATTTAATTCTTATTTAATTTTAAAACGTTTCTTTTTCACTAATTAGCCTCTCTCTCTCTCTCCTTAATTAATGTGATGGGAGGTTACATGCACACCTATAAATACTATACTATAGTAGGGTGTGTAGTATGAGTAGAGAAGGCTTTTCTTTTAGATAAGTGAAAAAGTAAAAGAGAGGAAAAGAATTTGTTTAAATTCTATTTTAATTTTATTTTGTTCTTTTTAATTGTTTTTATTTATTGGGTGTTGAAAGAAACTTCGTCAACCTCTTCCGCGGTCGTGCTCGTAGGAAGGGGAGTTCCGGTCGTACCTTGGGGTGGTATCTCCGATTAATCCGCACGAAGGACGGAAATACGCCTTAGGGCAGTGCCTCGCACGCTTCCGGATCACTTTTATTTTGGTTTATTTTTATCTACATTTCTGGAATTTTCATAGCGATTAAAGGTAAGTTCTGTTATTTAAATTTAATCATAAAAATAGTTAGATAGTTTAGTCACAATCAAAGTTAGTGCGATTATTTTTCCTAACATTTTGCACTAATTTAAGCATTAATTTAAAAAAAAAAATTAAATTATAATTTAGACATTAATTTAAAAAATTTAAGAATTAGAATTTAGACATTAATTTAAAGAGTTTAATTTAAAATATTTTAGAATTACAATTTAAGTATTAATTTAAAGAGTTTTAGAATTACAATTTAAATATTAATTTAAAGAGTATTATAATTAGAATTTAGTCATTAATTTATATCAATATTTTTTAAAAAAAATTGAATGTAGATTAATAATCAAATTCAACATATTTAATATGCATAAAGAATTTTAGAATTCTTAATTTAGAAATTAATTCTAAAAAATTTGAAAATGAAGAAATTTTTAAATTCAATATATAATGAAAGTTTTGATTCATATACTTTTCACAAATTTAAACATTAATTCTGCACTAATTTAGGTATTAATTTTAAAAAATTTTAAATAACAATTTAGGTATTAATTTAAAGAGTTTTAGAATTACAATTTAGCCATTAATTTAAAGAGTTTTAGAATTACAATTTAGACGTCAATTTAAAAAGTTTAATTTAAAAAAATTTAGAATTACAATTTAGTCATTAATTTAAAGAATTATAGAATTATAATTTAAACATTAATTAAGGAGTATTAGAATTACAAAATTTAGGACCATAGAAAAATTAGATAAATCTTTATGAAACAAATTTATACTATTTGTATGTTTTATCAATTTGATCATTCTAATTGATTTAATTTATTAAGTTGGTTTTGATTTTTACCTTTTAAATTTTTCTCAATTTAGTCAATTTTCAAAATTTTAGTTTCTTATCTTTAGTTTGCAATTAGTTTTCTGAATGATTTAAAAATTAGATTGAAATTAAATCAAAAAAGTAATATAAATTTTTTCTTTTTTCAAAAAAAAATAAAATTAGTAGGTTCCTAAATTTTAATTCCTAAAAATAATTTAAATTTTAATGCAATTCCCTAGAATTAAAATCATTTACAATATATAAAAATTAAACAAAGAGTATTAAAAAATTACCATTTAAGACTAAGTAAATTGAAATATTTAAAATTTCTAATCTTTTCAAAAATGAAAACTCTTGCTAAATTAAAATCTTTAAAATTTATAATATTTACAAAAATAAAACTCTTAAAATAGAGATAAAATTAATTAATTATTCCTGAATTAAAAAGTCAAAATATTTTTTTTTGGTACCTGATAATCAATGCCTCTTTCAAAAATAACCTATTATTACGAATTATAATTTAAAAATAATTAAATCTATACCGTTGAATAAAAATGAATAGATGGTAAGTGAAATAAAAAAAAATATATTGAAGCATTTCTCAAATAACAATAATTAAGAAATCAAATGGTACTAATGTACTATTTTAATTTTCAAAAGTATGATGTCTTTTCAAAATGGACCCATGTCACCCATCAAATGAAAATTGTCCTGCATAAGTTAGGTAGATAGCAATATTATTTATACACTATAGAAATGTTTAATAAAATTTATTTTATTTTACAGTATAAAAAAATTTAAATTTAAATTTTTTTTTTATATAATTAGTAATAATTCAAAGCATTTTAATATAGTCTAATGTACTATTTGAAAATATCGGTTAAAATATTGGTAAATAAAAAGTCATCATATATATACCGACGTTTATATCAAGTATTGTTAAAATATATTTTAATGTTTTAAAGTATCATAATTTTTTAAGAATTTGATATTTTAAAACGGCAAAAAATTAAAAATAATAATAAAATTTATCATTTAATATTTTTTGAAATAATAAAGAGTTCATATAAGTATATAACGATATTTTTTGGAGCATAAATATTTGCTAAATTATAGAAACGTTTGGAGACGCTTTTTTCGAGCGCCGTCTAAAAGCATTTTTATATTAAGAAAAAATTACAATACTAAAATGGGTGTGATGTAAAATATACATTTTATTTAAAATGTACAAATAATATTTTTCCTAATTTTAGATGATAAAATCCACAAGATTTGACCCCTCTTTTGATTTCTTCTTTTGAAGAGAAAGAAGGAGCTAGCTTTCACTAATGAGACAACTAATAGTGATGATTCATCAAAATTATTCAATCATCAACTTAAGGGAGGATCAATTAGGGGGGGGGGGGGGGGGGGGAAGAAGATAAATATGCATAAAATTTATCTAACATATGTAGATGAATTGAAATAAACTATAGTTGATATTTTAGATTGTAATATTTTAGTTATGGTAATGTTGTAATATTCTATTTTTACACTTAATTTTGTTGGCTATTTATAGATTAAAATATGTCAAACTTTGACAATATGCTTAAGAGACTAATAAGTTAAGTTAGGTGAGAGATATAAATTAAATGGTATTGCGGTTCACAATAAGCGACTCAATAACAGGCCTAATATTCAGATAGGTTGAGTCAGATCAAAAACTCGTGAAGCGCTGTGGTTAAATCCTTAAGTACAATGAATGTATTTTTTCTATGATCAACACTTATTTTTTGAACAATTGGTTAGCGCTTACGAACCACAAATCTTTCAACTCCTTTCATTTTAACATTTTTTACAATAGGAGAGTAAATAAATAAATAATATTAAATATTCTAATCAAAATTTTCGAACGAACGGACCATGAATGTTTTAAGATAGAAGAGTTATAAAATGCCTAGATTTAAATAGATTAAAAGGGTAAATAACAAAACCAAAAGATTTAAACGTCAGACAGTCGAATCAAAATGAATTATAGAGTAAATATACTCTATACAAATTTATCTTAAAAAAAAAAAAAAAAAAAAAAAAAGCTTTTTGAGATGAAATTCTACCTACCTGATTGCAAGCCCATTCCTAAAATTTGTTACCTTTCAGGTAAGCATCATTGTTGCAGAAGGCTTTTCCTTTCAACAATAATTTAGATATCTGTTCTTTTCTTTGGCATTTTCTTACAACATGCACATGGATTCAATTAGCTGTACAATTGGAAGCATTCATTAATGCATTGCATCACACTAATTTAACATTGAAAGTTATCTTTTTTTATTGATCGTTTCTAACGTAAGTGTGGCAAAAGTCTGAATGATTGATATTTAAAATTTAAAATTTAAAATTTAATTATTTCATATTTTAATTAAAATATATTTATAAAAAAAAAAAAAAAAAAAAAAAAAAAAAAAAAAAAAACACAAAGCAGCTATGATTCTATCTTTCTCTCTCAAAAAGAGAAATACCTTTCTTGTTTTTTTTTTTGATAAATATTAAGTTTTTAATGGCAGAAGAGAATTTATTTTTATTTTCTCTTTTATTTTCCTTTTTTTGGGGGGTTTGGAAAGGAATGTATAGGTGCCCATGCCCATGCCCATGCCCATATTTCTGAAGAAAACTTAAACCATAACTATCTTGTCGAAGCTCATAGCTATCGGTGTTGATCTACGATCATTTTTCTCCAAAAGTTTGCGAACATCGAACACCTTGCCTTGTGAGAAAACTATCATCCTATGATTAAAGAGAGGGAGTTAAGTAATTAACTCTAAAATGAGGAAGACCTTATTGTTTCATGCATGAGACTAACATTGAAATATTGAGCTTAAAAATCTCAATTTATTTGATTTAAACCACTCGGTCAATATCCATTAACACAAGATAAACATTAAAATTTTTTTTCATAATTTTACTATGATGTGGAGGGGTCCCCATGAAATTTTCATCTAAGGAGTCGTTTTTGGATGTAGTTGTAAAAACAGTATAATTGAAAATATGTGCACTTATAAATACTGGAGTCGTAACTATAATTAGTTTGTTTGGTTTTATGCGGTTGCAACGGCCATAGTTACATTTATTTTGCTTGGTAGGTTGAAGTTGATATTTATATTTATATATTTTATTATTTTTTAGTTAGAAATGTTAGATTATCTTTCTTATATTTATTATTATTTTATTAAAAGTATTTTTTTAACGGTGTTATTTTTTTTTATCAGCATTGTTTTTTTTTAAACGGCCTAGATTTTAGTTTTTTTTAACAGCATTATTATTATTTTTAAAACAACATTATTTTTTTTTAGCAGCGTTATATTTTTAAATGTAGTTATTATTTTTCTAATGGTGTTTTTTTTTTTTTTCTTTGAACCACGGTATTATTATTATTATTATTCTTATTATTATTTAAACAGGTGAGCCGACTCCGATCTAACTACTGCAAGTGATATTGCAGTTAAATTTGCTGCAGTTGGCTGAAGTATCACCTGCAGCAGCAGCAGCATTTGAACATTCCCATGCAGATGCAACTGTAGCAATTGGATCTAACTACATCAAAATAAATAAAAAAATTATGATTATATATATTTTAATTAAAAATGCATGTAATCAAACAGTTCCTAAGTTTCCCCTAACTACTTAGGGCTTGTTTGAATTTGGTATAGAACCGAAAATAGGAGGGATATCTCTCTTATTCTTCCAAACGCATCAGAAATTAATCGGTATGAGAAATGCTACTTGTACACCCAATCATGGGTGTACATCTTACACCCCCACCCATCCAAAGGTGGGAGACTTCTCCACCCATCACATCAAGTGATGGGTGGAATTCACCCCACCCTTGGATGGGTGGGGTGTGGGATGTATATGTATAGTTATAGTTAGTTTTTTATTTTTTTTTAAATATTCTTTCACGTTTATCGAGACACCATCTCTTAACTTATTATTACATAATAAAGTTTGAGGGTAAAAAGATAATTTATCCTAATTAAAACTCTTATTCCTCATTCTCATACCAAATACAAAATCTCTTATCCTTGGAATCATCCCAAACGCTTTTTTACACTAGTTTCGTACTTTATACTTATTTCTGGAATAGCTAGTTCTGTCTTAATTCCGTTTGGGCCCTTAATTAGATATTTAAGATGGGGATCAAACCTGCGGCCTCAGAAGAACCAAGGGATTTAAAAATGGTCTGGGCCCGTGAATATATGGGCACAGTCTTTTCTTTTCACTACAGTGTTATGGAGATTTTTTGTCCCCCCACTTTGCAGCCGTGGGCTAATGGCCCAGAAAGAATCGACGGTCTTATTGGACTGCTGACGTCATATGTTAGGCCCATTCAGCTGTACAGTTGTGATTTGATGCTTCCCTGGCCGAAAGCACCTGTTTTTAATTACATGTGTTTTCCATGTTATATTTTTTTTTTTACATTATGAAAGAAGAGAAAAATTAAAAAAATTTCAAAATTTTGGAACATTCCAAAATATAACTATTTTACATTGTGCAAATCGCAATGAATTAATTACGATATATTTTTAATAGTTTTAACCAAAAAAAAAAAACACAAAAGTATATGTTTATATGATTTTGCCTCAACTTTATTATTATTAATTAGTATATCGGCGTTAGATATGCTCATTCATTTCAGAACTTTCACTTAAGCTCTAGACTTTTTGACTGCGTTTGGTTCAGATATAAAATAAAAATGTTTATTCCAGAGATAGATATTAGCTAAAGAACAAGCATAAACGAGATAAATTTTGCGATTGAATGAAATTTAGGTTTTTTCCAGAATAAGAAAAATAATGTTTGCATAGATAGATTAAAATAGTGAGAATAAAAATAATTATAATTTTAAAATAATAATATTTTATCTAATTAATCAACATAAAAATATTAATTAAATAATAATTGAGCTTATTTAATTAACTATTGTTAGATAATTCTCCATAAAAATTGATAAAATAATTAACAATAATGAGTATTGTTAATAAATAATTTAATTACCTACAAATAATTTAATAAATTAATTAGTTAATTATCTAATAGTTAGCTAATTAATTAATAAAATAATTAGATTAGTCAAAATATTAAGTTAATTAAAGAGTTAATACAATAATTACAATTATATTTATTTTAATTAAGTTTTTTCTCTGGAAACAAATTTGTTAAAAAAAAAAAAAAAAAAAATTGAAACAACTGTTTCAATTTTATACGACTACTGTTCTCTCTATAATCAAGCGCGCCTAAGGAATAAGATTGGAACAATATTTTATTCCCGACTTTGTTCCCCAACCAAACAATACCTTTGGATATCCATGAATATTTGCGCGTCTCTCTTTTGTGGCCTTTCTTAGTTCTTATTTAATCTTCTAAAATTTAAAAGAATTTCTCAAAATACACAATTTATAATATTATTCTTATTATTTTCACCACATCAATCTTTAATAGAGCATGTTAGGTTTATGGCCATGTTAGGTTTATGGCCCCGTTTGGTAACAGGGATAAGGGGGGAATAACCCTCTTATCCCCGTTTCCATATCCAAACGGGAATTGAAAAAGTAGGAATTGGAATTCTTGCTTTTCCGGAATAGGGAGGATGGGAATCCGAATTCCCACCCCCACATAGAATTGGGCGGAATTGGGCAAGCATCCAATTCTTGCACAGGGATCGAGGCACCCTGCTCCACTGTCTCTGCACCTCCTCTCTCTCTCTCCACGGTCTTTTTTTTTTCTTTTTTCTTTTTTTATTTATTTCTTTTTTTTTATTTCTTTTCCATACACTAATAATAAAAATTAGTTTTTTTATTTTTTTAAATTAGAATTTTTAAATTTTAAAAATTTTAAATTTTAAAATTTTAAATTTTAAAATTTTAAATTTTAAAATTTTAAATTTTAAATTTTAAATTTTAAATTTTAAATTTAATTTTAAAATTTAAAATTTAAAATTTAAAAATTTTAAATTTTTAAATTTTAAAAATTTTAAATTTTTCTCTCTCTCTGCACCTCCTCTCTCTCTCTCTCCACAGCACTTTTTTTTTTTCTTTTTTCTTTTTTTTTTCCTTTCCTTTCCATACACTAATAATAAAAATTAGTTTTTTTTATTTTTTTAAATTAGAATTTTTTAAAAGATATTTAAATTTATAAATTTTAAAATTTAAAATTTTTTATTTAATAAATATTATTTTTTTAACTTATTTTTTAATAAATCTAAAAATTTTATTTTATTTCATTTTTGAAAAAAAAAATTATTAATTTAAAATTTATACAATTATTTTATAAATTTTTTAAAATTTATATAAATTTAAAAATTAAAATTTTTACTCCCACTTAAAATTTAAAAATTAATTTTTATTTACTCTCATTTAAAATTTTTACTCCCACTTAAACTTTAATTTTTATTATGTATTTTTTAAAATTTATATAAATTTAAAAATTAAAATTTTTACTCCCATTTAAACTTTATTTTAAAGGGCAAAATAGTCAAAACACATAATTATCTCCTCTCAATTCTTCTTATTCCTCTATACTCATCTTTAAACCCGGTATAACTCATAAACCCAACCAAACGCAAATTTACACTAATTCCTGCTAATACCATAATCTATACCTATCCCCGGTATAACAAAATTTTTCTTATCCCCGAACCAAACGGTACAAGATACCTGATATTGAGGGATTAAAATTATAAAACTTTATATTTATTTTATCACAAAAATTATTTGACATGCCAGAAATTAAAAACTTCGGTAAAATCTTATAATCCTTTAAAACATAAGATTTGAAACCACACCCCCTTCATTGGTAAAACCATTTTGCAAATTTTATATCTAATCCAAAATTTTATTAGAATGTAACTAGATTTCATATATGTAAATAGTTTTAATTTTAATATAATTAATTTGATGTAAAATGATATATAATATTAGTCTCTCCAAGAAAGAGAATTGTTTGATAATTTTTATATTGTACCAAACAAAGAAATAAAAATATTTCTGTACAATATAAATTTTATCACAAAAATATAATTAATTTTCAGTAAAAATTAAACTCTCGGAAACCAATCAATCACGCCATGAACGTTAAAATTAAAAACTAACATAAAAGATTTTTTAAAAGTTTAGATAACTATTGATAAATTGGAAAAAAAAAAAAAAAAAAAAAAAGTTCCTTTTTTGAAAAAGGATTCATAGAGGTGGTAAATTACTAAATTTTCCACAGGATGAGGCCACCTCAGCAATAACCTGATCCACATGTGAGAGGCCCTTGCTTTGCCAAATAGAAAACAACATGTAACAAACAGTAGTGAACCAAAACAAAGGAACATGCAGGTGCAGTGTTTTAAGAGCTCCATTATCCCATCCTCTGAGCTCTCATCTCTCCTCCTCTTAAGGAGAAGAGGGAGGAGGGAGTTGCAACAGCCCACATGGGCAAAGAGACCAAACACTGGTGCAGGTCCTGCAGGAGCAGGTGAAGGTGAAGGTGAAGGTGAAGGTGAAGGAGAGAGACCCACTTCCTCTCTTAGGGTTTCCAAGGCCCTTCTTGCTAGATGTGCTGTTGCTGTTTTTGGCCTTGGGTTTCTTGATGCTGGGTAAAGTCCTTGTTTGTTTTCTCTTTCTACTTCTAGCCCATGTTTTTTTTTTTTTTTTTTCTTTTTTCTTTTTGGTTTAATCTTTTGAACTTTGTTACTGTCAGAAGTCGTTCGGTTTACCGTTTCTAATATTTCGGTCACTCTTTATACATTTTTTTTGTTTAAAATATTTAAATTATTACTATTCAATTCAAGTTGAATAGATTTTTAGGGCATGTTTCTTTAGTTTAGCCTTGTAAGAGAAAGCAAGGGAAATAGGGGAAAGCTGCTTTGAAAGCCTTAGTTCTTTCCTGGTCCGTTTAGTAACGGGATAACTAGCTATTTAAGGGATAAGTATAAAGTACGAAACTAGTGTAAAAAATTATTTAGAATGATTTCAGAAATAAAAGATTTTGTGTTTGATATGATAATGAGGAATAAGAAGAATAAAAAGTATTAATTATTTTAAATGACCTTTTTACTCTCAAACTTTATTATGTAATAATGAGGTGAAATAATGAGGTGAAAGATGATACCTTAGGAGACGTGGGAGGATATTTAAAGAAAAACAAGAGGATGGTTGCAAAGAGTGAGAACAGTAATTTTTACTTATTCTAGTTGTACTGGAACAAAATATTCTCATAAGCTTCCACTAGGAGGGGATAACTTCTTATCCCTCTAGTTATACCCAAACACTTTTAGCGGGTTATTCTAGAAATAATCAGTTTTCGTTTATACCCGAACCAACCGCGGCCATAGTTCCTAGTATGTTTGGAGGGATAAGGAGAATATCCTCTATTCCCCTTATCCCCCAAATAATTCCAATACAAAATATTCTCAGTGTAGAAAACCAGTTATGTTGCTATTACTGACATGTGAAAACAAAGATCTACCTTTCAATGCCTAGGTTCGACTTGCTTCCTGATAGAATTGCATCAAAGATTATGGCATTGTTGGATGGTGTTGTAGTGCTATATCCACAACCGATTTACATGTACATCAAATAAGAAACAACTCGCGCGTATACCAGATTTACAAGTCATGATGGATTCAGACCATCATTTTAATGGCGATAAATTTGGAGCTCCTGTATATGGCTTATACATAGGGTACGAGGGGACTAGGAGATAGATAAAAAGAAAAGAAAAGAGAAGAGATGGTTTCCATCTTGAGTTCCTTTTGGAAGTGAAGCTCTGGAAATTTGAAAATTTGACTTGCACTCGAAAGTATAACTAGTAATTCCTTTTAATTTACAAGGTTCTGATTTGCTGGTCTTGAAATTTATCCAGGTACAGTGGAGACTGGTCTCGAATTGGTGTCATTTCAAAAGAGAATGAAGAGTTGCTAAAGTTTGCTGCCTACCTGATTATCCCATTGTGCATATTTCTGATATTTTCAATTTCTGAAGAAAATAATAATCCATAGTTGAAATAGCTTGTTATGTACTGTTTATCCCTACCAATTTCTTTTGTTGAAATTCTCTCAAATGCTTTTTGCTCAAGTCACAAACAGAAGCTCTTTTAGCCCCTTGCTCTAGGTACAACTATGGACCTTTAGTTCGTCAATTATATTGTTCAGAGAAGTTGTTGTAGAAGCTATGTCAAAAAGGTACGTAAGTTATCATAAAAGAAAGACTGCATTTGAGTCACAAAAAAAAAAAACACACTATATTTCTATAAAATTTGGAACATCACTTCATCTGAAATGTTATGGGTATGCGAAATAATTATCGCAAAATTTACGGTAAGCTAAAGAGTTTTGTATATCTGGGTTCAGAACTTTTTTTGATCTTGTGTCTCCCCCAAAGTTTACAGATGTTGATACTACAGAAAAGTGGGGAGTAATTAGAGTAGAGTCTGAAAACCAGAACTTCAAATCACAATTTGAAAGTGTGATAACTGGAAATAGAACATTTTGTAATATTATAACAAGTCGAGAGCAGCTAGAGCAATTAACTATAATGGATGCAGAAGAGCAAATCTATACCTTGATGTGGTTTTATGAGCTGGATGTCTTATATATTCACATTCAATGTATATATTCTGTCAATAAAAATTAACATATATCAAATCGTTGACGCTAATCATTAATCTCAAAAACTTGAACGGTTAGAAATACGTAACCAATTTACTTAAAACGTATCGATATAATACTAACGGATCTCGATTGTTACTCGATCCAATCAGCCTCATGCAACTTCGAATATGACTCAGTCCAATTCGGCCTCACGTCATTTCAAACGTGATTCAGTCAAATTTGACCTTCCGCCACAGGAAGCCCCATAGTATCTGCGCAAATTCGCAGCATGCAAGAATTGAACCTATGATCACTAATCGTTGGTAGTAACTATTAATTTCAAAAACTCGAACCGTTACAAATACGCAACCTATTCACTTAAAGCATACGGACACAACGCGCAAAGGTCTAGATTTGGAGCATCGGTATAGAGAGTGAGCCCAAGTGTACAGACACAGCGCCCAACCTATGCACTTAAATTCGCAACCTGTGACCTCTAATACATAACCTATTCACTTCCGAATCTAGATTTGGAGCATCGGTAGAGTGTTACACTTGCTAACCTGGCATCTGCGGTTCTCTTTTATCGGACTCGAGGGATTCGTTTGCAAGATATTTTTTGTTGCATTTGTTAACACCATACACCAGAATCCATTAAACAGTAAATTTATGCGAATTGATATTGAACACGAGGTTATTCAGATGCTGAGAAATAGTAACTCAAATCAGCAACTTAACACTCCCGAGCAATAAGAAGCTGCAGGGGAAACGGCTGAGTGAAAGACGCATTAACAAACAAACAAACAAACGGACAGCACTTTCTAAAAGTTTAAATTATTAGAGTGGAGTTCATTGCATCTCAGTTTAACAAACTCTGCACCAAACTAGGTTGTAATTTTAGATTAATTACAAGGATCATATGAATCATCAATACATAATGGGTTCTATACACACCAAGATAAGTAATTTCAAATATTGTCAAATTCATTCATTCACGTCACGCATTTAGTAGAGAAAAGAACAAACAACACAAAAGCAAACAGCAAAATGAACTGAGCATGAACACAGGCAATAACACAAACACCTTACCGGCAAATGCGAAACCCTAGTGCTTCTTCAAGAACCCTTCGGCGAGCTTCATGTAATCCCCGATCCCGCCCTCGGAATCGTTCCCGCCGCCATGGCCCCCCGGTTGCTTCTTCATGAACCCTTCGGCGAGCTTCATGTAACCCCCGATCCCACTCGCCGACGCACCCCCTCCCTCCTCCTCCTCCTCCTCCTCCTCCTCCTCCTTCTTATGATGATGCGCCGAAGAGGACGACGAGTGCGCGGTAGTGGTGGTGGTGGTGGTGGTGGTGGTGCCGGTGGCGGTGGCGATGGTGGTGGAGGAGTGGGAGGAGTGGTAGTTGTGGAGAAAGCCCTCGGCTTTTTGTACGTAGGTGCCGAAGCCCTTGTCTTCGTCGATGTGGGCGTAGTGGGAGGCGGCGTGGAGGAGGTCGCCGGCGGCGCCGGCGACGCGGCCCTTGTCTAGGGCGGCGGAGTCGTGGCGGAGCGCGGACATGGCGGCGCCGGCGACGACCTGGGCGCTGGAGAGGAGATCGGAGGGGGACGACGACGCAGAGGAGGAGTGCTTTTGGGGGTTGGGGGAGTGGTGAGAGGAGGTGGGCTTAGCGGTGCGGGGATAATCGGAGGAATCCATGAGGGAGGGAGAGAGAGAGAGAGAGAGAGGAGAGCGGGGGAAGGAGATGGGATCGCGAGTCTAATTAAAGAAGCGATGTTCTTATCTCTTCTTCCGCGTTGTTGTCTATAATAAACGATATAAATAGAAAAATCTAAAAAAAAAAATAAATAAATAAAAAAATCTAATGCGCGAGCGGTTGGGATGAGTGGATGAAGTCAACGGACCAATTAAAAACATCCGCTGTTTTCGCTGTCAGGACCGTGGGCGAGATTTTTAGATGCCTTCTGCGTGGAGAAATTACTACCGCCTGCAGCCGGTCCATCGGGATAACGGGCGGGCTGCTGCGGCGAGGGATGGCTGCAGGCCGTACTCAGTCCGGCCCATCACAGTCCGTAGACCTCAGTCGTGGCCCGTCTCGGCCCAACCCGTTCGGGCCTTGCCGAGCCACAGGGTTGGGTGCTGCCAGGTGAAGCCCAATCTCTTTTGGACTGGACCTAGGCACCGAACCAGCCTGTTTATTTATTTATTTATTTATTTTAACTATATTTTTTAATTTTTTTTAAAAATATTAATTTAAATAATTCAAATTTTAAATACTTTTTTGAAAAATTCATCTGAAACTTTCATATTTAATTAAAAATTACTAGTAAAATTTTTTAAAATTAAATATGACTGTAGCTGTATTAATTTTTTTGTTTGAAACAACATTGAAGAGGTGAAGAAACCTCTATGCATACAATCTTAGATCCAAACTACCAATAATCTCTGCATGAACATACACCATCACTGAAATGGTGAAACCGGATTCGATCCCGAACCACAATTTTTCTCCGGTAGACCCGCGAAACGAGCTTAAGAAACGAATGGCAATCACTGCACACTCTCAAGTTCTTCACTATCCTTATAACCGAGCCAGGCTGCGTCCTAAGCAGCCCGAACGCAAGCGCGAGCTTCTCGCTATGGCGCATTATGGAGCTCTCCCTCTCCTCTTCTTCTACGTCGTAAGACGCCGTCTCAGTATCTGCAACATATCCAGCTAGCTTTAGTTCTCTCTTCATATCATCCAACATTAGAAAGATCTCGTCGAATTGCTTCTCGAATCGATCGGCGACCACGAACTCGTACACCACATTGTCGATTTCGATCGAACTACAGCCTGGGACTTTCTCAATCCCTTTTTGACTCATCATTTTCCTCACCTTCCCGACCTCGACCCACCTCCTGTTTTGGGATAGTAAGTTTGATAACAACACGTAGTTCTCCCCGTTGTCAGGCTCTAGTTCGAGGAGCTTCTTTATCGCAAGCTCGCCTGATTGGGTGTTTCGGTGAATCTTGCAAGCAGAAAGCAATGCTCTCCAAATTACCGCGTCGGGCTCTATCGGCATTGTTCTTACGAGCTCGTAAGCTTCTTGTATAAACCCTGCTCGACCAAGTAGATCGACGACACAACCGTAATGCTCGATGGTCGGTTTGAGTCCAAACTCTGTCTCCATACTCGCGAAAATGTTTCTTCCTTCGTTGACGAGCCCTTGATGGCAACAAGCGCACAAAACAGCAAGAAAGGTCACTCTATCCGGCTCGACGTTCTCTCCAGCCATTGCCTGGAAAGTGGCCACAGCTGCTTCCCCTTCGCCATTGACGGCAAACCCCGAAATCATCGCATTCCACGAGAAGACGTTCTTCAATCTCATTGCCTGAAAAACCTTGACGGCCTCGTCAACCTCTCCGCACTTCATGTACATGTCGATCAGAGCAGTACCCACAAACACATTGACCCGCAGGCCGTAATTTTTGACATAGTTATGAATCCACACCCCCTGATTCAGTGCTCCGAGATGGGCGCAGGCCGAAAGCGCGCTTACGACGGTGACCTCGCCGAGCTCGCAATCCGAAGCCAACATCCGCGAAAACAAACCGTGGGCCTCCTTGAACCTCCTGTTGTGAACATACCCCGTAATCATCGCGTTCCAAGAAACCGAATTTCTCTCGGGCATTTCGTCGAACACCTTCCGCGCATCGCCGACGCGGGCAAACGCGCAGTACATGGTGACAAGAGCAGTGTTGATGAACACATCAGAGGCAAAGCCCAGCTTTGCGACGCACCCGTGGATCGGAATTCCGATACCGGGAAGGGACAATCGAGCAATGGATTTGAGGAGAGAGGGGAAGGTGGAGGCATCAGGAGGAAGAGATGCTTTGGCCATGTGGGTGTAAACAACAAGTGATTGGGAATGGTTGTGTGAGTTGGTGTGGTGCCTAATCATGGAATTGCATAGGTTGGTGTCAATGAGATGGGGGTAATGGGAGAAGAGGAGTGAAAGAGAGGAGGACGAAGAAGAAGAAGAAGAAGAAGAAGAAGAAGAAGGTGAGGAAGAGAGGGAGAGGTTTATGAGGTTTTGGAATGATTGGATTGGTTTGAGTGTTCTTGCCATTTTTATTTATTTATTTATTTATTTTTTTGTGATTTTTTATAACTGCGGTGGATCCCTCTGCGTGTTCCTTGTTATTAATAACTTTGGGCATAATAAATGAATGCGACAAAAAATTTAAATTGAGAAAAAAAAAATGACACCACACCTAAATTATCCAAGAATTAGAAATAACTCTTTCAAGTTTTCTATCAATTATCTCTGGTGTATAGTGCAGATGTTAAAGGATTTGGTAATTGATATTCGAAGTTGTAAGTTCAAATCTTAATTGTTTTATATTTTCAACTAAATTTATTTCTAAAATAATAAAAAAATAAAAATTTCTGAATGGATTTGGTGTAAAATTTATAGTTTTCTTACTTTCAATCAAGGGTAGAGTAGTTTAGCTTAACTTTTACATTTTCAACTTAGTGCACATTTGATTTACCGAAAGTGATTTTTGAATTGAAATAAACTTTGGATTTAATTGAACTTTAGGTGAAAACTATTTTTTTTTCCTTTTGTTTGTTTATGTAGTTATAGAAATGAAGTTTTTTTATTTCTGTTGTTTGTTGAAGTGAATTGTTTAAAAACTATAATTTATATATAAATAATAAATAACTTAATAAATAATAAATTATAATATAATAAATAAAAAAATAATATAATTATATTCTTATATAATTAAAAATGTAATATAAAACAACTAAAGTAAATTTTTTATACATAAATTAGAATAACACAACAAGTCGAAATGCTTGAGTCTTCTATCTTTGTAATTTCTTTATTTTTGATCAATAAAATTTTTTTTTTCTTGATTTCAATCACCGACCGATATTGTATTTTAGATAATTTTTAGCGGCAGTCAAATAAAGTTAATATATTAAATGCCTCGAAATTCAGTTAGGGATCTCAAGGAAGAGGGATATTCTTGAGGATCAATGAATGATCATTATAAAAAAATTTGATGAAAATAGAAATTGAAAACTATTAGATTATCTATTTTACTTATTTTAACTAAAGTATTTTAAATAAATATATCAACAGTTAAAATTGTGGAGCCATTTGGGTCCTAAAATTGCAACCAATCTTATATACACACATTATTTTTCACTAGTAGACTGATATGGCAACATGATGTTGTTAATGTGTCAACACAATGACTTCTTCTTATATAGCAACCTCATTTCCTTATGGGTTATATATGGGCTTAGAGAGAGAGAGAGAGAGAGAGGTGAGAAGGTAGATTCCAGAGGAGTGCCATCTGAGAACACACAAAGCAGGTGCCAGTCAACATTTGCAATCTGAGAAATGGATGCATGGCACTGCATTTTGTGTTCTCAGGTCACCCCTCTGGATCGCCGCGATCTCAATTGAAATCCTTTTCCTTTTTGTTCCATCTTCTCCTTCTTGTGATCTCATTCTCAAAGTTATTCAGTAGAATAGATTTGAAACTAACATGTACTTATTCTTTGGTTTTCTGATATGAGGTTTTCTTTGTGCAGAAAATCAAGGTCGGAATCTGACAATTTAGTAGCTTCTTTTGGATGAACATTTCTCTCACATGTCTGTGGCAGAGAAGGATATATAATGAGTGAGAATCAACAGAAATTACATTACATTTGAAGTGCTCTGGCAATGTCAAGTTTCTTTCTGTTCTTTAGTTATAATTTAGAGTTTAGAGATCAGGGCTTAAAGGAGGCAGAGGTGTTCTTCTGTATTGATACTTTCAGATTGCTTTGTTTTTTTTTGTGGGCTCAGACTGTATAAACTGGAAATTAGCAAGTAAATAAAATGTCACAAATTTATATTGTTTTTATTTCCATAAGATAAAATAGTCTCCATAAATGCCTCAGTAAAATGCACTGCTGAATACATAAAAAGAGAACAATAATCATCTCATATAATCTAACAAAACAAAAAACAATTTGATATCTAAAATTAGTTAAAAGCCAGTTGATGTACTAAAATCATTCATTCTTCTTAACTAGCCTGCCTATTTCTTACATTTTCCATCAGCTATACCAAAATATGCAAAGGTATTCTATTTTTGTATACTAAAATTGCACAAGCAAAAAAGCATTCTCAAGTTTTAAAGGCGTGCACACAGCAACAACAACAACAACAACAACAACAACAACAACAAAGAAAGATTGGGTTTTAGATCCAAATACTCAAGATAGCTTTGACGCTGCGTCTTTCATTAGTAGAGAAAAAAAGACAGATACGAAACATTGAGTCACAGTTACACCGAGCTTGATGCTCGGAGCTAGGTTTTTCTTGTAGAACGGTTTAACATCTTTTTTGTGTGTGCTAAACCACCTAACACGAAGCCGTACTACGCCTACAGATGAAATAGGGTTTCTTTTTCTTTTTAATCTTTTTCCTACTTTTTACACAGTTAAAAGCATTTTAGATCAATCGTAATTGAGAATTCTCCCAAACCGCCTTAAATCTGGTGCTACAAAAGACCAGCTCTTTTCCAGTTCTTTCTGCACAGCTCCTTGGTCTCATCCTCTTCTTTTGAGCTGAAACTTCGAAAAGGATATGCAGAAAATGCCACTAACTTGGGAACTTGCAAATCCCTCAAGATCTGTAGCAGTCAAGAATTGCATAGCTCCGCTAATCTTTAACGAATCCAAAAGGATAAGTAGGCGTTTTGGGCTGAACCAAAGCTACTATCCGGCCCAATTCCTTTGCCATTTATCCAAAGCATCTGATGATAAGAATTGTCACCACGATGTCGCTGAATGCTTTCTCTACATCTCAATATCCAAGTGCTGGGCCAGAGCATGTCTGGATTCACCTATCTGCACAAAGCAAGCAATTTTTCAGAGCATTTTCGGCTATATAAATTTTCTCTACTGACAACACTAATAGCAAAATGGGCTAGTGCACAAGTTAAACCCTCAAATGTTTTCTTGTACTTTTTGCAGCTCATGGCCAAGGATTGAATAAAAGTTGTATTGCGCAAAAAAAAAAAAAAGGAACGTCAAGATATAAGATATATAAAACCTAACTTTAGCATTCGAATGTAGAAACAAAATAGTATTAAAATGCTAAAAACACCACAGCTGTTTCAAGTAAAAGCAAGATATATATATATATATATATATATATATATAAAAGAGAGAGAGAGAGAGAGAGAGAGAGAGAGAGAGAGTACATCTCCCGTACTTTCAAATCATTTCTAACGGAACCGATTACCGATTAGATGTCCCATCATTAGAAACAACTTACAAGCACAGAGGTTTCCGTACTTTCGAAAGCGCAGGAGCCTAGCTCTCTCTCTCTCTCTCTCTCTCTCTCTCTCTCTCTCTATATATATATATATATATATATATATATATATAGTCCAGCTACTATGCTATCGATAGCACCAAGCACTTGGTGCTACCAAGTTTTCCACCGTTAGATCTACCCCTTTGGTCATTTCCACCCCTTAGATCATACTATTAACCCAACCACCCACTAAACCCTAGGGATCCACTATCATCCTAACCACACATCTTTTAATCTAAAGGTCAAAAACTTAATAGCACCAATGACTTGGTGCTATTAATAATATAGTAGCCTAGGTCTCTCTCTCTCTCTCTCTCTCTCTCTCTATATATATATATAAGGGCCATACCAAGATGAACAAAATAAAACTAGCATGTGGCAATGATTATATACTGCCAAGATGAGGCTAAATGAGCTGCAAAATGTTACGTCGAACAAAAAACTGCAGCTTCAACATAGTTCGCGTTCAAGCTTGAGTAAAGTCATTTATTTGCATTACTTTGTTGTGAAATTGTTTTCTAAACAGACTAAAACAACAGTACATATATTACACAGTGAAAGGGGCAATTAATCAGTAATACCTTCTTAGCTGAGGTGAGGACGGTTGGTCGGGCGAAGAGCATGATGAGCTGCCGCGATATGGGCCATGCCTCTGCTCATAAAGCCCACCTACTGGAATCTCCTCACCAGATTGAGGCGCTTCATTTAAACCCGACAGATGCACTGGTCCAAGAGAGCCAAATTCAAGCGGTTCACCAGAAGGGCCATAACCACCACCTTGATCATATGAATAGACCATCATGACAGGAGAACTTCCAGACCCAGGTCCAGTATTAATAACACCATTTGGGTTTGTGACGAGCGGTGGGTACATGCCATACGTCAAGTTTCTCGGGCTACGATTTGAATTTGTGGGCCTGAATGAGTTGCCCGGAGCTAGGTTAGAAGAAACTGGCTCATGCCTATGGGGATCGTTCTTATATGACTGCCTATGTCTATCAGACTGGTTCTCAGGCTGAAAGTTTGACCTCTCGACTTGATGTCCATGGCCGCGGCCAGCAGCTCGAGCTTTCGCACTGATCCAGCTTCCTTCTCTATCGCCCTGATCACCCCTTTCACTATTGTAGTTTCTTCTGTAACTTCTTGTACTTGTTTGCCGATCTCTAAAAGGAACCTTCTGCGCAGAAAGGCAAAAAAAAAATGAGCTGCAGTATTTAATGTTTCTTCATACTACAAATTTTAAGGGTCAACAAGTTTGGTTATGTTTGTTGTTCGACTTAGAAAACTACATCACAAATTACATGTCAAGTAAACTATAATACTTGTAGACAGACGTCAGAAAAAATTAAGAGCAGTATTGTACCCCAAGTAAAGAAATACTATGTCAGGTAAAACAATAGCCAACATTTGCGTGTCACTAGAAGTTAACATGGGCCAAATAATAAAATTCCTGAGAAAACCTACATCTCTACATTACATTTCATAACTCCCAAAATACCAAACTAAAGATGTATTCCAATTCTAAATGTGCTATTGCTCCCAAACAAACAGTCACAATAAAGCAACCCAAGCTAGCTTTCTTCCCAGTGACAAAACATTCCTGAAACCCAAAAGAGCTTTGGAGCTTAAAGAAAGGATGGTTTAGTAATAATAAAAAGAAAATGAAGTTGATATTACTGCCTAAACTACTAAAAGAAGATGTATGATCCATAACTAGGATCAGAACATTCATGTAAGGTTCTTACAGGATTTGGTAGGTAGGTTCCAGTACCACGGCGGTACCTTGGTGCTTCTTCTCCATGCCTCTGGAAACCACCGGAAGGTCTCTCAGAACCAGGTTTGAGAGGCATCATAGGTACAAAACGAGGAGCGTAGCTCATCATCTGGGTTAAGTTCACATTGTCCGAAACTGGTCTTCCTGGACCATCCCATGGAAAATGGCCCTGCAAGTACACAGGTGGCACCAGAACAGGAGGTTGGCAGATGAAGGGACCTTGACGTGTACCTTGACAGTACCTCCCATAAAACAGATTTTGCAAGTGGCTATCAAAGTCGCTTTTTAAAATATCTGGCTCGTGCTCGTTAGACAACTCAGCGGCAGCAGCAACAGCAGCAGCAGCAGGAGTTCTTAATGCTGTTGAACTAACATGAGATTCAGGCTGATTTAGATTATCTTGTGAACTGAAATTCTGTTCTGAAGGACTTAGCGGAGAAGCTCCATCCGAATTGCTAGTAACAGATGCGAAATGGATCAGATAAAATGGAACTAACGGACCTGCAGGAACAAAGGTTACAGGGACCAATCCAGAATTATCAGTCGTCCTCTGCCGAGAGGGATCCACAAGAACTTGTGCAATCCGAATCCTCGGGTCTGATCCACTAATATGTGTTGGTTCATAACCGGGTACCTGATGGCTTCTAGCTTGTGTAAAAACCAGAGGTGTAGGGAACTGCTCAGGAATATTATTTCCCATGGTTGTCGTAGGGTTCCAATCTCTAGTTTCATCAACTTCCGAAGGAAGCTGCTCAGATGTAGTATCAAGTTGCCACGGCGTCTTTGCTTTGCCATATGTAGTAGTTGGGGCAGGCAATGAAGTTGGCTTTTTTCCCCATCTGTCCCTCGATGTTCTGGATATCTTTCCAGAAGGGGCATCCCGGGAATTTTCATAGGAAGTTTTGCTTCTTGAAGAACTAGACTGTGACACAGAAGGAACCCTAACATTTGGAGTTCTCGAACTAGGGCTAACATCAGTCCCCGTGTCTGTTTGACTTTGAAATATTTCAGCATTATTTTCTCGGATAGGGCCCATATCCTCACTGTCAAACTTTGGGTGACCCCACAGCAGAGCACCAGGATTACTGCTTTGCGGCCAAGAAACAAAGTTAAAACCAGTGACTGACGACTGCTGCTTGCCATCAACATGAAGCATTTGAGGATTTTTGTTTTCAGAATTAAATCCTCCAGTCGATCCAGCATGGTTATCTTGCCACTGATCATTGTCCTCTTGATTTTGTTCTGCTGCAGCCGAAATATCATGGGTTGGATCAATATCTTCATCGTGATTGACACTAAGACCAGGATTGGGGAAGTAATGGGTCATAGGTGGTGAAACAAATCCTGGCGGGATCTGCATATTGTGTGCCCAAGGATGTCCAATGAAGGATAAATTAGGGGTTAAAACTCCCCCCAAATTTCTTTGGGTGTGTGCCATCGAAGCTAAAAAAGGAGATAATGTTACAGGTAGATGGGAGGAAGCCATATTCGGCAATTGAATTGGTCCATTGAAATCATGCAACTTCGCAGAAGCCATCGGATTGACCAGATCCTGCTCCTCCTGGTTCATCTCCTGTTGGATCTCCAATGATTGAGAAACAGAAGCAAGCTCTTCGTTCATAGAGGCAAAACTAACATCGTCACGGTAGCTATTGGAGACACTGTTTGTATCAGAAGCAGCTTGAAGGCTTGATTGGGATGAATTGTTAATCGAAGACACTGGGTCATCAGCATTAGTCAATTTCGTACTTCGACTACCACTGGCCTCTGTACCCGAGTGGTTTCTTCTGTTACTATAATCTAACCTTGAAGATTTCGCTGATTCTGCCATTCTACCCCGCCTGCCACGAGAGAACACTTCAACAGAGGAATCCGTCAGATCTGGGCTGGATCGTGTCCTTGCAAATGGGAACCTTGTCTGCCCATTGGAATCATTTACAATGTAGTTAGACTTTAAAGTTTTAGGATCCCTTTCAGTCTGAACAGTTCCAGTAGGACCATTGCTTCTCTCAAACTGATCAGAGACTCTCGAGTTGATTTTTTGGCTCTGTGTATGAGAAATCAAAGGATTACTCACCCTATCTGAATTCCGTGAATGTTGGCTGATTCTGTTAGGGGTTTGATCCCCACCCAGGTTTTCATAGCCAACTCTTGATACAAGATTATCGCTACTTTTCTTGATGTTTGATGCACTTCTGATATTGTTTGATTCTTCAACTGGGATGTTCCTTAAAGGTTGAATATGTCGTAAAATTGGGCTAGGTGCATCTGGCCGATTGCCGCTGCCATGTCTCTCCCATGTGTTCATGAAGAATTGATTCACTTCAGAAATTAAATCTTCTTTCGGACACTCAAGTAACCTAGCCAATCTTTTAGCCCCAAATGCAAAAGCACTGCGTATTCTAAAGAAATTGCCTGAAAGAAAACCAAAGGCGCATTCAACAATAACACATAAGCCTGCCTTCAAGAGGAATCATATTTACTAGCAAAGACACCCAAAAAGTATAAACTAGAGAAGGAAAACAATAACCACACAATTGCATACATAAGTGAAAATTACATGAACACAATATATAGTTCAAGAAGCACTGCAAACAAGAACCATGCATCAGGAGTGGTATGTGAATAGCATTTGAAATAGGGGAAAAAACAAAGAGGTACATAATGCAAAAAAACAAGTCATAAAGTACAACACACTTGGACAAAATGAACAATGGCAAATAGAATGCAAGCAATTGGGTAAAAAATATTGTCACCATATGGATTTATTTATTATTGATATTTAAGTCAACAAGTCAATGACACCATGAAGTCTTGTCATCATGGTAAGCCTTCAAAGGAAGTTAAATTGGCATAATCGGCTCTTTTATTAAAAAAAAAACCCATAGGAAAAGAGGTAAAATACAACCAAAATGCAAGTAAATACAGCAGTAACCATCATGACATTAGAAGGTTTGGAAGTTCAATAAGAACCTATAGGATAAGAATTAGATCAAATTGTCAAGAAAACACGCGGGCGCGCGCGCACACACACACACACACACACACACACACAAAGAGAGAGAATAGTAAATGGGCTCAATGTATCACTAGGAGTTTCCAGTAGTTAATTATAAAATATCCAAATGACGGTGCCTTTAAAGTTCGTACAGTAAACAATAGTAAAAAGAAATTTTTAATCAAGAGGAAGAAACTTAGTATTTAGTAGGCAGTTTCTGTGCAGCCATAACATCAATGAGAAGAAATAGTACTTAATGGAACACAAAGGTAGAATACCTTTGCTAACACTTCGCCCAAGATTGTTGTTTGTACGTAAAGGATCAATAACATTAAAATGCTTGGATACAAAAGGCAGTCCCTGGTTTCCCTGACCATCCGGCGTAACGGCATAGGCGCTACTGCAGCTTTCAAGAAACTGTTTACGAAGCAACAAGTCACAACTATCCCTTCGTGGAGGCTCCGCTGCATAATGTTTTAAATGAGGTTATAAGAAAACAAGTTCTTAGATAATATTAGCAATAAAAAAATTGCTATGCTATCAGAGTGAAGTTACCGGTCAAATCGGGGAGGGAACTGATAGGAACGGGACCCCAAAGGCTAACACAAAAGCTCTCCCAATCAAAGTTGCTGAAAAATTCCAGAAAACGATATAATACCTGCCAGCATACAACAATTGCTATTAGACTACACATTGAGAAAAGAAAATAGGTAGAAATCAAGAAACAAAACTCACCTCAAGTGGACCAGCAAATGAGTTGTTGAAAACATGAAATATGTAAAGAACCAAGGTCTCCAATGCATAAGTAGAGATAAGACCATGATGAGCACCTAGTATACGACTCTCGTAATAACACCAGGCCTTGATCAGGATAATACTCCGCTTGAATAGATGGTCTTTCTTTATCAAAGCATCAATCTACACACAAGTTCAAATTTTAATAAGAGGTTATATGCAGCCAAAGGAAAAATCAGCACAACCTAATTATGTTCAGACAATATTTGAAGCTCCACTCACCTCTTCAAGGAAACAAAGTGTACATAAACCACCTACTTGATTAAAGGAGATGTCAACAACGATGTTTTCTACAAGACACTTTATTATCTTAACCTGCACAGATGATCAAAAGTTGCTGGGAATCAGATACTGATTTTTTTGGAAAGTTGAACAGAACCTAGATCTGCTAAAAAAACTGAAAATAAAAGCAAGCATCATCAAAGAAATCACAGAGAGGAAACACGGAATTTAAATACGCATATTTTTAAGTCGAGAACATAGAGACAATTAATGTCCGATGTAATGATCTGCATTACTCTAAGGGGGCGTTTGGATCGGGTTATCTTGGCAGGATTACGGGTAATCCTGCCAGGATTATTGTGTTTGGGGAATCCTGCCTGTAATCTGTTCGGTAATATAAGATTCCGAAAGGTGCAGAATTAACCCCAAAATATTACTGGGGGGAAAGGGGTGTATGTTGCATTACTGGAAGCGGGTAATGTTGTAGTTAATGTAAAATGACAAATTTACCCTCGAGTACCCCCAAACCCTAAACAGGAGATCATTCCATCACCTCTTATCACGATCGCCACCCCCCTCTCTCTTCCGAGACTGTCGTATGGACCTCCCTCTCTCGCCTAAGCAAACCGCGGCCGCCCCTCTCTCCCTCTCTCGCCCGAGCAAGCCGCGGCCGTCCCTCTCTCCCTCTCTCGCCCAAGCAAGCCGCGGCCGCCCCTCTCTCCCTCAAGCGCCCTCAAACCGTACGGCCCCCCTCGCCCTCTCGCCCTCTCGCCCTCACGCCATACGCCTCCCTCTCGCTCACGGCCCCCTCTCTCTCTCGCGTGCGCACGCTCGGGCAAAAAATCTAGTTCATCCTCCCAGGTAATCCTTATGATCTTATTCCCTCCATTTATCATTTTTTCTACATGTATAAAATTTTTTTTCTCTCTTGCTGAAAATAATTTGTTTTCGAACTAGAGGTAGAAGCAATTTTTTTTAATAATGAGTGTTTATAACTCATTTTTTTACATAAAGTTCAGATTTATTGCAAACTTCTTCAAATCCAAAGCATTTTTTTTATTTTTTAAGTTGCAATCTTCCTTCAAGTCATGCTATAGTAATTTTTGCAATTTTTTTTATTCCTCTAGTTTGAGATTTTTGTTTTTCCCTAAATTATTTTTAGATCTGATTTGAAAATATTTGGGTCAAATTTGCTAAATAACTAACAAAATTTGCTAAATTATGTATTTGATATTATGCCTTATGTGATGTTTAGTTATTAATTCTCTTTAAATATAGCTTCTAACATGAAATTTATTTGTTATTTTATGATTTATTATTATTATTATTATAGTCTATTTTTTATTTATTTTTAACAGTAAAAATTAATTTTTTGCGGTGCAATTTAAATTTTAAGTTTTGGTGGTGTAAAATATCAAAAGGATAATTTTGGAAAAAGATATACATTTCTATCAGGATTACTGAGTTTTAAAGGTTGAACCAAACGTAATAATGCTATAAACACTGTAATTTAGCATTACATTACCGGTTTATTTCAAACGCATTAATGCAGATCAGCAGTAATCTCGTTCAGAAATGCAACATGTCGGGGTATGTTGAAATACTCAGTAATCTTACATTACCCGATCCAAACGCCCCCTAAAGGAATACTCATTCATGATGATAGTATTAAGGACCACAAAGAAATAACACCGGATAATATGCTATTTGCTGGCCAGTCTTCGCAAACAAGTTAATAAACTAATAGGAATGAAGCTGCCAAAAACAAGCTTGGTTTTTATCTGCTCTAGGTTTTGCAAGAAATATCTTGTTAATCAAACCTAAATATAAGTATCGTGAAAGCAGACTCCTGCCTCCAGAAACACTATTTTGAAATTTGAACAAGTTTAAAGGCCTCCTAAACCTCAACAACGAGCAAAAAAGCCATGGAGGCATGTTCAGATTCATGAAATAAATTATGCATGATCAAAGTACATATGTGATAGTTTTTGAATGCTTCCTAGCCACACACATGTACAAAAGCGACAATGAAATTCCTACAACAGATAAATAAGACTAGTAAAATTCCATAAAAAAGAAAGGACAAGTCGAATGTTTAATCCATCAAAAAGATATCACGCAGGCGGAGTGAATTACTACAAACAGCCATATAACTGTCTACTTAGCAGTGTTTGAAAAGGCGCGAGGCACAAAAAAGCGCAAAGGCCTTTTGGAGCCTAGGCGCGAGGCGCACCGCGAGGCACGCGCCTCAAGAAGGCGAGGTGCATTTCTAATAAAAACAAAATATTATTAATAAGTCTTGTTTAAATTGATATTTTACATTAAAAAATTTCAAAATAGCCATACAAAAACAAAATAACCATAAAAAAATAAAAAAAATCACATGTATAAATGTTCTCAAACTAAAAAGAAAAAAAAATTGGTCTCAACTTTCAACTTAAAAACGCTTGATGCCTTGTTGCCAATGGGGGAAGAGAGAACGACCAAGAAAAAAAAAAAAAAAATTCAAATTTGGTTTTTTTTCAACCTCTCAACATTTTAATATTGAAAAAATTTAAAACCGAAAAATCCAAACCCTAGAAGACACATTAAATTTAAATATTACGAGGTGCGTCTAAGGTGGCGCCTCATGCCCTGAAGCACTGAGGGGCGCGCCTCGGGCGCGCCTTTTCGAACACTGCTACTTAGAAGCAGATTACTCATAAAAATTACCAATTCTAATGGCTATACAAGCGAAAAAAATGAAATATTCTGTCGTATGATTATAAAACTAAAAGAAAAACACAAGTGAAGAACAAGTTTGTCTTATAAAAAAATTTTAAAAAATGTTCAGGTTAAAAATATAAATGAAGATTCAACAGTGATTTTTTTGCTAGGTTGATGTATAATTAATCCAAAAACAAATGCATACCTCTGCCTGAATATACTGAACTTCTTTTACACGAAATTCAGCATTTTCACTTTTTTCCTCATTCTCAAGCACATCTCGAACATTGTTGGCCCATGTATCCTTCAAATCTTCACTATTGCTACATGCAGTCAAGTCAATGTCTCCATCAGGTAAATAGGTCTTGAGCGGCACTGATCCAAATGTGAAAACCTGAAAACCAGCATATGACATAACAATTTATCAGAAGCACCACCACATCCATTAATTACTCCTTAAAAATTAACAAAAAGACAAATAAGAATTTACCTACACCAGATAGGGAATCTCAAAGGTCTGATTTAGATAAGCTACTGATGCCAGCATTACGTCACACTGTCTCTTAAAGTAAACTGCTAGTAAGGTACTACAAATTGTTGTTGGTGTAAAAAATAGCATGCTGATTCCGGTTAAGGATTCTTACTGCGAGGTTTAAAAATGCTGCTACACATTAACTTCATATTCGTAGTCTTTTTCTGCCTATTATAATCCATAGAACCAAGTCAAAATCTAGGTGGTTCAGCAATCCCATAAAGCCCAGAATATAGGTTGCATGCCCTATCAAAGAACGAGTATTGAAAATGGTGGCATTTCTTTCTCTATCCCATATCTTTAATTTCTTAAACACCTGTTCCCCTTGATTTGAAAAACCATCATACCTTGATGTTACAATACATCCTACGTTAATATCATGATGCATGTTCTCATCCCAATTCTTGTTGAAGCAACCCAACACACGAGAAAGTCAAAAAATAAAAAATAAAAAAAAATTGCTTACATACTTTATTTCTTCTCATGCATCAAATCTGGACCATTACAAACCTAAATTAGCACACTTTTGTCTAAAATGGCCCAACCATATAATCCTCAAGTTTATACGTCAGATCGATCAACTTTAGGTACACTTCACTCCCAAATCCCACACAAACACTTTGTCCTTGAGCCAAACTTCCAGGTATACACCCTTTTCCACCATGAAGTATAAAACGTTACAGACGAGCTTCCAGTTTCAATCAGTTACACATACTATATATAAAACATACAGTAAGAAACAATACCAAGGAGAAATAACTGTGAGGAACTAAACCATCCTCTTAACGATTAATCTCCTAGCTAAAGGATGACAGTAAATATGAGATATTGAGCATGCTAAGTTATTTCAAAGATGAATAGCGAATTTCTTCCAACTTCCCAATAAACTCACAACAATAAGCACATAACAGCAAGCCTACATTTGAGCATTAAAGTTGATTTCTTGAAAAACTAATGATCTGAGATCATTTAAACTTAATCCCATGAAGTAACTCGAAGAAACCATATTACTGTAGCTGCATTCTCTCCTATAAAATGTCTGATGCATGAGTCTCCCACTAATTGGGGTTTGTAATATAGAGGGTCTTGGGAAACAAAGAAGCATGCTGGTCAAGCCAAGAATCAAGTAAAATCCTGATAATCCTTAAAATGATCCCTCTATAATTGCTTGATGCACTAACTAACCAAAATATAGCTCCATTTATCACCTAAAAGGCTAGAAAAGTCTACCCACCACAAAGAAAAGTTACATCGAATCAATTGCAACTAACAATTGGCCTCATCAATAGTCCCAGCATCCCATAATACATCAGCAGGTCCAACTTGCTCAACTCTGATATCTGAATTAACTAACATTTACTTCTCCAAATTAATAATAATAATAATAATAATAATAATAATAATAATAATCTAAAGAAGTAGCTCTTTTAACAAAAGAAATTAAGATCTTAGCTACTGATTTCACAATTACATTGAGAATTCGTTTGACTGACTACCATCTGAATATAAAAGCACATAATCTCAAGCAAGCAAACCTACCTGACAAGAAAAGCACTTCATGATAAGCCGCTGGACGTAAAGAGCCACAGCTTTCCTACGTTCCTCAGATGGTTGGTTGGGTTGTATGCACGCAATAAGCTCGGCAGTCCTCTCTTCAGCCATCGCCCATCTCTCCGCGTCGAGCACCTGGGTCACACTGGCCACTTGGCTGGGCAAGAGGCCATTGGGCATCAGGCTGCTCGGCTGAGCCCAGCCTTCATGCTTGCCCATGCAAGGCAACTATCGTCTGTAACTTCGCCGTGCCTCCTCTTCTTTCCCTCCTCTCTACGCCACAACAACCTCACCCTCTTCACAACTTAATTTCAATGTACACTATTACGCGAAGAAGTACAATAGAAACCCAACCAAAAATCCTTACTACCACAGAAACAACAAAAAGGCAAAGAACAATTTCTTCTTCCACCCCTCATTGCCAGGAGTAAGGCATTCAATAGCAGTGTTGGACAAACTCGACAAACTCACTTCTTCTAGTGCTTTATCCTGAAATCAAGAGCAGCTGTGTCAAAATTTGTGGCATTCTCTGCAGAACCAAGTAACCAAGTAACCAAGTAACCGTACTAACAATCAATCTGATCAAAGTAAACGCAAGCCTAAATCCTCACTACCCACCAAAAACTGAAGCAAATCAAACAAGCAATCCCTAAAACAAGGGCAAACAAAGGTTACAAAAGATCAAGATCGTGCCTTTCTCGCCAAATCCACGACTCCAAAGCCAAACCCAGAGATCCCGGGCCCAACAACGGAAAAACTCAAAACCCTCAACACAGAGAGCTCCGCCACGAGATCTCCCAACACCAATCGAACTCAAACGGATAGGGTGCACCCCACCCTCGATCGAAATGGGAAAATCTAGGGGAAAAGGGGGCCCGAGGCAAAACCCTACCCAAATGCGGCGGCTCCGGCGAATCCGATTCCTAGGGCGGCAACTTCGCGCGCCGGTGCTGGGCCTCGAGAGGCGACGATCGGAGGGCCGGGGCCGACGAGGGTTTGTAGGGGTAGGGTTCGGGGAGGATCGAGGAGGAGAAGAGAAAACGAAAAGAAATGGGTGGAAAGGAGTAAGAGAGAGAGAGAGAGAGAGAGAGAGGAAATGGGTCTGAGTACTTCCCTAGGGTGTCTAACGTTTACCCGAACGCAATCCTTTTCCTATTTATAAAAAAAAAAATAATAATAAAATAAAATAAAATAAAATAAAATAAAATTGTATTGTTGTTCCTTGTTTCTAGTTTTCATTATGAATTGCATAAAATGTCACATTTTTCGACCTAACACGGTTTGATCATACGTAAATTAACTCGTGACCTCAATTAATTTATAAACTAAACGTCCGTGTTTGTTTCGGTTTCGATGCCACGTGATTTTTTAATAATAAATCTTCCGACTTCGACGAAGCGAGGAACAAAATCAATTTTTCAGAATGCGAAAGTTCCTCACCTTCTAAGTTCCTTTTTTCAAATGGCCTCCAAATTGATTACAACAAAAAAATAAATTTATTTTAGAGTGTCAATTTGATATTTAAGAATGGATCAGATATCTCTGTAAAAAAAAAAAAAAAAAAAAAAAAAAAAAAAAAAAAAAAGAAGTTTAATCTTAACCCAATGTAAGAAAAAAAAAGAAAAAAGAAAAAAGAAAAAAGAAAGATAGTTTAGGAGTTATGAGATGTTGGATAACATGATCGATGAGAGTGAACAAGTAGGACTGTAAGGTCTCGTTTGATAACGAATTAAGACATAACTAGCTAATCCAGGAATAAGTATAAAATACGGAACTAGTGTAAAAAGCGCATTTGGGATGATTCCAGGAATAAGAAATTTTGTGTTTGATATGATAATGAGGAATAAGATGAATAAAAAGTATTAGTTAGGGTAAATTACTTTTTTACCCTCAACTTTATTATATAATAATAAAATAAAAGAGAGTGCCTCGGTAGACGTGAGAGGGTATTTAAGGAAAAAGTAAGAGAGTGGTTGGGAAGAGTGAGAACAGTAATTCCAGCTTATTTTAGTTGTACTGGAACAAGCTATACTAGTTGATTTCAGATACGTTTGGTAGAATAAGAGGGATATCCCCTTATTCCTTGTTCTAGCTCCGTACCTAACGGCCCCTAAGTATGTAATGTCAATGTGTTGGACCATGCTATGTAGGGATGGGCTTTTGCCAATCCAAGGCCCAGCACCACACTTAGCCCGAACTAGTTAAGGCCGTGCAACGCTGGCTTGGGCCGCGAGCCCATCCCATTTTTTAATTTTCTTTTTAATTTTATTTTATTTTTTAAAATATTATCAATATATATATATATTTGGTGAGTTAAGAACGAGTTGCACAGCCAAATTATGATGAAGCAAATTATTCTTCCGTGAATATAATTCAATTTAAATAATACTTTTAAATTAAATGTATTTAGAATTTGAATAGTTTAAATTATATTATAGTGAAAAACGAATACTTTTTAAAAATCAAGACTTAAACAGTGTCACTACAACAAAATTATACTATAACGACACTTTTAAATATTTTTAAAATATAAAAAAAGTGTCGCTGGCAAAAATACCAACACTTATGGTTAGTATTGCTATATGTGCCGTCGTTATGGTGTATAGCGACATATTTTTGTAATGTGTCTCAAAAATGTGTCCCTATAACCTAATTTTGGATATAGATGGAATATAAATAGGACACTTATACAAAAGTATCACAAACATGTGTCTCTATAACCTAATTTTGTTGTAGTGTGTTTTCGGTCTAGCGGGCATAGCCCATGTTGAGCCGGGCCCTCGAATTGCGATGGTACAATTCTTTCGTTTTATATTTTGTTTCTTCCATTGCAACTTACATATATTAGGTTATTTCTGTGATATTCTGCGTCCAAATCTGATAGTTATGCCAAAATTTTCAACTCATTCGAAACGATAGTAAATTGCTGGATGAAAATTAAAACAATTGAAAATGTATGGGATAGTTGAGTGGAGGATCAAAGTGTAAGAATGGTTTTCATAATTTAGCCTTCTTTTTTTATCCTTGATTTAGAGAAGGTTTGCTTCTTTAGGATATTATTGAAATGGTTTTGAGGTTGATTTGGAGCACCTATGATCAAACTATGTCAAATTGATTTGACTAACTCGATCATCGAACACGACTTTAGACTCCAAATCGATTGCCATTCTTATTTCAGTTCAATCGCGCGTAATATTATTCGATATGTTGTTTATTAGATATTGCAAAGTAAAAAGGATCAAACAATGTTATGATAGAGACAATTAAAGTCATATAAGTATTGTTGTTATAGTAATTTAGGAAGAATAGGATGGAGTCATGAGTTTAAACAATATTTATTCTCAGAATTAACATTGCGGAGAATTTTTTATCAGAGCTAAAAACATCTTAATCTTTGTAAGATAATATTTAATCTATCTATCAACCACTCCCACCGCTTGGAGAGCAAGAAAAAGCAAGAATTTTTTTTTTTTTTTTAAGTTACTCATACTAAAATATACTCTATAACATACTTTTATCAACAAAATTATAATATTTTATTCTAAGAATAGAATGAGACTTAATTTGTAGTTAACAAAAAAATGGTTTACTTTTTGCTCTCCTTTTTATATAAAATTGATTATGCTGGAACTTTGAAATCACTGATGAAAGTAAAGTTTATCTGTTTGTTTAAAAAAAAAAAAAATTGGGACTATTTATTGTTTGTCCTTTTTTAAGTTAGAAATTATATGCTAAACCCTCGTAATATTGTGTATTATATTTAAGACGGCTAAATATGCATGCATATATAAATTATGTGCACTTTGTTGTCAGTGTTGGGAAAAATATATGAAACTTATACACACTACATATGATTTTAAGCCTACTATTAAACCTTTATTTTGATTTTAATATTTTATTGTTAATTTATTTAATTTTAAATATTTTAATATGTCTATTTTATCAGTTTCTCTACTAATTAACTGACCTCTTTCATATATATATATATACATATATATATATATATATATATATATATATATATATATATATATATATATAGGATAGGGGGGGGGGGCGGGGGGTGACAGAGAAAAAAAAAAGGGAAATAAATAAAAGGGGATGGACTAATGAAGTCTCTGTTTCCATCTTTACCACTTTCCTCGATCAGATCTAGCACGAATCTAAAAGTAGATCTAATGGAGGAAAACTTATGAGTAGTGCAGCTACTATCCTCATGAGAGTATAATAACTGCACTATATATATATATATGCTAAATTACAGAAAATACCCTTCAAAGCTGTTTCACTTTATTCCCATATCTTTTAAAAACCTATATTTTATCCCCTCGTAATTACGAAATTGTGCATTTATTCCCCGTCGTCAGCATTTCATGAGTGAACCATCAATTTCTTAGTGGATATACAAAAAATACCCTTCAAACCCCATCCCTTCCCCTTGCCCCTTCACCGTTCGCCGGGTAGCATCGCCTCCATCGCCGCCGCCAAATGCGAAGATGCTGTCACGCGCCGCTCCTTCCCGACCCCTCCTCCTCCGCGAACTCCTCTTTCACCCCCTCCTCCGCCCGATCCTCCTCCTCGAACTCTGAACCGCAAACCGGTGCCGCCGTCGGAGTAGCCGTCTTCTCCGGCGGCGGCACTATGGATGGAGGAGTTTCGGTCACGGGCTATTAGAGAGAGAGCGTGACCGCGTTAGAGAGAGAGAAAGAGTCGGAGTAGAGAGACAGCAATGGGAAGACGCCTGTTCTGTGTACAGGGATAAGGGTATTATCGTTATTTCGCCTGTTCTGTTAACCCGTTGTCCCGGAAAGATAGTTATGTAATTAGGAAAGTTTTTTGTAATTTAGCCATATATATATAGCGTAGGGCTACTATACTCTTATGAGTATAAATCCCTTTATACTCATAACTTTTTTACCCTTGGACGAAGGAATGTGCAGTTAGGATGATAGTTGTCCCCCTAGGGTTTACTAGGTTTGTTGGGAAAATAGTAAAAATCTTAGAAACTACTATAATCCTAACCGCACATTACTTCATCCAAGGGATAAAAATTTATGAGTACGAAAAAATTTTACTCATAAGAGTATAGTAGCCGGACCATATATATATATATATATATATATATGCATTTGTTGTATTTCTTTTATTACAATTTCTTCAATCTTAAATATTTGATAACTATATATATTAATTAATTAAAATATTATTTATCCACAGTAAAATGCAAGTTCTATGTTAGTTATTCTAATTTTGCTGTCACATAGCATAAAAGGAACACTATATGGTTCTCTAAAAAAAGCTCTAAACTCCCCACCACTTAACCATTTCATCTAAAGTGAAGAATTTATATTAAAAAAAAATATTAAGGCTGCGTTTAGTTCGGGAATAAGAAAAATTTAGTTACACAGGGGATAGGTATAAGTTATGGGATAAGCAAGAATTAATATAAATTTGCGTTTGATTGGATAGTTGAGTTATACCGGGAATAAAGAAAATTGTGTTTGGTAAATTATATAGAAATAAGAAGAACAAGAAGAATAAGAAAAAATTGTGTTTGGTTGGGTATGGAGGAATAAGAAGAATTGAGAGGGGATAAATATGTGTGTGTATTGACTATTTTGCCCTTTAAATTAAAGTTTAAGTGGGAGTAAAAATTTTAATTTTTAAATTTATATAAATTTTAATAAATTTATAAAATAATTGTATAAATTTTAAAAATTTAAAATTAATAATTTTTTTTACAAAACTGAAATAAAATAAAATTTTTAGATTTATTAAAAAATAAGTTAAAAAAATAATATTTATTAAATAAAAAATTTTAAATTTTAAAATTTATATATTTAAATATCTTTTAAAATTTAAAAATTCTAATTTAAAAAAATAAAAAAACTAATTTTTATTAGTGTATGGAAAAAAAAAAGGAAAAAAAAAAGAAAAAGAAAAAGGTGCCGTGGAGAGAGAGAGAGAGAGAGAGGAGAGAGAGAGAGAGACAGAGGAGGTGCAAAGAGAGAGAAGGAAAAGAAGGCCCACGTGATGCTACCCCCCTGGCCTCGATTCCCGTGCCTTACCTCTTATTCCACCTTTAGATAAGAATTGTTGTTCCCATCTAAATCCGGAATAATGGGTTTCGATAGAAACAGCAATTCCCAAAAAAATCTATCTAAATCCGAAATAATGGGTTTCGATAGAAACAGCAATTCCCAAAAAAAATTTTTGTGTTTGGGTATTAAAACGGGGATAAGGGGTTATCCTCCCTTATCCCCGTTACCAAACGCAATGTAAAGAGCCGAAGAAGAAAAAAAAAAAAAAAAAAAAAAAAAAAAAAAAAAAACCCTAAAGTTGAGCATATTATTTTAGAATGGCCGATAATAGAGAGGTTTCGATTCATTTTTAGTTTATATTTTTTTTTAAAAAAAACAATTGCTTATATACTTTTGAAAATTTTTATATATTTTTTTTTAAAAAAATAATTGCTTATATACTTTTGAAAATTTTTCTATTTTTTTATTTATTTCTTTTAGAAGGCTAATATTAAAAATTTCTTATTAACATTTTAAATTCTTTCAAATATACTCTGGAGTTAAATTTTATTAGTAAACTTTTAGCAACAGCTATTATCTCTGTAAAATTATTATTTTGATCTTTTAAATATATTCTTATACCATCAATAACTTTTCTTATTTGTCTCTAAGTTAGAGACAAAAAAAAAAAAAAAAAAATTGACTCATTCCTTTTCAATTATACTTTTCTTCCGTCACCAACTTTTCTTATTTATTCTTAAGTTAGAAGTAAAAAAAAATATATTTTGATTTTTTCTTAAAACATAGATAGAAATTTAATTTAGATTTAATCGAAAATGTCTAAACTCACACAAGTACTAATTAACAGCAGGAGTATTATTTTCAAATGACTGAAAAATATACGACGGATATATTAGAAATAAAAAAAATAAAAATATATCAGATATTTTAAAAGTTTTGAGAGGTATATAGATAATTATCTTTTTTTTAAAAAATTCAATTAATTCTTTCTAACTTGGTTACTCAATGGACATTCAAATACTCTAAGATTGATTTTTGAAATTGAATGTGCAGAATTTTTTTTTACCCTTTTTGACACTCCATTTGTATAAAAATACCGAGAAAAAAATGGCATTTCATAATGATCCATATTTTTTTTTCTGCAAAAGTAAATAGAAAGAACTTTTGATCCAAGAGTTTTGATCCGAGAGAAAATTACTTTATTTTTTCTTTTTTTCTTATCCCATTCTTCGAATCCAAATGAAGTATTGTACACCGCGGTCTTACTCAAAAATTAATCCATATTGCAAAATTTCACTATCAAATTTATCTAACATGTTCATAATCACAAGCCAAACAAAAACCAAGTTCCAAGCAAATGTATCCAAGCTCATTGATAAAACTTTAGTAAAAAGCTTCCTAACTAGATTAGTTGAGTATTTTTTATTATTAAATTTAAAAAAAAAAATTAAAAAAAATAATTATAATTTTTAAATAAAAATAAAACTGACACATGACAGCGTATCAGGATGTTGAGGAGACTTGTTGGAGAGTTTCTCACTAAAGTTTTTTTTTTATGTGTACAGAGAAATCACTATGGGATTTCATTCATGTTTAAGAAAGTGCACTGAATTGATATGTAAGATAATGTAATTGTGATGGTTTCCTTCCATCCAATGTGTCAAATTAAGATAGAAAGAAATAAAAAATAAAGGATTAAATGTTATGAATTTTATATTAACATATTTCATGATTTGTGTCGAAATTTTGAAATGATCAAATTATCAAATCAGCAGCGAAGACTTAATAAAGATTCATCAAAGAGCTCAAGATGACACTAGGTATGATTAAAATTTTTATGATGATTTAAGTTTATTTACAATATTTGAAATCATAAATTAATCAAAACCGGATTAGAAGAGATTTTGGAAACTAGGATTTTATCTTATAACTTATTTTAAGTATGAATTCCGGTACGTGATTAGTTTTGTTAACTTTTTCTTTAAAAAATTTATTATTATATATTGAGTACCGAAATCATACTTGGAGTTCCTCAAAATCCGTCACAAAATTTTCTTGAAATTGCATAGGGCACCAGTACCTGACTTTGAGTACCAGTACATAATAGAAAATTGTCTGTTGCGACATTGAGTATCGGTACACAACATTCAGTTATAATTTGAATTCTAACTCGACTCTAATTGTATTCCAAAGGTTATAAATAAATATTTAGGATTTCTTAAGAGATACCAACCAACTTAGAAAAGACCTGAGAGCAACTCTAGAGGGCAGGTTTTCATTGTTCATCCTTTTAGCCTTTCTTAGGTCAATTCGACAGTTTTCCACGATATATTTTTATCGAATTGATCTAATCTTTCATTCTTGGTTCTCTAATATTATTCTATGCAAATAATCACCATCAAAGCCTATACTTCTGTTACGGCTGAGTTTGCGTCAAGAATTTGACGTGGCGCCTTGGATTCGACGTGGTGAGGGTGTTTCGTGGATTCGAAACGTATTGCTCGTGGATTCGGATGGCATCGTGGATTCAACGTGTTGAAGGCTTTGTGGATTCGAAGTGTGAAAGTTTCGTAAATTCGAAATGTAGCGTTTGTGGATTCGAACGTGTGCGTGGACCTGCAGTTGGTGAGCACTGTTGGCTATTTATTTATGGGTTAAAAATAGGTCCAACTTCCTGCCCGTGACAATAGGCCCAGGAGACTAATAAGTTGAGTTGGGTGAGCCCAATAAGTTGAGTGGGGCTGCGGTCCACAATAGACCTAACGGCAAGAGGCCCAACAATAGACCCAACGTCCAGGTGGGTTGAGTCGAGACCCGTGGGCGCTGTGTCTGTACGCTTTAAGTGAATTGGTTGCGTATTTCTAACAGCTCGAGCTTTTGGAATTAATGGTTAGCGCCAACGATCCTACAAGTGGTATCAGAGCCAGTGGCACGGGTTCGATTCCCACACGGTGCAGGTGTTGGGGGTGGGATTGTTGGCTATTTATTTATGGGTTAAAAATAGGTCCAACTTCCTGCCCGTGACAATAGGCCCAGGAGACTAATAAGTCGAGTTGGGTGAGCCCAATAAGTTGAGTGGGGCTGCGGTCCACAATAGACCTAACGGCAAGAGGCCCAACAATAGACCCAACGTCCAGGTGGGTTGAGTCCGGTCGAGACCCGTGGGCGCTGTGTCTGTACGCTTTAAGTGAATTGGTTGCGTATTTCTAACAGCTCGAGCTTTTGGAATTAATGGTTAGCGCCAACGATCCTACAAGAGCACAAGATCCAAAAAAGTTGGAAGAAAGGTTGGAGTCCGTGGAATCGGTAATCACATTATAATCTTTCTTTTCTTAATGTATTGTTATTGCGTGTTGGTTCCGTAAATTTTTTCCTCCAAGGAGAAGTTTTTTCACGTAAATCTCAGTATGCAAATTTTATTTTTCGCATTTATTTTTATTATATTAAAATTTTTATTTTTGAATATTATATCTATTCACCCCCCTCTAGATCTTTGATAGAATCTATTTAGATTCTTAAAGATTCATAACCAACAATAAAAACCTGCTATAATAAGATGATGAGAGTAGATATGTTATGTATAAGGATTATTCTATATTCAATTTCAGCCACAAATAGGATAAATAGGTTTCACTTATAGCATGATATGTAAGGATGGAACTGAGTAAAATGATGCATTTGAGAAGATTCATTTCATCTAATGCATCTAATGGTAGAAAGTAATCAATTCGCATATATATATATATATATATATATATATATATATATATATATATATATATATATATATATATATAGTCCGGCTGGAATACTATCGATAGCACTAAATAATTGATGCTATCAAATTTCTAATCTTTGAATGAAAGGATGTGCGGTTGAAATTATAGTGGTCCCCTAAGATTTTTACTATTTAATCAATTACCCACTAAATCTTAAGAGGCCACTATCATCCTAAGCGCATATTTCTTAATTTAAATGATAAAAAATTAATAGCACCAATAACTTGATGCTAATAATAGTATTCCGACCTAGTTCATATATATATATATATATATATATATATATATATATATATATATATATATATATATATATATAACATTTGTATTATAATAAAGAGAGATGAGGTTAATTTGTAGAAAGAAAAAATAATTTTCCAAATTTTGTGTTCGTATTTAATTTTTATTAGCTTTACTCTAAACAAATTGAGTAAAATATTTCGTGCAGAAGCAACAAGCAACATCGGAGGACTTTTTTTTTCAAAATGATCCCATAAAATTTTATAATTTATAAAATAATTTTATCAAAATTTTATTTTTAAAACTAATCCTATTTTTACCATATCACTGCCACGAGTGCATGATGGGCAGAAGGCGGTGAATCGTTCACTGCCTTCTGAAAGACGGTGAATGATTCATCACCTTCACAGATAATCTTGTAAAGGCGGTGAACGATTCACCGTTTTTAACACTGCCTCCTAATCCTCTTAAAGGCGGTGAATCATTCAACGTTTTCTTCATTAAATTAAAGATGGTGAACGATTCACCGCCTTTAACGCCTCCCTCACGACTAAGCCAATTTCAAAGAAAATTGGCTAAACCTCTTAAAGACGGTAAATCGTTCACCGCCTTTAAGTCAATGAAGAAGGCGGTGAACGATTCACCGCCTTTAACATAAACAAGAAGGCGGTGAATTGTTCACCGTCTTTAAGTCAATGAAAAATGCGATGAACAATTCACCGCCTTTAACATAAACAAAAAGGCGGTGAATTGTTCACCACCTCTAATATAATGAAGGACGTGGTGAATGGTTCACCGCCTCTAATACAATGAATGACGCGGTGAATGGTTCACCGCTTTTAACCTGCTTATAATCTCAGAATTTTTTGCTAAGTCAAAATATTAGAATTTATACAAGATTTTTCACAACAATCAAAATTTAAACCAAAAACTTAATCACAGTATGACTTAACCACAACAATCAAAATTTAAACATAAAACTTAACCACAATAAGAATTTACCAATAAGCAATAAAGAAATATCAACATCACAAAAATTTCATTAATACGCCCACGCCCACGAGGAACATCAAGCTCAATAATTGGTATATCATCAAGAGGCTTGATGACTGCCAACTGATTAAGATCCTCGATAATAGCGCCCTAATCATGCTTAGGAATCTCCTAAATCTCCTGTGATTGTGGTCGGTCAGTCGAAATAAGTTTGTCATACTGGTGTTGGAAGGAAATATGGTAAGGGTATAAGGACCCGACCCACTAGCAATAATAACTCGTTGAGCCCAAACCACAGTCCAAAATGTTAAAGCCCAGTTATTATCGCTAGCGTGCAGATGTTTATATACCCAATCACAACCTATTCCCATCCGATGTGGGACTATTGAGGTATTACAGACTCCCCCCATTTAGGCCTGACGTTCTCGTCAGCCCAAACACACACACAACCCAAGATCACCATGTGATGTAAGACTTGTCTCACTAGCCCTGTCATTTAGACCAAGGCTCAGTAGAGATTCGTTACACACTTCCGGCTGGTGACTTGCTCTGATACCAAATGTAACGACCCAACCTACTAGTAATAATAACTCGTTGGGTCCAAACCACAATCCAAAATGCTTAAGCCCAATTATTATCACAATCTATTCCCATCCGATGTGGGACTATTAGGGTGTCACAAGTGGCCTGAATGGGATGAGATGGAGATCTTGGCACCTAATAAGGTTCGATAATGAAGGAGGTCGAATAAAAATTAAATTACAGTTTTAGTGATAAAATAATTAGTTAATTTGAATTTCAAGACTTATTTAAAAAAATTTACTGATATGAAGGTACCTGACGACTCGATGTCGATGCATGAGCATAAGCTGAACCACGATTTCGGTGTCACTCGATGTCGATGCGTGAGCATGAGCTGAACCACGATTTCGGTGTCACAAAGGATTTATGTCGCAAAATATGATGGCTGTTGTATTCTTTGATCATAACTTTTTATTTGTATGCACCGGTTAGGAAGGAGCTGCCGCTGCCGCTGATATGCGGATACTCAGATGGGCCTTTGAAAGGAGCTGCCGCTGATATGCAGATACTCAGATGGGCCTTTGAAAGCGGAGGTTTTACCGTATCTGAAGGTATCATTTAAAGCGAAATATTTATTTCATTTTGTTCATTATTATTGCTTAAATTTATTTTTCAAAAGTTGTATACACTTCTGTTATATCTATAGAAAAATATTATCCGGTCGATTCCGGATACGCGAATACCGATAGATTTCTGGCGCCGTACAGAGTCAATTTGATAGTAACACACGTGGTCGTATACATCGTTCTGCGCGGGACTTGTATAATTATCGGCACGCCCAATTAAAAAATGTGATAGAGAAGAGCTTTGGGATATTAAAGAAGCAATTCAAAATATTAAATATTGCTACACCGTTTTCCTTATAGAGTGCAGTGTCTAATTGCTATGGTGATCCACAATTTTATTCGACGGCAACAAGAAAATGATAGATATTTTAACGAAACGCTAGACCCACAGTCTCCAGAGGATGAAGCGGAAGTGACGACTACTTTTCCTAGTACATCAGAGTCACGACGGTGAAACGATATTCCAAGAGGATGAAGCGGAAGTGACGACTACTTTTCCTAGTACATCAGAGTCACGACGGTGAAACGATATTCCAACACGTATTACCGAGCAGTTGTGGAATAATAGAAGTTAGATAAATTATTAAAAATGACTATAAATTTTTAAAGTTAGAATTAATGTTGTAATATTATGTTAATCAGATTATTAAATAGTTTATTTTGTTTATATGTAATGTTAATTGGACTGTTAACTAAAAACAAGTGTTTTCCGTGGTTATGAGATCGTTATTGTTTGATGATAATTTTAATCTCTATACCATGCATGATTTTATGCATGATTTCATATTTGTATAAATTTCGACTTATCTTTTATACTAATTAAAAGTCACAATTTGATTATATTATTGCCTGTTGCTTTAATAATTTTTTGCGCAACTATTTAATTTAACAATGTATTGAACAATTAATTTTTAAAAAATAAAAATATACATTTTTAGCAAGTAATATTTTTTTAATATTATTATTAAATTTTTAAAATTTTATCTTTACAGGATAATAATATTTTAATTTTTAAATAATATTAATAAATTTTTAAAATAATAAGAATTAAATATAATTTTATATAACATCTAAATTATTAAATAATATATATAAAAATTATTATATTTAAAAAGTTATAATTCAATCTTTAATTATTAATTTTAATACTTAATTAAAAATAAGGGCATTTTAATCTTTTAACACAAAAAATCAACTTTCTATTCCTCTTATTTTTCAATCACTTCTAAACATTATTTTTCTTATAACTGATACTAATCTAATTCCCAACCAAACATAAATTTATGTTAGTTCCAACATGTTCCCAAATTTATACATATCTGTACTACTAATTCTCTTTTATACTCCAACCAATTGCCGCTTGCCATGTCTCGCCCATGTGTTCATGAAGAATTGATTCACTTCAGAAATTAAATCTTCTTTCGGACACGCAAGTAACCTAGCCAATCTTCTAGCCCCCAATGCAAAAGCACTGCGAATTCTTAAGAAATTGCCTGAAAGAAAACCAAAGGCGCATTCAACAATAACACATAAGCCAGCCTGCAAGAGGAATCATATTTACTAGCAAAGGCATCCAAAAAGTATAAACTAGAGAAGGAAAACAATAACCACACAATTGCATACATAAGTGAAAATTACATGAACACAATATATAGTTCAAGAAGCACTGCAAACAAGAAACATGCATCAGGAGTGGTATGTGAATAGCATTTGAAATAGGGGAAAAAACAAAGAGGTACATAATGCAAAAAAACAAGTCATAAAGTACAACACACTTGGACAAAATGAACAATGGCAAATAAAATGCAAGCAGTTGGGTAAAAAATATTGTCACCATATGGATTTATTTATTATTGATATTTAAGTCAACAAGTCAATGACACCATGAAGTCTTGTCATCATGGTAAGCCTTCAAAGGAAGTTAAATTGGCATAATCGGCTCTTTTATTAAAAAAAAAAAAAACCATAGGAAAAGAGGTAAAATACAACCAAAATGCAAGTAAATACAGCAGTAACCATCATGACATTAGAAGGTTTGGAAGTGCAATAAGAACCTATAGGATAAGAATTAGATCAAATTGTCAGGAAAACACACACGCGCACACACACAAAGAGAGAGAATAGTAAATGGGCTCAATGTATCACTAGGAGTTTCCAGTAGTTAATTATAAAATATCCAAATGACGGTGCCTTTAAAGTTCGTACAGTAAACAATAGTAAAATGATTTTTTTAATCAAGAGGAAGGAACTTAGTATTTAGTAGGCAGTTTCTGTGCAGCCATAACATCAATGAGAAGAAATAGTACTTAGTGGAACAGAAAGGTAGAATACCTTTGCTAACACTCTGCCCAAGATTGTTGTTTGTACGTAAAGGATCAATAACATTAAAATGCTTGGATACAAAAGGCTGTCCCTGGTTTCCCTGACCATCCGGCGGAACGGCATAAACGCTAATGCAGCTTTCAAGAAACTGTTTACTAAGCAACAAGTCACCACTATCCCTTCGTGGAGGCTCCGCTGCATAATGTTTTAAATGAGGTTATAAGAAAACAAGTTCTTAGATAATATTAGCAATAAAAAAATTGCTATGCTATCAGTGTGAAGTTACCGGTCATATCTGGGAGGGAACTGATAGGAACGGGACCCCACAGGCTAACACAAAAGCTCTCCCAATCAAAGTTGCTGAAAAATTCCAGAAAACGATATAACACCTGCCAGCATACAACAATTGCTATTAGACTACACATTGAGAAAAGAAAATAGGTAGAAATCAAGAAACAAAACTCACCTCAAGTGGACCAGCAAATGAGTTGTTGAAAACATGAAATATGTAAAGAACCAAGGTCTCCAATGCATAAGTAGAGATAAGACCATGATGAGCACCTAGTATACGACTCTCATAATAACACCAGGCCTTGATCAGGATAATACTCCGCTTGAATAGATGATCTTTCTTTATCAAAGCATCAATCTACACACAAGTTCAAATTTTAATAAGAGGTTATATGCAGCCAGAGGAAAAATCAGCACAACCTAATTATGTTCAGCCAATATTTGAAGCTCCACTCACCTCTTCAAGGAAACAAAGTCTACATAAACCAACTACTTGATTAAAGGAGATGTCAACAGCGATGTTTTCTACAAGACACTTTATTATCTTACCCTGCACAGATGATCAAAAGAAGCTGGGAATCAGATACTCACTAATTTTTTTGGAAAGTTGAACAGAACCTAGATCTGCTAAAAAACACTGAAAATAAAAGCAAGTATCATCAAAGAAATCACAGAGAGGAAACACGGAATTTAAATGTGCATATTTTTAAGTCGAGAACATAGAAACAATTAATGTCCGAAGTAATGATCTGCATTACTCTAAAGGAATACTCATTCATGATGATAGTATTAAGGACCACAAAGAAATAGCACCAGATAATATGCTATTTGTTGGCCAGTCTTCACAAACAAGTTAACAAACTAATAGGAATGAAGCTGCCAAAAACAAGCTTGGTTTTTATCTGCTCTAGGTTTTGTGAGAAATATCTTGTTAATCAAACCTAAATATAAGTATCGTGAAAGCAGACTCCTGTCTCCAGAAACACTATTTTGAAATTTGAACAAGTTTAAAGGCCTCCTAAACCTCCACAACGAGCAAAAAGCCATGGAGGCATGTTCAGATTCATGAAATAAATTATGCATGATCAAAGTACATATGTGATAGTTTTTGAATGCTTCCTAGTCACACACATGTATAAAAGCGACAATGAAATTCCTACAACAGATAAATAAGACTAGTAAAATTCCATCAAAAAGAAAGGACAAGTCGAATGTTTAATCCATGAAAAAGATATCATGCAGGCAGAGTGAATTACTACAAACAGCCATATGACTGTCTACTTAGCATAGTTTGAAAAGACGTGAGGCGTAAAAATGCGCAAAGGCCTTTCAGAGCCTAGGCACAAGACGCGCCCCGAGGCACACGCCTCAAGAAGGCGAGGCGCACTTCTAATAAAAATAAAATATTATTAACAAGTCTAGTTTAAATTGATATTTTGCATTAAAAAAATTTCAAAATAGCCATACAAAAACAAAATAACAATAAAAAAATAAAGAAATCACATGTATAAATGTTCTCAAACTAAAAAAAAGAAAATTAGGTCTCAACTTTCAATTTAAAAACGCTTGATGCCTTGTTGCCATTGGGGGAAGAGAGAACGACCAAGAAAAAAAAAGAAAGAAAATATTCAAATTTGATTTTTTTTTTTTCAATCTATTAATATTTTAGAATATACATTGAAAAAATTTAAGACCGAAAAATCCAAACCCTAGACATATTAAATTTAAATATTACGAGGTGCGTCTGAGGCGCGCGCCTCATGCCCTGAAGCGCTGAGGCACGCGCCTAGCCGAGGCGCGCGCCTGATTCAAACACTGCTACTTAGAAGCAGATTACTTATAAAAATTACCAATTCTAATGGCTATACAAGCAAAAAAAATGAAATATTGTGTCGTATAAATATAAAACCAGAAGAAAAACACAAGTGAAGAACAAGTTTGTCTTATAAAAAATTTTAAAAAAGTGTTCAGGTTAAAAATATAAATGAAGATTCAACAGTGATTTTTTTGCTAGGTTGATGTATAATTAATCCAAAAACAAATGCATACCTCAGCCTGAATATACTGAACTTCTTTTACACGAAATTCAGCATTACCACTTTTTTCCTCATTCTCAAGCACATCTCGAACATTGTTGGCCCATGTATCCTTCAAATCTTCACAATTGCTATATACAGTCAAGTCCATGTCTCCATCAGGTAAATAGGTCTTGAGCGGTACTGATCCAAATGTGAAAACCTGAAAACCAGCATATGACACAACAATTTATTAGAAGCACCACCACATCCATTAATTACTCCCTAAAAATTAACAAAAAGAAAAATAAGAATTTACCTACACCAGATACAGAATCTCAAAGGTCTGATTTAGATAAGCTACTGATGCCAGCAGTACATCACACTGTCTCTTAGAGTTAACTGCTAGTAAGGTACTACAAATTGTTGTTGGTGTAAAAAAATAGCATGCTGATTCCGGTTAAGGATTCTTACTGCGAGGTTTAAAAATGCTGCTACACATTAACTTCATATTCGTAGTCTTTTTCTACCTATTATAATCCATAGAACCAAGTCAAAATCTAGGTGGTTCAGCAATCCCATAAAGCCCAGAATATAGGTTGCATGCCCTATCAAAGAACGAGTATTGAAAATGGTGGCATTTCTTTCTCTATCCCATATCTTTAATTTCTTAAACACCTGTTCCCCTTGATTTGAAAAAACCATCATACCTTGATGTTACAATACATCCTACGTTAATATCATGATGCATGTTCTCCTCCCAATCCTTGTTGAAGCAACCCAACACACGAGAAAGTCAAAAAAATAAAAAAAAATAAATAAAAAAAAAAAAAAAATTGCTTACATACTTTATTTCTTCTCATTCATCAAATCTGGACCATTACAAACCTAAATTAGCACACTTTTGTCTAAAATGGCCCAACCATATAATCCTCAAGTTTATACGTCAGATCGATCAACTTTAGGTACACTTCACTCCCAAATCCCACACAAACACTTTGTCCTTGAGCCAAACTTCCAGGTATACACCCTTTTCCACCATGAAGTATAAAACGTTACAGACGAGCTTCCAGTTTCAATCAGTTACACATACTATATATAAAACATACAGTAAGAAACAATACCAAGGAGAAATAACTGTGAGGAACTAAACCATCCTCTGAACGATTAATCTCCTAGCTAAAGGATGACAGTAAATATGAGATATTGAGCATGCTAAGTTATTTCAAAGATGAATAGCGAATTTATTCCAACTTCCCAATAAACTCACAACAATAAGCACATAACAGCAAGCCTACATTTGAGCATTAAATTTGATTTCTTGAAAAACTAATGATCTGAGATCATTTAAACTTAATCCCATGAAGTAACTCAAAGAAACCATATTACTGTAGCTGCATTCTCTCCTATAAAATGTCTGATGCATGAGTCTCCCACTAATTGGGGTTTGTAATATAGAGGGTCTTAGGAAACAAAGAAGCATGCTGGTCAAGCCAAGAATCAAGTAAAATCCTGATAATCCTTAAAATGATCCCTCTATAATTGCTTGATGCACTAACTAACCAAAAGATAGCTCCATTTATCACCTAAAAGGCTAGAAAAGTCTACCCACCACAAAGAAAAGTTACATCGAATCAATTGCAACTAACAATTGGCCTCATCAATAGTCCCAGCATCCCATAATACATCAGCAGGTCCAACTTGCTCAACTCTGATATCTGAATTAACTAACATTTACTTCTCCAAATTAATAATCTAAAGAAGTAGCTCTTTTAACAAAAGAAATTAAGATCTTAGCTACTGGTTTCACAATTACATTGAGAATTCGTTTGACTGACTACCATCTGAATATAAAAGCACATAATCTCAAGCAAGCAAACCTACCTGACAAGAAAAGCACTTCATGATAAGCCGCTGGACAAAAAGAGCCACAGCTTTCCTGCGTTCCTCAGATGGTTGGTTGGGCTGTATGCACGCAATAAGCTCGGCAGTCCTCTCTTCCACCATCGCCCATCTCTCCGCGTCGAGCACCTGGGTCACACTGGCCACTTGGCTGGGCAAGAGGCCATTGGGCATCAGGCTGCTCGGCTGAGCCCAGCCTTCATGCTTGCCCATGCAAGGCAACTATCGTCTGTAACTTCGCAGTACCTCCTCTTCTTTCCCTCCTCTCTACGCCACAACAACCTCACCCTCTTCACAACTTAATTTCAATGTAAGTACAATAGAAACCCAACCAAATATCCTTACTACCACAGAAACAGCAAAAAGGCAAAGAACAATTTCTTCTTCAACCCCTCATTGCCAGGAGTAAGGCATTCAATAGCAGTGTTGGACAAACTCGACAAGCTCACTTCTTCTAGTGCTTTATCCTGAAACCAAAAGCAAATGTGTCAAAATATGTGGCAATCTCTGCAGAACCAAGTAACCAAGTAACCAAGTAACCGTACTGGCAATCAATCTGATCAAAGCAAACGCAAGCCTAAATCCCCATTACCCACCGAAAACTGAAGCAAATCAAACAAACAATCCCTAAAACAAGGGCAAACAAAGGTTACAAAAGATCAATATCGTGCTTTTCTCACCAAATCCACGACTCCAAAGCCAAACCCAGAGATCCCGGGCCCAACAACGGAAAAACTCAAAACCCTCAATACAGAGAGCTCCGCCACGAGATCTCCCAACACCAATCGAACTCAAACGGATTAACCCTGCTGGTGTGCACCCCACCCTCGATCGAACTGGGGAAATCTAGGGGAAAAGGGGGCCCGAGGCAAAACCCTACCCAAATGCGGGGGCTCCGGCGAATCCAATTCCTAGGGCGGCAGCTTCGCGCGCCGGTGCTGGGCCTCGAGAGGCGACGATCGGAGGGTCGGAGCCGACGAGGGTTTGTCGGGGTAGGGTTCGGGTAAGGTCGAGGAGGAGAAGAGAAACGAAAAGATATAGGTGGAAAGGTGTAAGAGAGAGAGAGAATGGGTCTGAGTTCTTCTCTATCTTTTACCCGAACGCAATCCTTTTCCTATTTATAAATAAATAAGTAAATAATAAAAAAATAAAAATAAATAAAAAAATTGTATTGTTGTTCCTTGTTTCTAGTTTTTATTATGAATTGGATAAGATGTCACATTTTTCGACCTAACATGGTTTGACCATATGTAAACTAACTCGTGACCTCAATTAATTTATAAACTAGACGTCCGTGTTTATTTCGGTTCCAATGCCACGAGATTTTTTGTAAGTATGTCTTTCGATTTCGAAACAAAATTAATTTTTCAAAATTCAAAAAATTCTAACTTTCTAAGATTCTTCTTTCAAATGGCTTCAAAATTGATTGCAACAAAATAATAATTAATTCGGATCTAAATTTGGACCGTGCTACGTGGGATGGGCTTTAGCCAATCCATGCCCAGCACCACACTTAGACCGAACTAGTTAAGACCCTGCAATGCTGGCTCGTGCCGCGAGCCAATCCCATTTTTAAATTTTCATTTTAATTTTATTTATTTTTTAAAATATTATTAATATATATTTATTTAACCAGATAAAGCAAATCATTCAGTTTAAATAATATTTTTTAAATAAAATGTATTTAGAATTCGATAGTTTAAATTATTATATTACAGTAAAGAAGGAATATTTTTTAAAAAATATGTCAGATAGATAAGACTTAAAACAGTGTTTTCGGTGTAGCCGACACAGCCCAGATGGGTCGGGTCGTATCGGGCCATGTGGAGCTGGGCCCCCGGATTGTAATGGCACAATTCTTTCGTTTTATATTTTATTTTTTTCACTACAATCCCAATTCAAAGTCTAATTGTTTTACATTTTCAGCTAAAGTTATTTCAAAATAAACAAAGTATGTAAGCATACTATCTTTCTCTCTCAAAAAAAAAAAAAACTTACGAATTGTATGTAGGATGAAAATTAAAACGATTGAAAATGTTGTTAGTATTTTACGCAAAATAAACACAACGAAAAATGAAATCAAATAAACAAATATTTAAAAAACTTGATATCCGATCTCAACACCACGCAAAATAGAATTCCTTATGTATTTAAGATTAAACGAAGAATAAAAATCTAATCTTCACCTTCTCACGGAAAGATGTATAGCGCAATTCTACAACGTGAAATTTGGTTTTCTTGAAGCCGCACACGTCCGACCTTTACGGGTATCCACACGAGCTTATCAATCTGATCCAAATTCCTACACGAGATCGAGATTAGATCGAGATTGTTGATCTGATCGAAATTCTTACCGGAGTGCTAACTTTCTTGCTTCTTTGAATGTAAATATTTAGAAAAGAAGAAAATGAGGAAAGAGATAACGGTTAGGGTTTTCTCTTTTCTTTTCTTTCTCTTAAAAAAAACTCATACGTATAAAGAGGGATATAATCCCTTTTATAATTATTGAGATAATCATTAAGATAAATATTAGGATAAACTTAAAATTAGATTTAAGTTTATCTTATCCATAATCGGTTCAATCGATTAAATCCTAATTTAATTCTAGTTGAACTCAATCCTAATTTGATCAAATCAAATCATTAATGCAACATTTGCACTTAAGTCCTCTCACAACTCACTAACTATTAGTAAGTCCTCTCTTGTAATATTTGCACTTTAATATTCTTAATTTGTAATAATTACAAATTAGTCTAATTATCAACATATTGATAATTAAGTCCTCAGGCGATTCAAAAATCGCGATCCAACTATTTGATCAGTCGTAACCTCTTATATGTGTGACCCCATAGATTCTATTATATCTGGTAGTGAGATATATTATGATCACCATCAACAATATCGCTGAAACTCTTTTCAGTGGGTTAGAACAATTCAAACTCAACCCAATAAGAATTATCGATTATCCGGATAATTTTCGTAAGTCCTACTATCCGCCAGTGACGCCTAGCAGCATGTAGTGACATTCCAGTAGAATAGAATACTGAACCTCTAGGTGCAGTTAACGTGTGATACAATCCTTCTATCAGGAGTCCCAACTAGACGAAGGTCATGCAATTGCTCGTCAAACCCTACCGTTTGTCATATGTCAAATTTATTCGACTCGAGTTTCTAATATCGGACCGTTATTTTCTACGCCTTGGCCAAGGTTTTCTAAACTAGATCTCATAAATCACATAGGACTAACTCTCTTATCTATTAAGGGCGATAGATTCCATATAGGTGTACACCCTATTCCTACAACGAACCTACTGTAGCCAACATGCACTGTAAGGACCCAAATGGCTAGGGACCAAGTGTATGCAAAGTCAAATTACAGTAACCCCATTGCGAATAGCCGAGACACCGCAGGTCAAAGGACCAGTCACACTACTGCAATATCGAGTAAGTCACTGATGAGTGAGTAGACATCCAAGTTACTTCTCGTGATGGTCACGCTCGATACCCTTATTCTTCAACAACCACCTGAACATTTGCTCCAGTGTCCCACACTGTTGACTCGAGACTCGTCTACCCTAAAAGGGAAGTGACCTGTGCACCAATCTTACCGAATCAATCACTGTCCCCTTGATGATCCATCGATCGAGAGCATTTAGGAATTAATATTTAATGATACATGTCTCAAATTCTGAACTCTTGAGAATACGTATTATCATCTTATTAATTTCTTGAACAATTCATGGACACATATACAATACAAATAGAAATAAAAATCCAATAACATTCATAATGTAAAATATCAAATTCAAATTTATATCCGAGAAAAAAAACATATATCGACCAAGTTGGCTTCTAAGGCATACATCTAACAAATGTATGGGATAGTTAAGTGAAGGATCAAATTGTAAGAATGGTTTTCGGAATTTAGCCTTCTCTTTTATCCTTGATCTAGAGAAGGTTTGCTTCTTTAGAATATTATTGAAATAGTTTTGAGGTTGATTTTGTTAGAATTTATTAATGGTTTTATTTGATTTTAAACTTATTTTTGGCCTATGGACTTTCTATGTGGTCCAATGTCAATGAATTTTGTCTGGGAGCTCAAAATCTTAGCCCACTACATATGATATTTAGTCCAATATCGAGAACTCATCACATATAGTAACTATTTATATACTTCTTCATTCTTGCTTGTGTTGATTTGGAGAAAGTGAGAGTAGAGACTTCTTCTAAACACACACGTGCGCACGGCATGAGCCGCGTCAGGTCGGGCGGGGGCCGCTGAGCGCGATCCTGACCCGATTCTTTTTTTTTTTTTTTTTTTTTTTTTCTGTTTAATTTGACCTACCTTGGGAAAGAAGGGCCTTCTTCGGCTTCTCGAGTCTTGCCTTGGGAAATGCCTAGTGGGCTGCCCAAGGAGCTATCCGTGGATTGGAGTGGGCTTTCTCTTGGGCTCTATAAATATAGAGCAAGGAGCTTGGTTAAGTGCAATATACCTTATATACTATTCTGATTTAAAAAGCACTTTTATACTGATATTTACAGTTTTACTATTTCTCCTTTACTTCGAGCTTTACTTTTGCTAGAACTCTGAAAGTCGATGGGTTCTCTCTGCGCCATTCCGGAGTCGTGCCGACGGAGTGAACAGTAGTCGTTGTATCGCTAGAAGTAATTGCCGGAGCCTCGCACGTGGAGAGTGAAATCTTACTTCTAGGACAGTGCATCCGCATATCTCGACACTCACAGGCTTCATCTAATCCATGCTATTCTCTTATTAACAGTATAGTAGTAATTTGCATGATAACTTATAATATAGTATTTCGAATTTAAAATAATTGAATATTATTTTACTAAAAAAACTTATCTGAAAAGATTTTCCAAAAGATTTGGAGCATCTACGATTAAGCTATGTCAAATTGATTCGACTAACTCGATCTTCGAACAAGACTTTAGATCCCAAATCGATCGCTATTCTTATTTCAGTTCAATCACGCGTAATATTCAATATGTTGTTGATTAGATATTGCAAAGTAAAATGATCAAACAATGTTATGATAGAGACAATTAAAGTCATAAAAGTATTGTTTTTTTAGTAATTTAGGAAGAATAGAATAGAGTCCTGAGTTTAAACAATATTTATTTTCGGAATTAACATTGCCAGAGAATTTTTTACTGTTTAATTACAGAGTTAAAAACATCTTAATCCTTGCAAGATATTATTTAATCTATCTATCTTCCACCTCTTTCTTTCTCCTACTTGCCTATGCTTCTCTTTATCTATACCCCTTCTCTCTCACACAAAGACACTCACTCATATTTTAATCGATCTTATTACTTCTCTCTCTTTCTTATATTGTTACCCTATCTTATCCCTTCTCTCTCTCTATCTTTCTATGATGGCTCACAGATCCATTCGAATATCATTCTTTTTCTTTCTCTCTCTCTCATATCTTACCATATCTTTCTCTCTCTCTCATATATATCTTTATCATATATCTTTCATATCTTTTCATATCTCTTTCTCTTTTTTATATCTATCTATCTATCTATTTCGATTTTTGTAAACTTTATCTTATTTTTCTATATATCTCTCTCTTATATCTTGTTACATCATTGTTGCTACCTCATACTTCTGCAACGGTCAAAACTTGGAGCGTCTCCTTATTGAGATAAAGTTCCTCCTAGACGGGTATCCTTCGAAGTCGACCAAAAACTAGATATTCGTCCCACTTTTAAAATTATTATTATTTTTTTAAAAAAAAAAGATGTTATGGGTTTATTATCATCGAAAAAAATTTAAGGGACCAGAGACATAGGTGGAGAGATAACAAACGACAAAAAAATAAAAAATAGAGAATTAAAGTGATCGATATAAAATTTGGAAAAAAATATATTTTTTTCTTATTACATTCTCATGAGAATTATGATGAGAAATAAAAAAAAAATATTTATCATTTGCACAGAGTTTATGTATGCATGCATAGCTAAGCTTTTTTTTCTTTTTTATTACCTCATTTTTTTTATTTTATCATTTTCTATATTAAGTTTGATTTCTTTATTTATTTTTTTTGTTGTCCTAAATATATTTAAATATATTTAAGAATCTCTTTCAATTTGAAAATTTTACAAGCTTAGGTAAGAAGATGGTGGAAAAAAGCAAAGTAAAAAAAAAAAAAAAAAAAAAAAAAAAAAAATAAATAAATAAATAAATTGTAAGAGAGGAGCCGCCATATTTATTTTCCGCCCGAGCCGAGGACGAAGCAGATCAACCACTCTTGGGGAGCAAGAAAAAGCAAGAAAAAAAAGTGCTTTTTCAATTTACTTATACTAGAATGTGCTCTATAATATGATTTTATCAACAAAATTATTATATTTTATTTTAAGAATAGAATGAGACTTAATTTGTAATTTTTACAAAAATAATTTACTTTTTGCCCTTTTTTATTTTTTTAACATAAAATTGATTATGCTGAAAATTTAAAACCACTAATGAAAGTAACGTTTATCTGTTTGTTTTTTTTAAAAAAAACTGTGACTATTTCATGTATACATTTGTTTATCTTTTTTTAAGTTGAAAATTGTATGCTAAGCCCTCGTAATGTTGTGCATATGCATACATATATAAATCCGGTGCATTTTATTGTTAGTAGTGAGAAAAATGGGGGATTGTTAGGTGTACACCCCATGAGGGGTGTACATCCTACACCCCACCCTATTTTGGGGTGGGGCTTTTTTTACTGGTCATGTGACCCCATGTGACCAGTGGAATTCACCCCACCCCAGAATAGGATGGGGTGTAAGATGTACACTCCTCATGGGGTGTACACTTATATTTACCCGAGAAAAATATACGAAACTTATACACACTACAGATGATTTTAAGCCTATTATTAACGTAATCTTTATTTTTATTTTAATACTTTACTGTTAGTTTGTTTAATTTTAAATATTTTAGTATGTCTATTTTATCAGTTTCTCTACTAATTAAGTTACCTCTTTCATATATGCATTTGTTGTATTTCTTTTATTACAATTTCTTCAATCTTAAATATTTGATAACTATATATATTAATAATTAATTAAAATATTATTTATCTACAGTAAAATGTAAGTTCTATGCTAGTTATTCTAATTTTACTATCATATAGCACAAAAGGAACAATCAGAAATCAGATCAATTTTGCGTTTGGATGAAAATTATAATATTTCTGGAAATAAGAAAAATAATATTTGAATATTTAGATTGAAATAGTGAGAATAAAAGTAATTATAATTTTAAAATAATAATATTTTATCTAATTAATTAATATAAAACTATTAAATAAATAATAATTTAATTTATTTAATTAACTATTGCTAACCCTAAATATTAATTGATAAAATAATTAACAATAATGAGTATTGTTAATAAATAATTTAATTAATTAATTAATAGTTAAATAATTAGTTAATAAAATAATTAGATTAGTCAAAATATTAAATTAATTAAAGAGTTAACATAATAATTAAAATTATATTTACTTTAATTAAGCTTATTCTAATAAGAGCAAGTTTGTTCCTGAAAAAAAAACTGAAATTATTATAATAGTTTATTTCAAAAAGAGGAAAATTACTGTTTCTATCCAAACCAAACGCGTTTGAAAAACAAGATTGGAACAAAACCTTATTTCAGACCTTGTTCTTCCCGAAACAAACGCGGCCATATATGGTTCTCCGAAAAACTCTAAATTTCCCACCACTTATCCATTTCATCTATTGTGAAGAATTTGTATAAAATAAAAAAAAAAAAGAAATTTAAAGGGCCGTCAAAAAAAAAAAAAAAAACCCTAAAGTTGAGCATACTATTTTAGAATGGCCTATAATCTAGAGGTTTCAATACATTTATACTTTATATTTTTTAAAAAAAAGAGCAATTGCTTATATAATTTTGAAAATTTTCATTTTTTTTATTTATCTCACTTAAAAGGCTAATATTAAAAATATTTTATTACGTGTTAAATTTTTTCAAATATACTCTAGAGTTAAATTCTGTTAGTAAACTATTAACAATAGCCATTATTTCTGTAAAATTACTATTTTGCTCTTTTAAATATATTTATTTATCATTAATAACTTTTCTTATTTAACTCTAAGTTAGAGACAAAAAAAAAATATATTTTGACTCATTCCTTTTCGATTATACTTTTCTTCCATCACCAACTTTTTTTTATTTATTCTTAAGTTAGGAGTAAAAAAAAGTATTTTGATTTTTTTTTTCTTTTAACCAGGATAAAATTTAATTTAGATTTAATCGGAAATGGCTAAACTCAAACAAGTACTGATTAACAGCAGGGGTATTATTTTCGAATGACAGAAAAATATACGATGGATATATTGGAAACAAAAATAGAAATAAAAGTACATCAGATATTTTAATAGTTTTCAGGAGTATATAGATAATTATTTTTTTTAAAAAAAAATCAATTAATTCTTTCTAACTTAATTTGTTACTCAATGGATATTCGAATACTCTAACATTGATTTTCGAAATTGAAGGTTCAGAATTTTTTTCCTCCCTTTTAACACTCTATTTGTATAAAAATACTGAGAGAAAAATATATTTTTTTCTGCAAAAGTAAACAGGAAGAACCTTTGATCCAAGAGTTCGGAGGAAAATTACTTTTTTTTTTTTCTTTTTCCTTTTTTCCTTGTCCTATTCTCGGCATCCAAATAAAGTATTAGTGCACCGCAGTATCACTCAAAAATTAATCCATGCTTGCTAAATTCCACTATCAAATTTATCTAACATGTTCATAATCACAACCCAAACAAAAACCAAGTTCCAGGCAAATGAATCCATGATCATTGATAGAACTTTAGTAAAAAACTTCTTATCGAGATTAGTTGAGTATTTTTATTATTAAATTTCAAAAAAAAATCTAGAGAAAATAATTATAATTCTTAAATAAAAATAAAACTGACACATAACAGCTCATCAAGAACTTCCCAAGAAGGCGACTTGTTGAAGAACTTCTCACTGAAATTATTTTGTTTTCTGTTCAGAGTGTAAGGAATCAGAGGAGCGGAAGATTAAGGTGAAGCAGCCACACTCAGCCATGGCTGCCTGTGTGTATATATATAACTAAACATATCAGAATTTACATTATGTAACAACCGTGACAGCTTGACGACCAAGGATAGAAACAACTAATTAACTTAATCTTAGCTAACTAATATTAGTTATCCTTGGCCAGCTCAACAGGTTGTTATGAAACAGATTACAAAGATAAACATGAACAACCATATCATCTATATCATCTATCTAACATCCCGTCTCGATCACAACCGTGCGAGGTTGAGATTGTGCTTGAAGTTCTCTAACTGCCTTGTAGGAAGTGCCTTGGTAAAACCATCTGCAACTTGATCTTTTGAAGAAACAAAATCAATCTCCAATAATTTCCGTGCAACACGTTCTCTTACAAAATGATAATCGACTTCAATGTGTTTGGTCCGTGCATGAAACATAGGATTTGCCGAGAGATACTTAGCCCCAATATTGTCGCACCAGAGCTTAGCTGCTCGTGGAGTTTGAATACCCAGTTCTTGTAGAAGAGTTTGAATCCACATGATCTCAGCTGTAGTATTAGCTACTGCTTTATACTCTGCTTCTGTACTTGACCTTGATACGGTGGGTTGCTTGCGCGCACTCCATGAAACTAAATTAGATCCTAGGAACACAGCAAACCCGCCAGTAGACCTTCTATCATCAAGACAGCCTGCCCAATCTGCATCTGAGAATCCACTGATTAAACAAGAGCTAGATCTTTCAATCTTGAGTCCAGTCTTGATTGATTGTTTTAGATATCTTAGAATCCTCTTTACAGCTGTCCAGTGATCTGTTGTAGGACAATGTAGAAACTGGCACACTTTGTTTACAGGAAAAGCAAGATCAGGTCTGGTAAGGGTCAAGTACTGAAGAGCACCCACAATACTTCGGTACTGAGTTGAATCATTCGGACCTAAGGGAGTACCTTCAGATGCCGAGAGCTTCTCACTGACTGCTAAAGGTGTTGTCGCAGCTTTGCAGTTCATCATACCTACTCTCTTTAACAGATCAGAAGCATATTTTTCCTGTGTCAGGATTATGCCATTGTGCACATGACTCACTTCAATCCCCAAGAAATAATTCAACTTGCCCAGATCCTTGAGTGCAAACTCTTGACTGAGTTGACGTAGTAAGAATGTTACGGCGTCATGTGTCGAGCTAGCAACTATTATGTCATCCACATATATTAGAACAAATGTAATCACATCTCCCTTATTGAAGTAAAATAAAGATGTATCTGCCTTTGAGGGATTAAACCCAAGACTCTGCAACTTGATACTTAGCCGAGAGTACCAAGCTCGTGGAGCTTGTTTCAAGCCATACAGTGCTTTGTCCAATTTACACACATAATTGAATTTGGTTTTGTCCTCATAACCAGGTGGTTGTTTCATGTATACTTCCTCTTCTAAATAACCATGTAGGAAGGCATTTTGAACATCTAGCTGCCGAAGACTCCATCCTCTAGAGACAGCTAATGAGAGCACTATTCTGATAGTAGCTGACTTTACCACTGGGCTAAATGTTTCTTCATAGTCTATGCCATAACGCTGTTTGAAACCTTTTGCAACCAGTCTAGCTTTATATCTATCTAGGCTCCCATCTGCCTTGTGCTTGATTTTATAGACCCACTTACAATCTATTATATTTCTGTCTTTTTGAGGTGGAACTAAATACCATGTTTTGTTTTTGACCAAAGCATCAAACTCAGCATCCATTGCAGCCTTCCAGTTTTTATCTCCTAATGCATCTTCTAAAGACCGTGGTTCACCAGACGCAACAAGAAAACCATAGCGAACAGTACCATCGCGATATACCTTGGGTTTTCTGATTCCAGCCTGGAGTCTGGTGTTTGGGCGCTGTGGTGGTGGCGTAGAGGATCCCGTTCCAGGCACCTCCGAGGACGTTTCTGCAGGTGCAGGTCCGAGTGCGTCCGCATTCGCCGCGTCGTCCACTTGCGCGACGTCGCGCAGATGGGACGACTGCGCAGGAATGGCGTCTGGCGCCGTACTGGAAGATTCCGATCCCGGGGTAGATTGCGTCAGGAGATGAATGGCGTCTGGCGCCGTACTGGAAGATTCCCTCAGGAGATGAATGGCGTCTGGCGCCGTACTGGAAGATTCCGATCCCGGGGTAGATTGCGTCAGGAGATCAGCCCCGGATCCCACGCCTGGATTAGTTGCGCCGGTAGGATCCTGTGGAAGATTAGTTGCTGTAGAAAAATCGTTAGTGGCAGAATCATTAATCACTGGTTCAACTATGCATTCATTCCCAGATGTCGATGATCCAGAAGGAATGAGAGAGGGCGGTAATAGAAGAATTTCAGCTCGGAGCCTGGCACCAGCATTGGAATGTAGCTTAGTGAAAGGAAAGACTTCTTCATCGAACACAACATCACGGGAAATGTAAACGCGCCCAGTGGCAGCATCAAGGCACTTAAAACCTTTGTGCAAATTGCTATACCCAAGAAAGACACATTCTTTGGAACGAAACTGGAGCTTATGTTGATTGTATGGTCGGAGGTTGGGCCAACAGGCACAACCGAAGATTCGTAGAGATGAGTATTCGGGATTGATATGAAACAGACGTTCTAGAGGTGTTTGATAAGAGATAACTCTGCTAGGAGTGCGGTTAATGAGAAAAGTAGCGGCAAGAAAGGCCTCATCCCAGAATTTAAGAGGCATGGAAGCTTGGGCAAGGAGAGATAGCCCAACTTCCACGATATGCCGGTGTTTTCTCTCTGCGGATCCATTTTGCTGGTGAGCATGTGGGCAAGAGACATGGTGAGATATGCCTATTTTAGTGAAGAAGGGGTGGAGTTTCTCATATTCACCTCCCCAGTCGGTTTGCATGGTGGTGATTTTTTGATCAAAGAGCCTTTCAACAAGACTTTGGAATTCATGAAATTTTTGAAACACCTCAGATTTATATTTAAGCAAGTAAATCCATGTAAATTTACTGAAATCATCAATGAAACTCACATAATATTTGTATCTGCTAGCAGACTCAGGTGCAGGCCCCCATACATCTGAAAACACAAGCTCTAAGGGATAACTTGAGACACTCGACGACTTAGGGTAGGGTAACTGGTGACTTTTAGCTTGTTGACAAGCTCCACAAACAGACTCTTTATTGGACTCGACTTGACATGGAAGATGAAAGTTACTAATGACCTTTTGAACTATGGGTGCTGCTGGGTGGCCGAGGCGGCTATGCCACCTTTCAAAAGATGGTTTGGTGACTCCAAACGCTAGCTTCGCCGATGCTGGTGACAGGGGGTACAGACCCTTGTGGCATCGCCCTTTATGGAGTGTGCTCTTCGTTCCCCGATCCTTTATCAAGAAATAGTTAGGATGAAACTTAAGAAGGACATCATTATCTGTAGTAAGACGATAAACAGATACGAGATTTTTGGTGGCTTGTGGGACATGTAAGACATGGTTTAGATTGAGATTACGAGTCTGAGTATGAATAATAGCTTTACCAGTGTGATTAATGTTCATACCTGCTCCATTGGCTGTGTGCACTTGATCACCGCCGTTGTACTTCTCCCTGAAGGCCAGCTTGTCGAGTTCTCCTGTTATATGATCAGTAGCCCCCGTATCCGTGTACCAGTTTGTATCCATGGTGTAGGAGGTTGTGGCGGCAGCAGCAACATGCCTTGGATCAGGAACAAAATTCTCATCGTACCTGTACCAGCATCTGTCGGCGGTGTGGCCCTTTTTTAAACATACCTGGCACGGATCTGACAGGCCAGTGTTGTTTCGGGGTCCTTGATTTGCTTGTCGTGGGTTGTAGTTGTTGCCGTTGCCACGACCACCATGGTGTGCAGGAGGATTAGGGTTCCTTCCACCACGTCCTCCGCTGCGACCAAAGCTGCGACCAAAGCGCCCTGGACCGCCACGCCCACGGCGATTTACAGCATTGGCCGAGGATCCAGCATTGGCCGAGGATCCAGACGAGTTCCCATTGTTGCGCAGATTCATCCGGGTTTCAAAAGCAAGCATCTGTGAATATAGCTCACTTACAGAAATTGGTTCTGCTCGGACAAGCGCTGAGGATACCACGGAGTCGTAATCTTCATCAAGACCGGTGAGGATGTATTCCACCAGTTCATCATCTTCAAGAGGCCGTCCTGCTGCAGCCATTTCATCGTCGAGAGACTTCATCTTCCCGACGTACTCAGCCACCGAACTGCTTTCTTTTCGAGTAGTGGATATGTAGTGGACCAGAACTGGGAATATAAACAAATGTAAATAAAAATGGTATAAAATACTATTTTTATGGCAGTAGAAGAGTAAAGGGTTACTCGGAAGTGAATTGGGCCCAAATCGGAATTAAAATAAGAGATCTAGAATTTTATATGAGAAAGTGGGCCCAGATTGTAAGTGGAAAATTCACAGTTTCAGAAAATTCCGAGAAAATTACGGGAGCTCCGTAAATATATTCTATGGCCACAGTAAAAGTTTCGCGTTGATCGGACACCCGGATTGAGAGAACGGGCTCCGCCAGCGAAGTCAAATACAGTGGGACTTTTGGTGAATCAAAAAGGGTCCAAACTGAAAAGTTCAAGTACCAGGGGGTAAAGCAAGCTAAACTGTGGCTGCCCGTCAAATTTGAGCGAAAACGGGCGAAAAACAGGCGAGAACGGACGAAAACGGGCGAAACTGGGCTTGGGCCCAAGTTTCGGGCGCCCGAAAGTGGGTTCCGGGCGCCCGAAAGTTACTGTAGCATATGAGATTTTCGGGCTGCAGTGAACCAGGCTACACTGTAGCGAACCCGGTTCACTGTAGCAGCCCGGTCCAGGTGTGGGTGCGCCCGAAAATTTACTGTGCGCGCCCGGAAGTTACTGTAGCAGCGCCCGAATCCCGAGTTGGCACGGATCCCGAGGCAGTGGCACGGATCCCGAGGCAGTGGCACGGATCCCGAGGCAACGGGCACGAATCCCGAGGCAGCGGGCGCGAATCCCGAGGTAAGTTTTTCGCGCGCAACGCGCTGTGGCGCGCGGCCCGAGGCCGCGCGGTAGGTGGGGAGCGCCAGGTGTCGCTCCGTCATTGGACGCCCTGACCGGGGGAGCGGGCTGCACGGGGAAGGCGCGCGGGCACTGTAGCGCTGTCAGCGGGGACAGGCCACGTGTCGGCCTCCTATTCGCGGGTCAGCGCGACGCGACGCGCTGACGCGACGCGACGCTGCGGCGGGCGTCAGAGCGGGAGATAGTGCGGTCCACGTGGCGGCCTCCCATTGGCCGCCATTGGTCCGTGGTCGCGGCGCACGGGTCCAGGGACACGTGTCACACTCCGGTAGGTCGAGCGTGGTGACGTGGCGCTGAGCTGGCGTGGCGTGGACGCGTGGACCGCGGCTCGGGCGGTTACTGTAGCCGCCCGAAATCTTTCGGGCGCCCGAAAGGTGCGCCCGAAAGTCCGGGTTCGGCCTATTTAGGCCCGAAATGGCCCATTTTTCCTTCTGTTTCCCTTTTTGGCTTCACCCGAGCGTACCAGGAGGTGATCCGGGCGATTTCGCCCGGGGTTTTCGAGGGCGCACGAGCGCGCCGTGGACTCCGTGGAGCGTGCAAGATGTTCCAAAGGCCTATTGGGCGTGATTGTACGGCACGATGTTGTCGAGGTAAGCCCCGTTTGTCATTTTTGCGGTATTTTTGGCACAGTTTTAAGATTTCCTTTTGGATTTTGGATTTGACTCCTTTGCCACGTGCATGTTAGGGACCCAACTTTTCTGTGCCGTTTTACTACGCGAGTTTTGCGAGCGTTTTGGGCACGTCTCGTTTTGCGTGCCGCTCGGGGGAAACATGCACCGTTTTGCGTGCGAATTCGACAAATGTGCACAGTTTTGGGCGCAAGCTTGGAATACGTGCACCGTTTTACGTGCAAAGTTGGAAATGGAGCGTGCACCGTTTTGCGTGCCAATATGAGGTATGTGCTCCGTTTTGCGCGCAGGTTGGACTAACGGGCACCGTTTTTCGTGTAGACTCTAACAATACGTCTCGTTTTACGTGCAGGGTCGGAATAATGTGCACCGTTTTGCGTGCAACCCTACAGTCAGATGTGCACCGTTTTGCGTGCCAATTCGGGGTAAGTGCTCCGTTTTGCGTGCGGGTTGGACCAATACGCAACGTTTTGCGTGTAGATTTTAATGGTTGCATCGTTTTTCGTGCAGGGCTAGGAAAAATATGCACCGTTTTGCGTGCAACCCTACAGACAAATATGCACCGTTTTGCGTGCAGGTTGAGTTGGCACGCATGGTTTTGCGTGCAGGCTGAAATGGCGCGCACCGTTTTGCGTATGGGTTTTACTGACGCGCACCGTTTTGCGTGCAGGTTTAGAGGGCGTGCACCCTTTTGCGTGCAGACTCGAGGGATGCGCATCGTTTTGCGTGCAAGCTCGAGGAAACAAGTGGAATCGCGCGGAGACCAATTGCAAGTGTCTACAAGCAATTGGGTACACTACAAGGTGGGGGATTCTGCCGAAATTGGGTGACCTCTCCCCTTGCTCCTTTGCTTTTTGATCTAGAAGCATGATAGTAGCCTGTTAGAGGCGTTAGGTGATTATGATTAAGATTACATGTGTAGATGGATTCAGATGAAAAAGTGCAACTGTTGGTTGCCAGAGATAGAGGAATATATGTGCATGTGCAAATGGACACAGAGGAAAAGAGCAACTGTTGGTTGCCAAAGATATATGATGAATATGCATGCGTAGAGACAATTATTAATTATGGATGAGTTGAAAATAATTGTATGCATGAAATAGATTAGCTATTTATAATTGTGATCATGTTAGGGTATAACCCTAGGAATCATGTGACATAAGGGAACAAGACTTGTTGGTAGTAAGACTAGGAGAAAACCTAGTTTAGGGGTTTGACGAGTGACATCGAACATAGGAGTTATCCTAGGGAGGACGAGTGGCATGGTCTTAGGTGATAACCTAAGGACACTGGATAGAGTGATCAACATAGAGTCAGAGAACTCTAGGGTGTATATGGCATGGAACTTAGGTAAAGAGAACCTAAGGAGAATTAGTGTTCAACATAGAGTCAAGGAACTCTAAGATGAGTATGACATGGATCTTAGGTAAAGAAAACCTAAGGTGAATTAGAGGTCAGCATAGAGTCAAGTTGACTCTGGGATTCAGTAAGGAATCAAGAGAATGGAACAATGGATCAAATGTGGAGATATGAAAGGGAAAACAGGAAAGTAGAGTCATGTAATTCTAATATAACAGTGGAACATGCAATTAGAGTCAGTGTAACTCTAAGTTAATAGTGGAACAGGAAAATAGAGTTAAGTTAACTCTAGGATTCAATGAGGAATCAGGAAAAATGGGATAAGATCCCAGGGTTAAAGAGTTTAACAGATATAACCCTAGAAAGTCATAGGGTGTATGGGCAAATGGACAATAACTTTAACTTCAATTTGAGTTAAATAAATGAAGGTGAAATGTTTAAGAGTCCAGGAGACTCTCTAGTTATCGTTATGGCGAGACCTAGGATAAGAGGTAAATTGTTGTAAAAAGGCAAAGTTTAAAGAGCAAGCTAAAAGTGGCTAAAAAGTATAAAGAGAATGTAAATGGCGCCTTCGAATTTGAGACTCGTCAAGTGGAGCAGGACTCCCTGGGCAGTGACCCGTCGGACGAGGTACTTTCGAAGGGCTAAAAGTGAAAGCAAGGAGCTAAATGCTCGAAGAAAAGAGAAAGTAAATTGCCAGTGGCAAAATGGAAGCTATAAGCTCGAATAAGAAAGGAAAGCAAGTGTTCAAAAGCAAAGAGGCTAAGAACTAAAATAAAAGAGAAAGAAAAAGAGAAGAAAAGAAAGAAAAATTAAAGATAAAACGGGCGTACCTCCGGGGGCGAACGTACAACGGTCAGGAGTTGGGCAGGGTCCCTCTCCCGGGCAGCGACCCGTATGACTGGTAGATAGAGTACTCTTGTCAGAGTTGGGCAGTGACCCTGTCGGGCAGTGTCCCGTATGACAAGTCCCCCCGGCAGGACGGGGTAACACTTGCGGGTGTTATCGGCAACCTTAGAAATCTTATCTTATGGTAGCAGGACTACCGGGCTCGGGCCCGTTGGATAAGAATTTCTGAGGGTTAACTTGAACTAAAGCACCAGAATCTAAAGAATAAAGAAAGATAGAGTGGCCAAGGTGGCCGGGTTAGTTTGACCCTGTATATAGCGGCATAGTGGCCGAGTTGGTGCTTAGCAGCCTAGCGTGGCTAGACAAGAGTAGTGATGGTTGGTGATTAGACACAGATAGTGTAGTGTAGTGATATGTTATATTGCATAGCTGCATTTTGATATTGAGGATTTTAGTTTCCTAGCACTATTATTATTGCTTCCATTGGACCAAGTGGTGTAGGACATTCTTTCTCGGTGGTTGAACCCACTGGGAACTCTGTCGGAGTTCTCACACCCCTTGGGTGACCCCCCCCACAGGTTCGGGAATGGATGCAGCGGTCAAGACAGATCTGATGCAGACGACAGCGAGGCATACGACAGGGGCAAAGGCCCAGCAGCATAGTGACCTAGAGGGTCTAGCAGAGGTATCCCTTTCTATATATTTCATGAGTGAACCTTGTATGGTGAGGAATTATGTAAAAGAATTGTAATAATTTTATTTGCAAGCTCAGAAATGTAAAGTGTAATAAGTTTTAATATTTGGTTCACTCTTGTATGCTTTCATTTCCGCTTAAACTGGTTGTTTATTGAATGAAAGTTTAAATTTGTAGTGGTTTTTAGTACTCTGATATTGAGCTTCCGCATACACTTGTTGTGTTATTATGGATGTTACCGTTCCTTTCGGGTAGAAAAAGGTCTTACCCGATTGGCGGGTCTGTTGGCGTGCCCGAACCGTACAAATTGGCGGACTCGGGGCGTGACAGGATAGAGCCAGCCGCGTGTTTACCGCGCGGGCTCTTGTTTGCGACGAGAACATAGTCTCAATCGCACGCCATGCCTCCGTAGCAGTTTAATTTCTTGGAGGAGATCTGGATCAGGACCTCCTTTGAGACGGAGGCAAGCAGGAAGCTTAGGACCTGTTGGTCCGCAGCAACCCAATCTTCATAGGCAGGATTGGGGATCTTGATGACTTCGTCTCCTTCCTTGCCTTCGATCTCAGCGGCAGGCATTGCAGCCTTGCCGGTGAGGTAGCCTTCGAGACGAGCACCACGCATCGTGGCGACGACTTGGGCTTTCCATGTTGCATGATTTGCCTTGGCGAGCTTCTCTGAAACAGGATGGGTGATCATGGAGGTAAGTCCAGATGTGGAGGAGGAGCTGCCGGCCATGTTCGATAGTTGGATCTATTCCTAAAGGCTCTGATACCATGTAAGGAATCAGAGGAGCGGAAGATTAAGGTGAAGCAGCCACACTCAGCCATGGCTGCCTGTGTGTATATATATAACTAAACATATCAGAATTTACATTATGTAACAACCGTGACAGCTTGACGACCAAGGATAGAAACAACTAATTAACTTAATCTTAGCTAACTAATATTAGTTATCCTTGGCCAGCTCAACAGGTTGTTATGAAACAGATTACAAAGATAAACATGAGCAACCATATCATCTATATCATCTATCTAACACAGAGAAGTTATTATGGGGTTTCATTTATGTTTTAGATTGTGCATTGAATTGATATATATAAGATAATGTAATTGTGATGTTTCCTTCATCTAATGTGTCAAATTAAGATAAAAAGAAATGAAAAATTAAGGATTAAAAACCTGCCATAATAAGATGATGGGAGTAGATATGTTATAAGGATTATTCTATATTCAATTTCAACAACAAGTAGGATAAATAGTTTTCTCTTATAGCCTGATATATAAGGATGGAATTGAGTAAAATGATGCATTTGAGAAGATTCATTTCATCCAATGCATCTAACGGTGGAAAGTAATCAATTCATCACATGCATGTAGTTATATATATATATATATATATATATATATATATATATATATATATATATATATATATATATATACACACATCAAATATGACATTTGTATTAGAATAAAGAGAGACGAGAATTAATTTGTTGAAAGGTACGTAAATAGTTTTTCAAATTTCGTGTGCATATTTAATTTTTATTAGCTCTATTCTAAACAAATTGAGTAGAATATTTCGTGCAGAAGCAACAGGGAAACCTCTTAATTTTCACTCTTATTATTCAAAGTAAACCAATTTATCACTTTTTTCAATACAAAGCACGCATATATTATATATAACTAGCTTATAATTAAGCTGTTTACATATATAATATTATAATATGCTCTCACAAGTGTATAATTGTTTAAATTAGTCATGCAAATAAAATTAATTTTACTTAGCGTTTATTGGTCATCAATCCTAATATATATATTGTAATCATCAATTCTAACAGACATTTTTTTTTTCTTAGAAATTGCAAGAGCTTAAACAAGTTCAAGAAAATAGGAAGGGATCAAATGATGAACTACTTTGTTTTCCTTTTTATTGTCCTAGTCAATCATGTAGCTTTTATTGGTAAGATGTTGAATCTGTTAGATAATTTTTATTCAATACCTATTTGTCCTTTCATCAGTGTTGTTTGAATAAAATTATTTTAGATAACTATTTAATAAATTATTTTTAAAAATTATATCAATTTTGTCACATCAGAAAAAGTATTCTTTTCTAGAAGACAGATTAAAAGAAGAGCAATGCTACATATACACCCCAAATGAAGGGTATATCACACACCCCATCCAATTCAAGGTTGGGGACTAATCTATCGGTCACTTTGAAGTAGAATTTAATCCATCCTTGAATGGGTGAGGTATAATATGTACACCCCACATGTACAAGTAGCATTAACCTTAAAAGAAGTTGAGCTAAATAGACAGCTTTTTTTTTTTTTACTTGGTGAAGCTTCTATATGTACATGCAGCACTGTTTAAGTGTAGTAGTTCAAATTTTTTTAAAAAGATTGTTGTAGTTTTCACTTTGAATGGCTTTTTGCTTTAGCAGGAACATTCTATTCAAATATTTGAAGATAATTTCAACTTTCAACCAGCATAAAAATATTATATTTTATTTTTTGCAACACTAGCTTAAAGTTCTGATCAGTGTTCTTACTGAAAAGTAAATAAGTTGCTTAAGTACTCATTTAAAAAGAATAAGCTAAAATTGTAGATGGTGAACATCGATTTAGAATATTCAAATTCTACCCTGCTGTATTTTTATATAGTATCTTTACTATATAATCATACTATTCAATCTTTCAATTTATCTTATTTGAACTGGTGGATGACGTTTTGGTTTATTTCAATCAAACAAATTAAAAGATTAGACAGTAAAATTAAATTTTTTGAAAGCAAAATAGATGAATCAAAATATTTTTTAGGTCAAATAAGTTTTACAAGTTTTTAGCATAACAAAAATATATTAACCCTAATTAATATTCTTTTTCATATATAATACTTTATGTGTAGCAGCTCCTCTTCCTTCCAACGTGGGTGTGTGCTATGGAACCCTCGGCGACAACCTGCCACCCCCACGCGAAGTTATAGCCCTCATGCAGAAATGCAACATCCTGAAGCTCCGGCTCTACGACCCGAACCCCGACGTGCTGGCGGCGCTGCGGGGCTCCGACCTCCTCGTCTCCTACGGCGTCAAGAACGAAGACTTAGCCGCTGTCGCCAGCGGCGCCGACCAAGCCCAGTCCTGGGTCGACCGGTTCTACGTCCCCTACCAGCAGCTCAACATCGCGGAGATCGTCGTCGGCAACGAAGTAGTCCCCGGCGACCTCGCCGGGCACGTCGTCCCCGCCATGCGCAACCTCCATGCCGTGTTCCAGAACTCCAACTTCAGTATGACAATCACCACCGCCATTTCATCAGCAGCACTGACTGATACCTACCCGCCGTCAAACTCTGCTTTCACCAACGGAGCTATTGATGTCATGACGGACTTAGTTAATTTCCTGCAGTACTCGGGGATTCCGCGCAGCATGCTGTACGTGCACCTTTACCCGTACTTCGCGTATGCGGCGGATCCCGTAAACGTGCGGCGGGACTACGCTTTGTTCGAGGCGCAGCAGCCGGTGGTGGTGGACGGGGACCTGAAGTACTACAACCTGTTCGACGCGATGTACGACGGGTTCTTGTGGGCGATGGAGAAGATCGGCGGCGGGGGCGTCCAGCTGGTGGTGGGGGAGACCGGGTGGCCGTCGGCGGGGAATGGGGAGTTCACGACGCCGGCGGTGGCGCAGATGTACGTGACGAACATGTACCGACACGTCGTAAACGACGACCGGACGCCGAAGAACCCGTACAGCGGGCTCGGCGGGGTGCTCGCCTTCTCCTTGTTCAACGAGGACAGAAAGCTGGCCGGAGTCGAGCAGAACTTCGGGCTGTACTATCCGTCCATGCAGCCAGTCTACTCGTCCCCTTTCAGCTGCTGATTGGTTTTATAACAAATAAATATTCTATCTGTACATTCAAAAAGTAAAATATAAATCTTATATGGACCGAAGGTAAGATTTATATTTATTTATATATATATACAGATAGTATTAATTAAGCAATTATTTATATCATGTATAGATGATCTTTTATGTAATGTATCCAAAAATAAATAAATGGACAAAAGTTTAGTGCACATCTTTCCTGAACCAGCTCGAGCTGCATCCCACCGACCCAGCTCGATCGACCCAGCTCGGTTTGGGAAAAAAAGGTCCGCCAGGTGTTTTTTGTCCCGAATAAAGAGGTTGGTCATGGTTAACAGTGAGAGAAAAAGGTGTACAGTATGAATGAGTACTTTTTAGCTCCAGTAATTAGTAGCATATATGTTTGTGATGGTAAATAACTAATAAAAGAGAAGGTGCTTAAGGTAAATATTCTCATTTTAATTCGTTTTTATTTTTTAATTAAGCCCGCAGTTCCCAGACAATGAAAGCGACTGCATGCATATCTAACTCCAATACTTCTTCAGACTTTGGATTGTGTAATCTGAAGTCCAAATGCATGATCCACATTCAACAATTTAACAGGCATGACTCAACATGACAAGATTATCTCTTAAACTATTTCTCTAACTATTTGAGTTCACAAGGCATAGAACCAGGTTTGAATTTAGCACCGAATATCAAAACTCGCAATTCCATTTGTTCATCAACCATTTACAGCAACACAACAAACTGCAAGCAATCTTCGAGACCCCTCAATATTTACACAACTTGTTTGTTTCCAACGGGTTCATTTCATACACTTTTAAAAGTTTATAATGTTAAACATTATTTCTAACCCTACATACGATAAACGGCGATCTTCGATCCTCGAATAAAGAGATACTAAACCATATAGCTACTTCTCATTAGGTACGAAGAAATCGAACGTGACGTCAACGGAACCTGATGTTTCCCCAGTGTCTTTATACTCGATCCCCGTTATTTTCCCTATATAATTCTCTTCAGATTCTTGATATTCGGGTTTCACTCGCCGCACAGGAACTGTAACAGAATACACTGTACCGAGATCAGCATCTGTCGAGACACTCAGCTGAACTTTATCCTGTGAGTCTATTTCGACGAATTCCGAAAGGGCTCGAACAATATTATTCACGATCTTTTTCTTTGCTTCATCACTTACCGCACACCTGTCGGAGAACAGGATCATCTTAAGCCTTTGCTTTGCGATTTGCGCATTGGAATTTCTTTTAACTGCTGGTGTGGGGAATAATATTTTCCAGGCCAAGCTTAGGCGATCAAAGAAGTTCATGTTGACTACGTTGTGAAGGAATCCTTCGGCTTCTTGGTTTACAGTAGAGGAAGAAAGGGCATTTCTCGAAACTCCAAATTTGAAATTATAACCGCGTGCATGACCATGTTGCTCAATGGGAAGCCATTTTGAAGTGTACTTCTGATTACTGGAACCTCCATTATGAAAACCACCAAATTGTATCTGCATTGTGCCAAATATAAGCACAAATAAGCAGAAGAGATAAAAAGAAAGATAAGAATGAACATCTAAGATAAGATGAATATAAGAACAAGATTTCAATGAAGCTCTGTAGGAATATTAATACAACTAAAAATTCATTGCATCACTAAAATAGTAGGACGGAGTATTATCAAGAAAGGAATTGCCCATAGATACAGAAAACTTCACACCTTTTCTAGTCAAATAATTACTAAATAAGGATTTGGGCAAAGTTATCGGAACCTATTTGAATTACCTGACATCATAAACAATGTTTCTTTCTCTTGGAGAAAAATATACTGTACAAGTTGTTAGTGACAAACAGCCACATAAGGTCACACCAGAACTATGCTGAGGACCAGTCAGATGCTTATTACAAGACCCCACTGTTTATTTATTTCTACTCTCTTCTTTCTCATTCTCTATCACTCTGTCTTGATCAAATCCCTTGTCACCCTATACATCAATCGAAGGGGAAAAATTGAGATTCGGGTTCCATGACTAGTAGAAAGCTTCATAAGAAAACTTCACCACTTCTCTTTGTATCTTTAGGTTTTATCAATGGTAGATTTCCATAGCTACTTTTCTTCCAGAAGTGCTACTTAAGATCTATCTGAAATGAAATCAGATCCCACTAAGAACATATGATGACGAAATAAATTTGAAATCAACTGACACTTGGCGTATTCTACTTACTAGGATTTTAAGTCTTGTCAGAATAGTAAATTTTAGTAGATCAAAATAAGATTACTGCTCATGCCACAATAAATAGGTAGCTGGTTCTTTGTCTTGAGCATCCACCTTTTTTCCTTTATGAAGACTCTGATTAGGCTCATCTAGTAACTACTAGATCATAAAATGTTTCATAGAGGAGACAAATTAAGCTGCTGTAAATGTTGGAAACCTAAGAAGGGATTACTTAATAGACTAACGGACTGATCAATAGGCTTGAACTATGAAGTAGGTAGTTCTGATTGCTTATACATATAGATGCATGTACGATTCCATATTCTTACGTACGAAAAATGTGTGTTCTTATGTTGGTATCAACACAATCATATGTAGTTTCAGACAGTAAAGCAATTTAAAGCTATATGCTCTGAATTATAACATAAGGACGAGCCACAAGTTTCTCAAAATTAGTTTAGTCATGACAAATTTATCATAAAGTTCAACTTAAGTGAAGAAAATCCACTTGCTACAGTTAAATAGGAATTTTAGTTTCTAAGTGGTGATAATGCATTAATACCCCAATAGAAGAATATCTATCACAAAAGATATTACTGGTTGGGCTGAAATGGATTAGAGAGAGCGTGGTATATTTTCTCTATTCGATTTTTTTTAGCATTTGAATCTCTGGCTTCACAAGGTATGACAAAAAGACAGTACAGTGATCAAGTAGACTGCAATTTCTTCTTGATGTTGCGATAAGGGTCGATATGAATTAGCTAAACAAACTTCTGCACTGGTTTATAGCAGATACACAACAAGATACAGTAGGATATTACCTATGTATGTGTCAACAAGGTCTAACTAATTTTCCGGAGACCAAAGAGAAATTAAAAAGGGGTTGAATAGCAAATGAGATTGATGACAACAATAGCAGCATCTAAAGTTTCACAAAGAAGCATTTGATGACAAAATTAAACAGAAGAAATTTAATACTTGTCAGCAATAAGATAATACAGCTCACGCCAAATTGTCTCCAAAAGATGTGCAATATTACTTAAAAAAGGTCTTTAAGTCATAATTGAGGACAAAGTGAATGCCCGAATAGTTAAAGAAGCACTAGTTAGATCTAGAAGCTTACACAGATCGAGAGCTTAATTAGCATAAAACAGGATAAAACAGAACTGGTATGAGATTTCTCAGCTGAAAGTGTAATATATATAGTGATAATTGGTACACTGATGTATGATTCTAAAGGCCACCAATACAAGAATTAATATTACATCTACTGAAAGTTATAGAGATACACACGACTAACGTACAATTATCATGTTCAGTCGTCGATGCTAAAACAGTCAGTTAAGAATCACATATCCAGGTGGGAAAAAAAGTAAGCTTCAGAATAAATGCAAAACAGTTACTATTAATAATGCAAAACTCAGTGGTCCTTTCTCTAGACCAAAAATGATTCGATCCATTGAGCATTCCTAACTTAAAAATCACTAAATTTTCTCGAAAGAGGGAACAAGGTTCACATTGTCGGAGTTTATTAATGATACTTGGGAACAAGGATAAATGGTTGGCACAATGACTACCATGTACTCACCTGTTACCAAACAAAGAGAATTACGGGCGGCTGCTCGAAAGAACAACTCAAAATAAACCTAATCTAGTCGCAAATGCCTCTTTATTCCTCTGTTACGCTTAACTCTCCACATTCGTCTAGGGGGCATCTGGATTAATGAAGCTGTGAAGCGATTCGACTGTAAATCAAGTTTATAAGAGTAGAAACGAAAAACGATAGTTTTGTCATGATAATGTCATCCATCATGAAGACGCCAAAAGATTCAGTGGATAAACATGGGCTTAAATTTTCAAAAGAAAGAAACCTTTGAAATGGTTCGAAGTCATCTTTCGTTAAGAAAAAAAAAACAAAAAACAAAAAACAAAATCTAACCTACGAATAGACTACGAATCTCTCCGGCATTATGCTAGTTGATGGCAAGATCAATATTTTTACTCTCGCAAAAACTTGATTTTCAACCGAACTACAATTACGTCAATCTCCAAAAATGCTTCGGCAAAATTTTCTCTTTTACTCCCTTCTACATCGCTAGAGACATAAAAGAAGCTTTTATTACCGACAAGTAAGAAAAAAAAAAAAAACTAATCATAAAACCTCATGATCGAACAAATCTAAAAGAAGGTAAACCTAAGTGATTAATGTAGCTTTCCAGGTACATTCCCACGCAAATTCCCGCCCTTCGCGATAGAAAAAGGCGTACTAATTGCAAATTCTACCATGAACGACCATGAAAATGTCGCAGGACACTCCTTTTTTAGAGGATTGCTCCTGATGCCCTAATTAGCACGTCAACGAAGATGATGAAGAAGAAAAAGAATAGAAATGGGGTGTCACCCTGGACAGAGGGAGCTCTTTGCGCGAGTAATGAGAGGCCAATGCTCCGAGAGGCTTCCAATCGCCGGGAATCGCCGCCATTTTCCTAGGGTTCCTTCGATCCTTCGAGGTCGGAAGCGAAGAAGCGATCTCCCCCCTCCCCCTTTTTTTATCTTCTTTTTTTTAAAAAAAAAATATTTTTTTTCCTTTTGTCCTTGGCGAGATGTGTTGGTGGAGAGAGAGGGAGAGAGAGCGCGAGAGAGACCCCAGGAACCCTAGTCACACTACCATGGGCCTAGGGATGGAACTGGGCCCCGGCCGAAACAATGCCCGGACCGTTAAGCCATGAGTAGGCCGGGCTGGGTCTATGATTTATTACGTTGGGCCTAAATCGGGTTTACAAATTTAGATCCGAAATTTTTTTGGGTCTATCAGCATGACCAACTAACTGAATATTTAGTTATATATATATTTATCTATATAAAAAAAACAAGAATATTATATAGTTTTATTTTAAAGCCCTAATTAATTAGAGCTTTCATGTTATTTGTATGCAAACTTTATTTTTGAACTTATAAAATTAACTATTTTATTTCAATTTGATACAATATATATATATATATATATATATATATATATATATATATATATATATATATATATATATATATATGCTAATTTACAAATATATGCGGTGGATCTAAATAAAGTGACAGGTAACAAATATTTTGGGTGGGCTTGGATTAGGGTGTCAACGAGCCGCACCAACAATAAATTAGATTTTCTTTCTCACTATTAAATATAAAATTTTTTAAAAAATTAAACTCTTAATCAAATAATTAAGTAACAAATAATTATTATTGTTGACTTTAGATCTAATGATCAAAAAGTCAATTTCAATAATTAAATATTTTTAATATTTTTAAAAATATTTTATCTCAGTATAAATAAATAATTTTTTTTATAATTTAATCTTTTTATAACCGAGTTGGATTTTATATTTAAGTTGGAATAAAAATTAAATAATAAAACTCTATATTATATATATAATTATAAATAATATATATATAATATATACGTATTCGAGCTGTTATCAAGCCGAACATGAACGAGCTAGTGCCAGCATGTTCGGCTCGTTTATTAAACGAGCTGAAAAAATCGGCTTTTGTTCGGCTCGTTTACTAAACGAACGATTCGATCTCGAGCTCATTTCGAGCCGAACACGAACTAGTTCGTGAACAGCGAGCTGGATTGCCACCTGGATTGCCACCCCTAGCTTGGACGTAGTATGATAGGAGCAATTATACATAAGTCCCTAATTGAAGTATAGCAAAAACTAAATATTACAAAGAGGTTGTTCGGCCTAGTTTTTGACAATTAAATTTTTAAAATCCGATTCTGCTTTTTAAAATCAGTTTTCTAATTTTCGAAACCCGAAATTAGAAATATTTAAAATTTATTTTTTGAAAACTGATTCTGATTTTGAATTCAAATTAAATTTTATTTTGATTTTAAATTTAAAATTTAAAGTTAAATTAAATTTTAAATTTTAAATTTGCTTTTTTAAATTTTAAATTTAGCTATTTAATTTAAATTTACAATTTTAAATTTCAAATCTCAATTTTTATAATTTTAAATTTTAAATTTTAAATTTCAAATTTCAAATTTACGATTAAATTTCAAATTTAATTATTAAATTTAATTATTAATTTAAATTTTGAATTTTAAATTTGAAATTGAACATTTAAATTTTGATTTAAAAATTTAAATTTTAAATTTTTAAAATTTAAATTTATATTTTAAATTAAAATATCAAATTTTAAATTATTTTTTGAAAATAAATTTTAAAATTTAAATTTAAATTATTTTAAAATTTAAATTTAAATTCAAAATTTAAATTATTTTAAAATAAAATTTAGAAAAAAACTATTATTTACAAATAAAGAAAAATTTGTACCAAGCGGTTTTAAAAAATCACATCAGAAAAATTACTTTTCATCTAAGCTTAGCCAAACGCTCTACAACTTTTGACCAAAATCAATTCTCAAAATTAAAACCAATTCTACAGAAATCATTTTTTTTAGAATCTAGACCAAACAAGCCCAAAGTCTAAAGACCAAAGTGAAATTTTTCCATACAAAGCTTGTTATAATTTACTTAATAAAAATCTTGTAAAAAGCTTGCACATTGAACTTTTATTATAATTTACTTGCAAAAAAATTTTATGCTAAATGTATAATATTATTTTAGTTTGTAAATGTCTACAATTTTTTCCTTACCATGGGGCAATTTTGTTTTGTCACAGATAGTATGATCGGTCTAGGAAAGAGATATACATCCTAAATTGATTAGTTTCATTTCTATGATAGAAATTTTGAGAACAACTTGGAATAGAGCATAGTGTTCTTGATAAAGTAAAACAGATTTAGCAAAAGAAAATTGGTAAAAAATTATTAACCATTATTCGAAAGAAAACCCTAATTTTATGTTGGATTCAGATTCCAGAATGAAAACTTCAACATGAGACGCAAACAATTAGTTTCAGAGAGCAAATGAGATACTTTTGTACAGAAGTACATAGAATTCATATAACATTGCACATGATTCATAGCCCGCAAACTTCGAATCAAATTCAGACATAGATCAATCAAACAGTACACACTGACAAACAAAAATGTAAGTACTGCAAGCCATCATAATGCCATGTTATATTGGAAAAGAGTTATCGGCATCGATGTTTGATGACATAAGAGAAATAATAAGAATAATAGAACATAATGATAGAGATGTCTCCATGTACAAATATGCCAATGAAACAAGACAACGAGTACCGAGAATAGTAAGAATATAGGTAAGAGTATCACCTTAAGAATCTTCTACTTTTGATCAGATCCAAATGAGTCCATGTACAACTATGCTGGTGAAACAACACGATGAGGACTCGCAACATTTATGTAATGGAGAAGAATAAAGAGTAGCACCTTAAAAATCTTCCGCTGTGAACGAATCGCGAGGGATCTCGTAAGCATCTTTCGGCCTCAACTTTTTCACCCCAGCCGTGAAGCACACCTTGTCGGACTTATAACTCTCCACGCCTACATGAGTAACTTTGACCCACACCATGAGCTTGGTCTTCATCCCTTCTATATTGGCGAGCTTGCCCCTCGACAAGGTCCCCTTGACGCGGGGCGCATACCTCACTACAGAAGAATCTTTGAAGCTGACCTCGCAGGTCGAAGGCAGGTGAACAACCAACTTCGAGTTGGTCTCGTCGAACTCGTAGGTTATGATGTTTCTAGGAAAGAGGCCTGGTGGGAGATTATACTCGCGGAGGAGGTCAGGCAAGGATTTCAGTGGTTTACCTAGAGAAAAATGAAAGCACTATGCCTTTAAAGAAGATAAAGAACAAGTAATTGAACATTCTAACTGATTAGGGAATCTATGAGGAAATATTTAGAAGCCTGCGTCGATAGAAAATGTCAATTTTTTGCCCAGATGCTAAAACAATTATTAAAAGGTTATCTAATCAAACAATTCGAATGCAAATATACTAGCCTTACGAAGCACTTTGCTTAAAATGCTATTTTTAGTCAATCGAGACTTGTAAATGTTAAAGAATATGCAACTGTAATCGAAAAGGAATACCCATCAGAAAAGGTGAATAATGTTTTTACTGAATTGAAAACAATGTCGTTAGTGCAGTTCAATACTGTTAAGATATGTCAAATAGTGGACACAAGCAACCCACAATTTGCAAGCTGATTTGTAATGAGATTAACCATTAATGCACCTGAAAACATTATGAGTGTAAGCTATCCGCAAGTTCTGAAGAACGAAATTTGGTAGATAACTAAATGGTGACCATATTTTATTGTTAAATTTTTATAGCCCAAGAAAGTATGATGTTATTACTCATATTCTAAAGAGGAAATATCAAGTTAATGGTCCCGAGTTAACCTAAGTAAGAAACCCAACGGCCAACCGGCATATGAAATACTCAAATCAAGTAATGACAGATAATGTGTAGCTGCACAGCCCATATATTAAAATTTAGGCATCATAAGATGTTAGCCTCAATAGCTTCCAACACTTCCCCCACGTGGAAGAGCTTTCATGATTTGCTTATTGAACAACTTATTATTTAAAATGCCAATCCATAAAGGAATTATTAAAACAAAGCAGCAGAGTATGTAAGAGGCAAATTTCATCTTTATCTTCAATTAGGAAAGTAAATTCAACTCGACTAAATACCCAAAACAAAGTACCCTGCATACATGAAGGTAACAAAAGTTTTCATATTCATGAGCAAGTTAAAACTTCAGTCAACCCAATCTTGGAAAAGATCTGGGACGAGTTTAAACTAGCTAATTAAAGAAAGGATATAACCAGACTAAAGTTCAGCGCAATTTTGATCATCAATAATATAGTAATACAGGACAGGAAAATGAGCTTTTCTGGAGTGGTAGAAAAGGCAGCTCACAGCCAAATTCTGTTCAAGAAGAGAGGACAAAAAGGGAAGGGCAAATTTAACATAAAAGATTCTAAGCCTAGACCTAATGAGTTTTAATACCGTAGGGAGGTATAAATACTAGTATGTTTGCGATAAATGTAGCCACATCAGAGAGGATAAGGAGATTCATACTTGTAGAAGTAATAAGCTCCAAAGCAAATGACTAGTTGGTTATCCCCATTTAACACTCATAAGTTACCAGCATATACCAAATTGATCAATTTTTTACATCACCTTAGACGTTTACATGACCAATAGCTGCTTTTACAAACAAACATTAAGCTAAGAAGGAATATATAATAAAGGATAAGCAATAGATATGTGAATGATCCATAAATTTTGGGAACCAAAAGCAGAACAAATATATATATATATATATATATATATATATATATATATATATATATATATATATATATATATATATATATATAAAGGAAGAACTTTAGCAAGACTTTAGTTACTTGACTAATAAGATACGAAATAAAAGGAGTTCAGAGACCAAATGGAAGCTTTACGAAAGGCGGGGACCAACTAATTATGTAATTCATGAATACGATGTGATACCAACCAATCATCAATAATTCACAACCTTACAGAACAATGCTGCAGAAGCTCCATAATCGCAACACGGGCGACCAATTTCACTTTTAAGCACCAAAAGGCAGCATTATGAAACTACAACATGCGTTCAATCATAAAAATTTTTGGAATGGCATCGACACAATAACTCAAATAGTATAAAGCAAATGCACCAGATAACACGAGAAAAAAAAAATTAAAAACATTATAACTTTAAAATGTAGAACTTTAGGCTTCATTTAATCTTGTTACCATTATTCCGCCTTTTCGTCACAGGGATTGAGTGTTTGTGCAGATGATGGATTGCTTACAGTCTATACATCTACAGTGAAAATGAATACTTGGCAGAAACTTTTTTCATTTCTTCGTTTTTTTTTCAAAGAAGATGCATCGCAAGCTAAACAACAACAACAACAACAACAACAACAACAATAAAATTTATCCCTCACATATCCAATCAAATAGAATTTGCGAGTAAAAAAGAAACCAAAAGAAACAAGGATAAGCTCAAATTTTTTTTCATCCCCTACAAAATACTAAATCCATCGGCAACCAAGATGAATCCTGAGAAGAGATTCGAACCTTTCAATTTCTCGAAGATCCATTTAGCTTTCTCTTCCACAGTGCTCGAGAAACGCTGCAAAATCATCCGAAGAAACAATTCTCACAACACTTTACAAACCAACTAGAGCAAAATTCAAATTAATTCATCTCATCGCAAAATCGACGCCAAAAAATTGCGAAAAAGTGTAATCAAAATACCTACATCAGATAAATGATAATTTCTCCCCCCCCCCAAAAAAAAACTACCAGAAACACCTAAAATTTTAATCCGATCGATCTACATTGCCCCAAATAAACACCCTAAATCCCAACATAACACAAAGATTCGTAGAAGCTCACGGAGAGATCTTCGCCGATGGAGGAGATCTCCTCTTTCGCTTTTCGCGAGATCCAAAAGCTCCCCACTTTCGTGAGCGCCTTCTCCATTAGAGCGATTCCCCTTCTCTTCGCCCTCTCCTTCGAATCAAGAGATTTTTTTTTGTTGCAGAACAGAGACGAGGACGATCACAACCAAACACCCCAACACTGGCGAGGAATATAACTCAGCGGCGCTCGCTTCAAAAAGACGCAGCGACAGTGAGATACTCTGCGCCGAAAATACGATCGAGTAAAGGGGCCGCAACACAGAACAGCTTTTTCCAGCAAATAACAATATTACACGTGGCTTTTCCTTGTTTTATAGGAATTTTTTTCGAAGTTTATACTGTGTATTCAATGTTCTGTCTCCCGCTCAAGGTTTTTGACTATTCGTATTTAAAAAATTAAAAAATATATAAATATGAATATTAGTTTTTAAAAAATTCTGCAACTATAAATCTCTAAATTAAAATTATATTTATAAAATTTATAATTTTGTAATTTTATATATAGCATGATAAGTTGGTAACTAGGAAATATAAAAAGTTTGAGAAATAACTGTAAAATTATTTCTTAATTAAAATTATTTTTTTAACTGCTGTAGTAGTATTATAATAAAATTATGCTATAGCGACATTTTTAAGTATTGTTAAAAATTAAAAAAAAATACTGCTGAAAAAAATACCGATACTTGTCATTAGTGTCGTTATATGTGCCGTCGCTAGGATGTATAGTGACACATTACTATAATGTGTTCCAAAAATGTGTACTTATAATCTAATTTTGAATATAAATAGACTATAAATAAAACACTTATAAAAAAATGTCACAAATATATATTTTTATAATTTAATTTTGTTGTAGTGTATAAATAATAATCAATGTAGGGGTGGTGTCAACTATTTTAGCTAACCCTTCTTGTGTAGCTCCTGATATATTAGTTGAATTCAAGCATATTGAATCAACTACTGTTTTTCAAATTTATATACAACTAAAATTGTTATATAATTATAACTAGTGTAGTGACCCACGCGATGCAGCGAACAGATATTATTATAATTAAATTTATACCCAATTTATCATAATAATATAAACAAATTGTTCTAAGATCTCGATTAGATCAATCCAATATCAAATCACGAAATAAAATCATGCTACAACGAATTTGGGGCACTCACCAGGATTTCGCCATTTTAGAAGAGGTTGGAGATGAGCATCAAAAATTCGGAGAATCTCATAGGGGTGAAAAATTCTGAGGCGAAATACCAAAATACCGCCGTGCGCACGATCCCCGCCACGGTTTGCCCGAAGCCGCCCTCCGCGGCGTCCCCACTCTCGGTGCTGATGGTCGTGGCCTCTGCCGCCGTGGTGGTCGCCGCTACTACTGCCTATACTTCAAGAATTTGAATTTATCGACTTCTCTAAGAGATTAAACCTCAAAAACGTGATAGAAATGATATATGGATGGGAGAGAGATAAAAGTGAGATAAAAGTGGGATTTGAGAAAGAGAGAGTGGGGGAGAAGATGAGGGGATGTCGGGTGAGAAATTAAAGAGAGTGGGGAGAAGATGAGGAGATATCGGGTGAGAAAAGAAAAAGACGGTAGATAAGAAAAAAAAAGAAAAAAAAATCTCAAAAAAAAAAAATATACATGGGTAATTAATTGGAGCTAATTAATTAGGGTAATATTAAACCATGAAGGAAAGAGTGAAGGAAAGAAAATTAAAGCATGAAGGAAATGTTGACACGTGGCAAAAATTAGGAGGAATCATATATAGGTATAGAAGATTGTATTCAATCGGACAATACTTAAAATCAATGAGATGTAGTGCCTGTTTGGTCTAGATTTTGAAGAAGTAATTTTTATATAATTAATTTTGATTTGAAAAATTAATTTTGATTAGAAATTGTAAAATATTTTTCTGAAGAGATTTTATAAAGTTGTTTGGCAAAATAATTTTGCTATTTGCAAATAATATTTTTTATACTAAATTTTACTTTAAAATAATTTAAATTTAAATTTTTGATTTTTAATTTGTATAAAAATTTAAAATTTAAATTTAAAATAAAAAATTAAATTTAAAATTTAAATCTAATATCAGAATCAAATTTCAAAAAGTAATTTTCAGTTGTTTATGATTTTAGCTCTCAAAAATTAGAAAATTAATTCTAAAAATTAAAATCAAATTTTAGAAATAAATTTGTCAAACATTTTATCAAGCCATAAATTATTTTTTAAAAACTAAGCCAAACACCCACTAAACTATAACAAAATAGCACTGTATAAATACATCATAATATTATCTTTTAAATATAATTAATATATTAATAATTTAATTTATTTGATATTTTATATTTTATTTGATATCGATGGTTTCTAACGCAAGTGGCAAAGAGTTTAGACCTCGTTTGGTAACGAGAACTAGGGGGGATAACGGCTTATCCCCTAATTATACCCAAACGCAATTAAGGTCGGATTGGAACAGCTGTTATCATCTTTCTAGAATAAGCTGGTATAAGACTGGAATTACTATTCCAGTCTTTTCCTGGGACAAGGCTTGTTCCCATTTGAGAATAAGCTTAATTAAATTAATATAATTTTAATTATTGTTTTAACTCTTTAATTAATCTAATATTTTAATTAATTTAATTATTTTATTAACTAATTATTTAAGTATTTAGATAATTAACTAATTATTTAAGACAATTAAAATTAAAATTTTTAATATTTATAAATTTTTAAATTTTAAATTTTAAATTTTATAGCTTTTAAAATTTTTAACTTTAATTTTTAATAAATTTATCATATAATTTTAATAAATTATATGATAAATTTTTTTAATAATTTTTTTATATATAAGTAAAATATAAATTTTAATAATTTTTTAATAAATATTTTAAATTAAATATTTAAAATCATATAAGTAAAATTTTAATCATAAATTAAAATTTTAGTCTCTTTATTCTCCTTATTCCTATTTAACTTACCAAACACAATTTTCTTTATACCCGGTATAACTCTTAAACCCAACCAAATAGAAATTTACAGTAATTTCTGCTAATATCATAACTTATACCTATTCCCGGTATAACTAAATTTTTTTTATCCTCGAACCAAACACAGTCTTAGTGATTGATATTCGAAATTTCGAATTCAAAATCGAATTGTTTTACAATAAACGAAGTGAATAGCATATTGCTATCTTTCTCTCTCTCTCTCTCCTTCAAAAAAAAAAAAAAAAAAAAAAAAAAAAAAATCCTCTCCATATTATAAATATCATGAAATCAACAATACAACAAAAACGGATAGTGGAAGCCCACAGCATTTATCCTCGCAAAACAGACAGTCATGGCTACTGAGTTTAACGACAGAACCACCGTCCTGCTCGACAGCTCAATCACTCTGCAGTCTGGCCCCACACACTCATCGTTGGGTCGAAGCTTATACTGTTCATCGCCTTCTTTACTACGAGCAAATTATTATATTTAAAAGTTACTCCTGTATTATTAACATATACTAATATTTTTTATCTATATGAATAATAAAAGTTCTAATTATTTCATATCACTACAACAAAATTAGGTTATAGGGACACATGCTTGTGACACTTTTGTATAAGTGTCCTATCTATATTCCATTTATATCCAAAATTAAATTATAGGGACACATTTTTGGGACACATTATAAAAATATGTCGCTATACACCCTAGCGACGGCACATATAGCAACACGAACAATAAGTGTCGGTATTTTTGCCAGCGATATTTTTTTTAGATTTTAGAAATACTTAAAAGTATCGCTATACCATAATTTTGTTGTAGTGTATGTACAGTTTAAAGTGTTATATAAATTTACTTATGTACCAACCAATGAGTGTTGAATATAAAATATTTAAAATATTATTTTTTAAAAAAATTGAGTTTCTTTTTTTTAATAACAGTGATTATTTTATATTATTTAATATTATATTAAAGTTAAAATTCTTAACTTTAAATTGAATACAAAATATTTAAAATATTATTCTCTGCATAATAATAAATATTTTATATTATTTAATGATAAAATTAAAAGGTCTAGAGAACTGCTTGTGTACTAAATTTATTGATAGAATTAGATAACATATCTTTATCATCTCATTAAAATCAGCTCTATTGAGGACAATTTTGTTTTAAATTTTCTTTGGTAGGTCGCATTCTGAGTTTCTATAATTTTTCAAATTTCAGAAAAATTAAACTTTTAAGTAAAAAAGCAAACAATTAGCAATATGGGCAAGCCAAACAAATATATTTTAAGTAGTACTATAATTTACAAAGTGGGCTAATCCTGGTTCAATCCGGGTTAACTCTCTAACCCTCGAGTCTCAATTTTCTTTCAACTGTTCAATAGTGAGAACTGGAACTGGTACTCAAGGGGTCTGTTTCGATTCGGTATAGAATCGAGAATAGAAGGGATATTCCTCTTATTCTTTCAAACGCATCAGAAATCAATCAGTATAACTTGTTCCGGTACAACTAGAATAAGTGAAAATTACTGTTCTCACTCTTCCCCACCACCCTCTTTCTTTTTTCTTAAATATACTTCCACGTCTACCGAGGCACCATCTCTCACCTTATTATTACATAATAAAGTTTGAGGGCAAAAAAGTAATTTACCTCAATTAAAATTTCTTATTTCTCTTATTCCTCATTCTCATACCAAACACAAAATTTCTTATTCCTGAAATCATCCCAAACGTTTTTTTACACTAGTTCCGTACTTTATATTTGGTTTAATCTAATTTTGCAATATATACAACTATAAATATTTTATTTGATTAAATACAATAAACAACGCTATAATTATAAATAATTTATTTAGCTATATATAGTTGAAAATTGTATTTGCAAAGTTTTATGAGGTGAAGAGATTTTCTCCAAATGTAGAAAATAAAACATTTGTTTAAAGAGTGATTAGGAGGTAAGCTTATTTCTTATTTATATTCAATTGTCACTGCTAAAGTTGTAGCCAATTTATCTTGGTTATTTATTTATGGATTAAAAATAGGTTCAACTTCATGCTTCGTGATAGTAGGTCCAGAAGAGTAATAAATTAAGTCAGATGAGTTCAAAAAAATAAAGTGGGGTTGCGATCCACAATAGACCTAACGGCATGAGATCCAACAATAGGCCTAACGTTCAGATGGGTTAAGTCCGCTCGAAATCCGTGGGGACTGTGTCTGTACACTTTAAATGAATTAATTATGTATTTTAATAACTCAAGCTTTTGAGATTAATGATTAGCACAAACGATCTCATAGTTTAAAGTTAAACGTAGTAAATTGAACATGAATTTTGAATTTTCATACAGTTACAGTTATACTATAGTTATAATTATTATGTATAACTAAAGCACCCCTCAAAATATTTAGTTTTGGGCCTTTTGTTGGACTTCGGCTCAAGTTTTTTTTTCTATCTGGTGTCTTGGATCGGCCCATTTGGTATGTATAGTTCTCTCCCTCTTTGTTTGCTCATTTATTAAAGGCTAAATTACAGAAAACCTTTATGTAATATTCTATTTTTTTACTTTATCTTCCTATTTTTTAAAAGTCTATATTTTGCCCCCTCGTAATTACCAAAATATGCATTTACCCCGCCGTCATCATTCCGTGAATGAAGCGTCAATTTTTTAAAAAATATTATTTGATATACTCAAAATACTCTTCAAGAATGATAGGAAATAAGCTAAAACTTATTCTCTCCGATATAAGGTAAGGGCATTTTCGTCAATTTATCTCCTCCGTTAATGTAGTTGCTCCCTAAAAATAATTCGGTAATCATGAGGGGGCAAAATATAGATTTTTAAAAGATAGGAGGACAAAGTGAAAAAGCGAAATATTACAGGAGAATTTTCTGTAATTTAGCCTTTATTAAATGAACCAAAAATAGGTTAGTTCGTTAAAATATTGAACTAAAAAATACATGTTCGATTTGTTTATTAATGAGTCGAATACGAATTGGCTTGCCAACAATAAATTAGATTATCTACTTTATTACTAAATAAAAATTTTAAAAATTAAAATTTTAATCTAATTATTAAAAGTTACAAAACATATATCTTTTTATATTTGAATTGATCTATAATTTAAATAGTCAAAATTTATAATATATATACAAATATACTTTTGAGCTATATTGAGCATAACATGAATACAACTCGGTTACTAAATGACCAATCAATTTTTAAAATCATTTTTAGAATTCGACGGAGTTAGAGTTCAAAGTCAAATCCGTAAAATTTAATTTTTTTTTTAAAAAAATAATATGTTATTCGTTTAATTTTTATTTTTTTTTATTTTTAGAAGTAGCTTTAACTAAAAATTGGGATAGTCTGTGCAAAACTCAATTTCTACTTTTCCGGACCTTAGTTAAGTTAATTCGTAAATAATTTATAAATAATTATGCTATTTATTTTTTAATACAGAATAAAACGTGAAATTTTTGAATAGTTTTAATAATTTGCCAATAATTTTGTGGACGCGAATTATTCGATTAAAAATTCAGATAATTTTTTAAAATAATTTTAATAATTCACGAATAATTCGGCGAACGTGAATAATTCGTGAATAATTCAACCAAAAATTCAGAGAAAGTATTTTGATAAAATTTTTGTATTTCCAATTATCCATTTGTTCGCCCTAAAAAGAAAAAAAAACATTCTTATTTATTTTATTTTATAGTTCTTTATTTTTATATTCTTAAGAATTATAAGTATATATATTAATAGCATAAATTTAGAGAAAAAAAAATTAATTTAATAGTCAAATTTTTTATTCTGAATTTTTAATTACTGAACATATAATTTTTGTATAAATTAGTATTTGAATAATTAACTAACATATTTTTTAAACAATTTTTTTTAAAAAAAATTAAAATTTAAAATATAAATTTTATTTATATTATATTTGTATTGAATTTTTCTCAAATTCAAATTAAGTAACTATTAACTTTAAGTGTGCTCCAGACAGTCCCTAGATTAATTTACTGTTTGGCCACAGTAACTTCGGAGATTTTTTTTTTTTTTTTGATTTTGTCTCCTTTTTTTTATTATTATTATAATACAATCTTTACTCCTCCAGTACTGTAAAGTACTATAAATTAAATTCGCATTTAGATATTTTTAGATCTTTCACAATATAAAAATAATAATTTTAGTTAATGATTGATAATAAGAATAGTTAAAAATTTACAAAATTTAGTTTGCTGTGAATTTGCTAATATGCACCAGAGAACAGATTGTGCAGGTGCATGCACATATGGTTCTGTTTATTGAAACATATCTTGCTCAATCATTCTTAAATAAAACGAATTTCTTCGTTAATTTCTGGGTCTTTGAGACTTTCATTTATTAATTCGACTGGTTCATGCTGCTTGCTGACTGTGTTTGCATTAAGTTTACTTATGATCTCATGTTTAAGCTATACGATGTTCGCTATTTATTTATGGATTAAAAATAGGTTCAACGTCTAACAATAGGACTAGAGTTGGATGAGCTCAATAAATTGAGTAGGGCTGCAATCCATAATAGACTTAACGGCAAGACGCCCAATAATACACCCAACGCTGGTGCACCACCAACGTCTATAGCATTAAGGAGACGAAGAAGAATCTCTTGGTGGAGCTTCAGGAGCTGGATAAGTTGGAAGAACGTCAGGATCTATCTCCGGATCAATTTGTTCGTAGGCGTGAGCTAAGGGGTAGGCTTATCAGGGTGTTGGATAACAAAGAACTACTTTGGAAAGCTCAAGCTAAGCAGAATTGGTTAAAGGAAGGCGACCAGAACACCAAATTCTTCCACGCCTTCGCTAATGACAGGAATCGCACAAAGCAGATAGGCATAATCGAGGATGACGATAGAACGTATAGTAGGGATGTGGACAAGAGGGCTTACTTAGCCTAAAAGTTCAGGAAGCTTTTCGCTCTAGCCGAAAAAGGGTCGTCGTCCTTTGGAGACTGGAGTGCTTTATTTCACCAACGTCGGGTGTCAGATGCGGATCAAGGGAACCTGATTGCACCATTCTCGTTGGAAGAGATTAAAGCAGCAACTTTTCAACTTGGGAGGGACAAAGCACCGGGGTTCGATGGATTTTCCCTAAGCTTTTACCAAGTCTTCTGGGATACACTGAAGGGGGACATTGGTAAAATCTTTCAGGAGCTCACACGGGATGAAACTGCACGGGGCCGATCGACTACTTTTATATCTGCCTGATACAGAAGAAAGAGGGACCTCGGAAGGCGAGCAATTTTTGACCAATTAGCCTCCTTAATGGGATACAGAAGATTATCTCGAAGGTTTTGGCTAACAGGCTTGCACCGGTCCTGCAAAATCTGATCTCACAATCCTAGTCGGCTTTTCTCAAGGGGAGGAATATCTCTGACGTTTTCGTGACGGCTAGTGAGCTCTTTGGCTGGTGCAGCAGGTCTAAAGCAGAGGGCATCGGAGTGAAAGTAGATTTTGAAAAGGCGTTTGACAGACTCAATTGGTCGTTCATTCGGAAAGTTATGGAATGGTTGAGTCTCGACGAACTCTGGTGTGAGTGGATACAGCAATGTACCCATAACGCTAAGGTGGCGGTGCTCGTTAACGGTGAAGCCACTAATTGGATCAAGACAAAGCGTGGGGTAAGGCAAGGGGACCCTCTATCCCCATATCTGTTCCTTTTGGTGGCAGAGGGCCTCACGCGATTGACTGACGAGGCGGTCAGGAACAAGCTTCTTAGAGGGCTCGGCCCGGCTGAGGATTGTAGCATCTCGTTTATTCAATACGCGGATGATACCCTTTTCTTTTGCGAAGCCCAAAAGAAGCAACTGTGTTGTCTGAAATTCATTTGGCAATTGTTTGAATGGGCTTCCGACCTCAAAGTCAACATGGATAAAACAGAGTTGTTCTATACTGGAAGGTGCATGAATAAAGGGAGGAGACTTGCGAACATCTTGAATTGCAAAGTGGGGACATTCCCAACCAAATACCTAGGCCTGCCTCACAGTGGCGGAGAGATGTCCTCAGTATCATAGAGGTTTATAAATGAGAGGTCTCCTATCTTTTAGGTGATGGTCGGTCCATTAATTTTTGGTCTGACAGATGGTGCGGGGAGAAGGCCATGTAGTACCTCTTCCCCGAGCTTTATTGTAGTGTTGTTAGAAAGGCGCTCAGAGTCAGCGAGTGTTTAGATCGCAATAATTGGAGGTGGCGGAAGATCCTGAGAGGGGCTGATACGAGGAATCAAAGGGGTATGGTGCTTGTGCACAAGTTGAAGGAAATCGTGGGTGCTTCATCGCCGGGGAACAGGAGCGATGGAGTTGTCTGGAGGTGGCACGATAAGGGTGTCTTCTCTGTCAAGTCGGCCTACATGCTACTTAATAGCGGGGGATTGCTGGATGGCACTGCTCTACGTCTGTGGAGGTTACGTATGCCGTCTAAAGTCAAGATTTTTATTTGGCTCGCCTTAAGGAATCGGCTTCTTACGACAGATAATCTTGCAAAAAGGGGCTGGACTGGTATCAACCTATGTGTGCTTTGCGGTTCCACTGAGGAGACGGCCGACCATCTGTTCACGAGATGCGTGTAATCGGTGTGTCGTTTTGCGTTGGGTGGATTTTCTTCTTCTTTTTTTTTTTTTTTTTTTTTTTTTTTTTTTTTTTTGATTAATGGTTAGTGTTAACGATTTGATGTACGCGAATCCACAGTCGATATTTTTTTGTGAATTTAATGCTTGCGATACTCGTTCATATCGTGTTATGATTTGCTTACTCTCTAAAACATTGGGTTCAATGCAATTGTCTAATGTTATGCTATAAACCCCTCACTTTCAGGAAGAAAGAATGGCTGAGATGGACTCAAAGCCGTTTCAGTCCGGACATGCCGCGCTATCGCTATTTGAGGAGAAAACCAATCAAAAGAAGTTCAGCTCAGCTGGTAATGCGGTAAGTGCATTTCTAAAGGTAGAAATCGTAGTAAAAAGAGCTTACTGTTCGCAGGTGCTTGAACATTTTCTTACCCGGTTCCCTTTTATTGAATCGTCAGGAAGTGCAGAAGGAGGAGTTGGACATCTTATTGAAGAAATTAGCCAATTGCAAAGTGCAGCTCGAAATAAGAGAATCTTTAATTAAATATGCAATCTGTTCTAACATTTTATTAATAAATGTAATAACCTATACAATGAATTAAAAGAGGTTACATTTTTTATTTGCATTCATTACCACACTTTTGTTTTTGAACTTGTTAGAAAAACTAAGTTAACTCTTAGCAATTAATTTGAGATTAATTATCTTGTAACCTATAGGTTTTACAAGCCTATATAAGAAGAGCTTGTCTACTCTCTTAAGACACACCAACGAAAGATCAAAAAAAAAAAAAAACTAAAAATTATACTACTTGAGAGAGAAACTAAAGATCAAAAAAAAAAAAAAAGACTAAAAAATTATACTACTTGAGAGAGAAAGACATCAAAGAAAAGATGTTCTTTTTGATGAAGCTTTGGGCTCATCTACTTATGCAGAGTTGGTAAAGCCATACGACGAGGGTCGAGCCGTTGTATCCTGGAGGGGACAAGTCAGTGTTCTGCTGCATCAGTTCGAAGGTTTTACCTACCGCAAAGGGCTTGAATCTTCTTAAAGAGAGCGAGATATCCGTGCCACGACTTGATCGACTCGTTGATACTTTTCATATTTTATTGTAGTCTAATCTCTATTTTGTGTATTTACACCATCACAATCCAATCTCAAGCTTAAAGTATGTCGAAAACGATTGAAGAGTTGTTGACACAGTTGAAGATTGTTGAAGTTGAAAGTGACAAGTACGCGACAGAATATTTGAAAGCTCAAGACCATGCATATTGCGAAGCTTGAATATGATAACAAGGCGATTAAAGGCCAAATCTTAGAATTTGAGAGTCAGAAGGATCACCATTGTGTTTGCATGAAATCTCTGCTTGATGTTGCCGACGAATCAAAAGTTACCGCATGGGGAGAAATGCTGGCAAAAACTATAGAAATAGATAATTTTCAAATGGAACTGAAGCAAGTAAAAGAGTTGTATCAATCATCTCAAAAAGTTTCTTCGGATGCAACTGATTACTTGCGCCAAATTTAATCAAAAATTGAGATGACGCAAATGGAAAACATTGGGAATTCAGTGTATACGGTGACATTGGAGGATGTCATCAGAAGCATAGACGAAGTTCTTCAAAGTGCGAGGCGGAAAATCACTGAATTGAACTGCCAAGTTGGAACTCTCCAAAGAAGTATGCAGGAAATGAATGATGAGATGTCTGAGATGAGGACAAGGGATCTAGAATTGGAAGTAGAAATTGCGCTACTAAATACTGAGCTCCACAGAAGCAGGGCACGAATTGTTGGCGCTGAGGCTGCAGAAGCAAGGTTTAGGAGTGCTCAAGATGGGTTGTATCTTGCTGTGCAGAAATTGACGACGGAAGCTGAAAATGCCAAGAATGAAATCAAGAGATTGAAACTACTTATAAATGGTGTTGCTGATTTGGTGATCGAGGATGAGGAATCTGAAGTAAACCAAGAAGCAATTGTCCAGAAATATTCAGGAAAAACCAATGAGCTAGCAGACTTTCCACGTAAGAATGATTGCGAACCACTTGCATGTGGACATAGAAATGAGATGGATACTTTAAAAGAAGAGTTGGAAACTGCTAAGGCTGAGATCAGTGACTTGAGATTCAGCTTAAAGGAGGCAGTAAGGAGAGTTGGGCTTGCTGAGAAAGCTAAGGCAGCAATAGAAGACCAACTGAGGATCTGGAGGAAGAAGCAGCAACAACAACGAAGATGTGCTTCAGAAGCTAAAACGGAGCGTATTGTCACAAGAAATGAGAATATGTTGTATGCAAATCCTTCAGCATATGAACTATCTATCAGCAAGCCAGTGCTTCGGGGGGTATCTTTACATGCAAATCAAAGTACTTCGTTTGGTAATTATGTTCCTCTTGATAAGATTCTCAATATGAAATATTAGTTATGTCGACTGTGTGACATTCTCAAGTTTCGTACAGAAAAATATCTCACCACATCAGTCGGACTTTCTAAGTCAGCTGTTTAGCTTGTTAAACTAGCATGAATTATGTTGAATGATATATATATATATATATATATATATATATATATATATATATATATATATATATATATATATATATTATATATTTTCTCGTAACCAATTGACTCAGAAAATTGGTGTTTGAACTTGACCAACTTTGGATTCAAATCTGAATAGAATGTGATCCATTGAGCAGACATTTCTTCAGCCAGATCTACCAAATAGGAAAGCTTTCCTGTATTTGACAAGGTTTTTTTTTTAGAGAGAGAAAGATAGATTTTGGTTATGGATTGAGTCTGTTCCATTACAAGTTGGATATCCAGTTATATCTCATAAAAATGACATTTTCTTGGGGCTAGTCATGGCATGTTATGGGTGTCTTTTGGTGCTTACTTGAGAAGTAGCACACTTGGTTTTTTTGCAGGAACTTAAAATACATAATTGCTTTTTCTTCTACTGGAAGTGTTTTTTTTTTTTTTTTTCTTCTTCTTTTTCAACACTTCCGATTATAAGACTACCAATGGAACAACCTTTTTTGGCCCAAGATTAATAAGTCTTAGATTTGTTGCGTTCTACTATATCTTGCTTCTAAATATGTTCTCACTCTTAGACCCCAAAAGCATGGCTTTTCACCCCCCCTTCAAAATTCTTTAATAAAATTCTGCGGCATTATCAGTTGCTTCGTAGCATCCATAGCTACCTATCATTCTTAGGAAAAAACAGCTATTCAACATTGCCCCTAGTTGCTTCTGTTGTTGATTTTATTGCAAATTACATAGAACTCAGTATGCTCTTCTGCCTTTGGTTTTTTTCTGCTTTTGTTCTTATTGGCATTTTCTTTGGGAACTACTGATATTGCGAAAACAAGTTACTGCTATTTGTCAATAGTGATTTTCTGATGATAGAGATACGGATCACCTTCTCCAACAAAGAGAAGTTATATGAAGATTTGTCACCTTTGAGATTTATCTGGATTTATGAGATGGCTCTCTTATAAAATGTATGCAATATGAGCATTAGTACAGCGAGCAACAATGTAGCTGCTTCTCTGAGAGAGACTTAGATTTGCAAACTATACTTGATTATGATTAAGGAGATGGTTAGATCAATATTTGAGTTGCAAGTTTGGCTTGGATTGGCCTAATGCTTTCCGAATTGGGCTGTCTATTAGAAGTTGCTTGGAAACGTAGTTGTTGTTACATGGCATGGTAGTAGGTGTTCTAAAGGATTTTGTATGGTAGATCTCTAGTTAGATCTTGCACAATGGACTGACATGCTTTTGGAAAAATGGAATTCAATCTCCAACCAAGAATCATACAAATGTAATCCTCAGCCAAAATCATCGATCATTGCAATATGCTAAATGAAACTAGCAAGAATGGAGAAGATTTCCTATCAAAAATACAAAAGATTACTTCCTAATCGATGATTAAGTGGAGAAGGAAGAAAATATTCACATTCGAAGAAGACAATCAGTATTGTTGAGGATGCTACATTGGCATGTCAGACATAAGCAAATCACTCCAAAATGTTAGGCGAATATCTCGAGCTTATTATCGAGAAGAGAACTACAAATTGATGGAACATAGATGATGCTTTCATTTTATTCAATTGTCTTTCCTTCAAAGCATATCAGCAGTATGGAGTGGCATCATGACATGCGGTCAACATTTAATTGCAGCATTTGGGCCAAAGTATAACTATGTTACACCAAAAAGCTATACATTATGAATTGTGTTGGTGCATGGATCCTTTAATTTGCCATGCCTCATATTCTCCAGCATCTTTTGGACACAAGTAGCAGCCTCTTGTATGCTTTCACCGAATGCATGTTCTTATGATTCTATGCAGAGGTACTAGAACAAAAAAACACTCACATGGAGAGGAATCATTTGCACTAATCATACGCTCAATTCATGACAAATACAACGAATAGCACTGTTGTAAGAAGATCTAAAACCTTTTCTATGCAGTATTCTCAATCATTTATTTGCTCATTATGAGTTGTATGTTCATTTTATATGCCATCTTATAAAACTTGCTTTTCGTGCTGAGAATGTCTTTTTGTTACCTTAATTCCTTTTCTTTTTTCCTCTTCCTCTCTTGGACTTGGATTTATAATGATCACATCTCTGTTGTGAACACTGACTATTATAAGCTTAAATCAAGAGGGGGCATATTATCATTTTCAATAATGTGATCTGATCAAACAATGCAGGAAAGAGCATTTCCTTTGGACATGTGTGCACATGGGAGCAAGTGTTTTTTATTAGTTAATTTTCTCTCCTGGGCTTCTACTTTTAATAAAATTGCCCTTTGATTGATCTTACAGTTCTGGTTCCAGGCAATGGAATTAGGTCTCATTTGGTCTCATTCTGATGTTGCACATCTTTGCACCCTGTGCTTACCAACCATATGCAAATTGAAACAGTGGATTTTTTACTTAATTGTGGGGTATTTTTGTCCTGAAAGTTGTTGTGTTGCTTAGATTCTACTGCCACAGGTTTCCTTCAATCTCATTGTGGTGCACCTAATGTGAAAAAAATATAATCAATTAATTAAAACTCCTTGCAGCAGTACTAAGAGGATGCCTAAGTACTTTTGTACCCAAAAAAAGGTTGCATGATAAGTCAAGATTCTGGTAATTCTGCACTTGTGCTGTTTACTTGAGAAGCAGAAACCAGAGTTTCCTGAAAGTGAAAAATGCCTAGAGCTAGATTCTGATTGGAAAGAAAAGTTAGTAACAGTACTTTTGTAGAAGATTCAAATTGGCTGGCCCTTAGCTCAAGTTTTCAATGCAAGGTGTGAAATGTTGCTTAGTTTATTTCTACTTTTTCTTATTTTTTATATTTCTTTGAAATTCTTCATAGGACAATGCATTTGGTAAAAGTATACCAAGAGTTTTCAGACTTTTAGGCATTAAATAAGGAACATTGTGCATGCTTTTTACTTTTTTAGAAACAAAGTAGGCAATTTCTTTTTTGACTGGTAATTAATGTGACTGAAATTAAAATAAGAGAGAGACTTACTATTCCTGTGTTGGTGACTTTGTCATCATGTACATTATTATAACATTTCACAAGCATCAATTTCCCAAGTAGAAAATTCCTTTTGCCTCATTAAACCTAGTAAGAATTTTGCAAAAAAAAAAAAAAAAAAAAAATTGTATTTATAATTAGTACAATATCTTCTTAATTATAAGGGTGGAACCCTCAATTTTAAACGGTGAATTGGGAGAAAGTATATAACCCAAAAAAAATCACATGTTAATTAGTATTCTATATATATATATATATATATATATATATATATATATATATATATATATATATATATATATATATAACTCCATTATTATTATTTTTCTTTTTGAACTTTTTATTTGGGATTGCAAAAATATTGTGTTACAGAAAATAAGCTATTTATTTTTATAAAAAACATTTTATTGTGTATATCGCAATTAATAGGATAATTAATATATAAATTTAACTTTTCTTTTGATTTTTTTTTTTTTGCGATAAATTTAGGATTAATTTGGAAAAAAAAAAACCATTGATAACCTAAAACTGCTGTATAACAATATTACACTCCATCTTAATAAAATAATTAATTGGATATATTTCTTTATTTTTTATTTTCTCAAAAAAAAAAGATGATAACAAAACTAGTAATTATTTTAATTCTTAAAAAAAAAGAAACACTACTTTAATGGATAGATAATATATAATTAAGAGTAATTAAATCAAACTTCCGTGAGTTTATTCGACAACTGTTAATGGAGTCACAACGTAAGCTCAATGATGTCATCAAATTAAAGTTAAAATAAAGTGTAGAATTTAATTAAACTTACGTTACGGAACTGGAGATTTTAATAATTAATAACGTTATTGTTATTTAATTCTTTTTTCTAATGATATATTTGTCCAAATTACTGTAGATTAGAAATATTAAATAGTAGTACTACGTCGATTCTAATTAGACCATATCTTTTACTTCATGCATGCAATGTTTGACACGTCTTTGCATGCACGTGCGAAAAGAGCTAGCACATTGGGAAATTCTTTGTTTCTCTAGAAAAAGCATATTTCCCCTCACACGGAGAAAATAAAGGTTACGTAAAATGGTAACCAAAGAAAAAATTAATAATATATTAGATTAAAATTCATGTCATTATATATATATATATAAAAGCTTATATACTCTCAAAAATATAAGTTTAAATATGTTTGTAAATTTTTTATCATTGATTTATATTGAAATTTATGTTTTTGTAAAGTAACTAAAGAAAGATAAAAAAAAATTAAATAGTACAAATTTTAATATAAATCTAAGAATAAAAAATTTACAAGAATATTTGAATTTATACTTTTGAATATATATATATATATATATATATATATATATATATATATATATATATATATATAAAGAGTAAGAACATATTGTATTTGGAACTTCTGGAAACGAAGAGTAGTGATACACACGTGATGCCAAAAAAAAAGGTGAAAAGTTTTTTATCTTGTTGCCAAAAGATTAAGGTCTCACAAATTAATTTCGGAAACCTACGTACGTACGTAACTTTTGGATTGCGCATGATTAATATTAATACATCAACAATTAATGGAACAAAACTAGTTCTTGAATGTTAGTGCACCTACTTGTTAAAATAATACAAATATAGTAATTAAGAAATTAAATAAAAATTTTAGTATAATACAAATAAACTCAATTATAACTTGACTTTGGTCCTGTCTTGCTAGGAATTGAACTAGAGGGGATCTTGATTATATCAAATTGTTGATCAGGTCAAGTGTGTTTTCTGGATGTGGATTGATTTCTGTATTCGAATACGTCACGTTAAAATCAAGCAATTCGATTCAGAAAGAATCGACCAAATCGGATTCTATCATACTTTACAAACGAAAGCCGAAAGCTCAATAAGAGAATACTCGACTGTTCGAAAACTTGGTTGGACGAACCGATTCGATTGTATTGAAGGAAAATTTGAGTTACAAGTTAAACTATTTTTAGAAAAAACTGCAAATGCCGAAAAAGTAGGAACTACAAATTAAAATATTCCTAGACAAAGTTATAAAAAAATTATAAAAAACTAGTAAAAATAGTGTTTTTTTTTTTAGTGTGTAAGATTTTTATATATTATTTATAGTATTTTTCTGTTAGTCTACGTTATTTGTCGGCTCACGTAGTGTGAGAGTGCTATAGTTACGACTTTACTAGCTACAGTAATCACGTTTGATGTTTCCAATCGTTTTCGTCTAAAATCTCTTCATCTTCAGATTTTTTTTTTTTTTTTTTTCGACTTTTAATGTATCACATATTCTTAATTATCTTCTTCGTCCATATAAACTATGCACATAATCAGGATCGCATACTACCTGGTGCAATTTTTCTTGTTCCCACCAATACTAAACAAATTACATGCTTTTTATTGATAGAATACTAATGAACACTTTAAGCACTCATACGTAAAAAAAAAAAAAAAAAAAAAAATCCACCTAACGCAAAACGACACACCGATTACAAAGGACATAACTCTTGAAAAATAAAATAATTTTAATCATAAAAATAGGACTAAGTTTTAACAATGGGCCCTATTTATTAATGAACTTCACCAAACACAGGACAAAATTGAGTTAGGATGAAAAATAAAAATATTTATGCCTCTATGCTTTCTAAAAAGATTGTAAAAATAATAATTTAATCTACTTATTACAAAATCCAAGTTATGAAATTTCAAGAGACAAATAGATTTTTATTTTTTCGTGTATCATGTTAGGGACACGTGTCACACAGGAGAAGTTTTAGTTTGTACAAGGACATCTAGTCAACCTATTGGTCAATTAAAATTTCTATTATTTTGTTTACTTTTTATAAAAAAAAAATTCGAAAATTTTGAATATGCTACAATAAGATTTTTCTCTCTGTAACTTGCAAGTTCAATTTGGGTGAGTTCTCATCTTATAGATTTTTCTCCTTTTTTTACTTTTTTTTTTTTTTTTTTTTTTTTTTAAGGAAAGAGTCTTATACATAGATGTTCAAATTGTTAAATCTCTTGTCGAAGATTTAATGTAAATTATTACATACATGTAAACACACACATTCATATTGAACAACACACTTTCATTTTCTCTTCAAAGTGCCCCATCAAATAACTGGAACACTTGAATTATTATTGTATTTTCAATGTACAGTGTGTTAATTTAAATTATTTTTTTTTCTTATTTTATTGTAACACCAGAGATCATGAACAAAAATTCTACGAACGAAAATTATAATTTTTTTAAATGCTTCAAAGATAGTAAAAATTTGATCGTATAGATATAATAATATACAATATTTAAAGAGATAATACAAAAAATAATACATTTCAAATCTATTATTCAGAAATATTTTAATTTTATAATTTTTTATATATCATAAAATACATGTCTATTATATTTAAAATAATAGCAGCGGACTCTTATTTTTGATGGGATTCTACAGAATTTTTGTTCGAACCATAGCCTCACAGAACCTTATCAGTTGCGTACATAGAAAACACTTTAAAATTCTTTTTTTTTTTTAATTTAGAATAATAACTAATAACAATTCTTATTATTATAGTAATTTGAGCAGGTACAACTCCCAAACCTATAAGCTTCTAGAGGACTTTAATTTGAAACTGATAGTAGTTAGGATCAATTCAAAGATGATGCTTCAGTTGAGCATCCTATTCAAATCCTACTCAACCAATCCATCGAAAACTTTCCAAGCATATATATCATGTACTCTTTTTTCTTAGTTTACTCTTTTTTTTTTTTTTTTTAAAAAAGTATTTTATTTCCTATATAAGTGCCAAATTAAGCTGGGTCTCATGTGTGTAATATATATTTTTTTTTTTTTTTTTTTTTTTTTTTTTTTTGAGAGTAAGATAGTATGCTACTGTTTCATTCATTAGGTAAATGAACTGGGCTACATTCTGAGCCAACTTGGCCTCGAGAGAAAAAAACAAAAAAAAAAAAAAAAAAAATCACGACTACACACAAAATTGCTCCGACGAGCTTCTCAGCGATCTAATCTCGGACGACAGATCTTTCGGTGTTCTTTTTAAGTTCTCGAAGATTGTTCTATTCCGCTCAAGCCAAATAACCTACCATGTAGAGGCAATAGATACCAGTTCCTTTCTTCATGCTGCTTCGCCTTTTAGTCTGCTAGCCTCCTATAGCCTGTTGGACGAAGAGTAACTCAGTAGGAAAGTCCTATTAGGAAGTAGTCCTTGCAACATTGCTCTTGTATTTTAGCAACCCATGAATAGGTGGTCCACAGTCTTGGACTCATCCAGACAGAACACGTAGCAATCCACTCCGTTCCATCATTTCTTTAACAGGTTATCCGACGTAAGAACTTTTCTTTTTAGAACTAACCAAACAAAGATATTTACTTTTAATGGAGTCCTAATCCTCCATAACTGCACAAAACTTCTATCAGATACACCGCCGTATTGTAAGAACTTATAGAGTGATTTGACAGAAAACTCTTCAGATCGGGCACATCTCCATTTAACTTCGTCTCTCCTATTGGACAAGAAGATCGTAGACAATGATTATTTTAGCCTCAGGATCAGGTCTCTGTGGGCCCTGGGTGTAAAATTCGCCAAAATCAAACTCCACTTCCATCTATTCCTCCCCCAACAATCCTTCACTAAACAGTTCTGATTCCCAACACTGTTGAAGATACGAGGGTATAACGTACAAAGGGGAGCTTGCTCGCACCAGATATCAGACCAAAATCTCACTCTTCGTCCGTCTCCGATCGCAAACGTTGTTCCGCACTTGAAGATATCCCTGGTTGAAATAACGCTCCTCCACCACTGGGAATAGGGTCTGAAGGATGCCCCTTCTCTCAGTGGTATCCTCCGTCGATAATTGAGTTCATCAATGAGTGGACCCCACAGGTGGTTCTTTTCAGTGAAGTACCTCCACCACCATTTAGCAAGTAGGGCTACATTCATACTCTCTAAGTCCAGGATCCCTAAACCCCTCTCCTTTTTGCTCCTACAGGCAACCTTCCATCGGACAAGACAAAGACCACATGCAACAATTGATCTACCTTTCCAAAAGAAAGCCCTTCGAAGCATTTCGATGCGTCGTATCACCCATTTAGGTGCTCTAAAAAGAAAGAGAAAGTACAGTGGCAAGTTCGATAGCACAGAGTTCATAAGGACCAACCTTTCACCTTATGAGAGGAGTTTCGCTTGCCAGCCCTCGATCCTTGTTTCAATTTTGCTAATAATCGGCCACCAGTCCTCCTTGCGCAGGCATATGTTGGATAGGGGGAGTCCAAGGTATCGAATCGGGAAAGTCCCTAGTTTACATCCTAGAATCCCTGCGAGCCTTACCCCCACTTGGGTGTCCCCTCCCAGATAGAATAATTCAGTCTTCGCTCTATTAATTTTCAGTCCCGAACCCTACTTGATGAGCTGCCAAATAAAGAGAAGGTTACTTATCTGCTTCCTTATAGCACCACAGAAAAAGAAAGTGTCATCCGCAAACTGGATAATATCTACCTTCGCCTCCTTACTAAGCCCCACCCGCTTAACAGTCTATTTTTCACCACTTTCTTCATTACTCTCGCCAATCCTTCTGCTACCAGAAGAAAGAGATAGGGGGATAGCGGGTCGCCCTGTCGTAATTCCCTTCTGGTCTTAATCCATTTGGTTGGCAAACCGTTCACAAGTACAACAATTTTGGCATTAGCGATACACTATTCGACCCAACCACACCATTTATCGCCTGCTCCCAGCCAGATCATGACTCTTCTTAGAAAATTCCATTTGACTTTGTCGTACGCCTTTTCGAAGTCAGCTTTGATTCCAACACACTCCTCTTCTGTTTTTGAGCACCAGCTCACTATCTCGTTTGCAGTTACAAACGAATCCAGTATGGATCGCCTTTTGAGGAAAGCAGCATGGGTGGGGGAGATGATATCTTTCATGACAACTTCGAGTCTGTTAGTCAGTACTTTGGGCATAATCTTTTGGACATCATTAAGAAGGTTAAAGGGTCTGAACTCATTAGCCGAATTAGTCCCTTCCACCTTAGGTATCAGACATATATACGAATAATACAGTGCACTAGTGTTAAGTGTACCGTCGAAAAGGTCTTTAAAAATGTTAAGCAGATCTTCTTTTATCACGTCCCAAAATTGCTGATAGAATCATAGATTGAATCCGTCTGGACCAGACGCTTTATCACTACCGAGTTGGAAGGTTGCCTTTCGAATCTCTTCTAGCGAGAACGGAACAGTGAGGCTATCCGGTTGGAGAATAAGTTTGCCTCTAAAAAAACTGCTCCAGTTACCAAAAGACGAGCTGTTAATATGACTCAGGGCAAACAGATCCTTGAAATAATTATAGAAATACATCCTTTTATCGTCCTCCTTTAAGAATCATGTTTGATCTCATAAATAGTATTCCCCCGTTTTCTTCCATTAGCAATAGTGGAAGAATTTAGTATTACCGTCTCCATCCTTTAACCACTGTAGTCTAGCATGGGCTTTCCAGAATAATTCCTCCTCCTCTAGTACCCCCTTAAGTTGCATCTTAAGCCTTAATCGTTTCTCAAAATCCTGGGAGGAAAGATTGAGTTGTTCCTCCAAGGTGTCCAATTGTCGGATCTCCTCAGCTAAAGAGTTCTTCAATTTCGATATACTATAAAAACTTGTAGAGTACCATTCTTTAATCCGCTTGCGACAATGCCTTAGTTTGGTCACGAAGGTCAGTACACTAGATCTTTTTCTTGGCATCTCCTTCCACCAGATCGACATTCTGTCGCAAAAGTCCTCTTGTTAGCCAAATATTTTCAAATCTGAATAGGTGAATAGTCAATTTTTTGCTAGTGGAGAGCAAAATCGGCGAATGGTCCGACGTCACTCTCGACAAGGCCACCATTTTCGACAAAGGGAAGGCATGGTCCCACTCCGTGGAGATTAGAAACCAATCCAACTTAGCTAAGGTAGGGTTCCTCTGCATGTTAGACCAAGTAAGGTTTTGATTGCCCAAAGGCAAATCAATCATCTCCAACTCATTTACCAAATCAGTGAATATAGCCATAAATCGCCCGCTCTAGTTTCTGCCTCTTCTCTCTAGCTGATTCTTTGTCATGTTAAAGTCGCCACACAATACCCACAATCCGCCACAAATTCTTTTTAACTCCGCCAGCTAAGCACAAAATTCCTCCTTACCCTCCCATGTAGGGGCCCATAAACATTGGTAACATAGAAAGACGTGCCGCTAAAGAGGTATTTCATTCGTATGGTAAGAGAAAAATTACGAACGATAACCTCGCTACAAGCAAAACCTTTCGAGTTCCAACACGAGATAATAACCCCATATGCTCTCTCCGAAGGGATAAAATGGCACTTATCGAAGAAAGTTTCAGCAAAAGATTGAAAAAAAAGGATCGAAAACAGAATCCACCTTATGGATATTAACATACAAAGGATTCCTTGATCTGCAATGTTCTGAAAAATATTTTATATTTCAAATGATAACACTACAAAATAATTATCATACAGTGGCGACATTAGTGGTCACCGAATATATAAAATATCACCACCAAATACTTATATATAATGACGACAAAAAATATCGCCATATATTACTGCAATAGATCCCGTCGATATGATTTATAAATTTATTATTAATTTATCAAGTCATTTAATTTGAGAGGTTGTTAGAAAATAGTATATTTAGAATGACAACTAATGATTCCTATTTAGTATGAAAATAAAAATACCTTCTACTATGAATAATAATAATTTAATAATTTTACGAGCTGAAAATTTATAATGATTTCACTACATTACTACCACCCTTTACAACTATTTCACTACTTCACTATCATTCTTTAATTACAATTATCTAACTTAAATTAAATAATAATAATTTAAATATTTTTAATAAATAATATAAAGTATTACTTAGAATATTACAAACCAAACCAAACGTCGAATGCTAAGGATAAAATATTGAAAGGTACATCAACTAAGCTTGTCATAAATTATAAATTATCCAATGCCTATATTACATGTGTATTATGTAATCTTGTGTACCATGTTTAACATTTTCAAGCTCAATCACTGATATTAATGGGAACTTGCCACTCAAATAGAAGCATTTGTGTTGCTAGCTAGCCACGGGGTAGGATCCTGCTTCTCCTTTTTAAGCCAACAATCTTCTTTCTAGCACCTATATAAAATTATAGTAAGTGAGAATCGAATCAGTGATTTTGTACTTTAATACTATTTATCAAATTATTGATGTTAACCATTAATCTTGAACACTCAAGTTACTAAAAATATATAATCAATTCACTTAAAGCATATAAGCACAATGTTCACGGACTTCGATTGTAATTCGGTCCAACAAACCTCATACCACTTCGAACATAATTCGCTCTAATCCAACCTCACGCCATTTAGAACGTGATTCGGTCCAATCTGGTCTCCGTCACATGGCTACAAAATAATTTACTCAAACAATTGGCAATGAAATTGCTGATCAAAAAATTTAGAGTTAAACATATAATTGGTATTTGTAAATTTTTTACCGTTAGCCCATTAACCAATTTCATCTCTCAGATCATGTTATTCTACAAACCACCCGCTAAACTCTACAGGATCACTATTATTCTAACACGACAAATCTTTATCATAGCCCGAAAATCCACAAGCACCAATATATATATATATATATATATATATATATATATATATATATATATATATATATATATATATATATATATATATATATATATGCTCTTATGCTATTGATAATATTAGGGCCTTACTATTATAGTCTCATTTTCAATTTTAAGATTTTCAAATCAACGATCCACATCGTTAAATATGATTTAGGGTATATAAAATTCTTAGAAAAAAATTATTTCAAAATTGTTAATTTTCAATGACTATTATGGTGAATTTGTAGTTTAACAGTATAGAAGAATCGAAATTTATTCAAATTTTGATAGAAAATACTCTAAACCATTTAAATTAATATCAACATTCTTGATCTTGAATTCAAAAGTGCTATACTCAAATTTTAAAGATTATTCAATTTTCACTGTTCATTTTGACATGATTTATTTATAAAGTAAACGATGTTGAAAAGAACTAATTTTTTTTTTCTAAGAATTTCATATACCCTAAATTATATTTAACGGTGTGGATCGTTGATTTGAACATCTTAAAATCGAAAATGGGACTATAGTAGTAAGGCCCTAATAGTATCAATAGTATAGGAGCATTATTCTCTATATATATATATAGAGAGAGAGAGAGAGAAAGTCCTGCTACTATGTTTATACAAGCACCAAGTATGCTTGCAAGCTTTCTACCGTTGGATCTACCATTTTGACTAATTTCATTCCTTGGGTCATTCTATTCCACCAACCATTCACGTAACTTAAGGGCTCACTATCATCCTAACCACACATCTTTTCATCTAAGGGCTAAAACCTACAAGTACCAATGACTTGATACTTTTAAAAATATAGGAGCCCAATTTTATATATATATATATATATATATATATATATATATATATATATATATATATGAGCTAGAATGCTATCAATAGCAAACAGGCTCCGTTGTCACTCGATAGTTGTCACTCGATAATAGAGCTTCCAAATCAACGATCGGTACTGTTAAATATGATCTAGACTATTTAAACTACTTGAAAATTAAATTTCAAACTTTTTCGATATTCTTTTCTTGTCTCTCAAATGAACGTAAAAATGAACGGCTAAATATAAATATCCTTCAAAAACTAATGATAGAAGTATTATAATCAAAATTGAGAGTATAGATCTTATTTTAAATAGTTTAAAAAAAAATTTAATCAAAATTTAATTGATTTAGATTTCTTTATACCGTTAAACGAACAAACGTCTCATATCTATCATTAAAATTATAAATTTTACAACTCTTTAATCGTTAGGCCAATTATATCAAAAAAATTTAAAATTTAATTTTTAAATATTTTCAATAATTTAGATCATATTCAACGATGACGATAATCAGTTTAGAAACTCTATCATTAAAAATAAATGAACGATAATAAAACTCGTTTACTAAGCTATATATATATATATATATATATATATATATATATATATATATAGAGAGAGAGAGAGAGAGAGAGAGAGAGAGAGAGAGAGAGAGAGAGAGAGAGAGAGAGAGTCCAGCTAGAATACTATCGATAGCACCAAGCAATTGGTGCTCTCAAGTTTTCAGCTGTTTGATGAAAAGATATGCGGTTGGAATTATAGTGGCCCCCTAAAATTTTTACTATTCAACCAACCACCTAGTAAATCTTAGAAAAGCACTATCATCTTAACCACACATTCTTTAATCCAATGACTAAAAACTTGATAGCACCAATGACTTGATGCTATCGATAGTATTCCAGCCTAATTCATATATATATATATATATATATATATATAGACACACACACACACACACGTGCACATGGCTAACTAAGAACAAATCTTAGAATGGAGCCTCCAAGCTTGCTCAAAACTAAATGAAAATAATAAAACTTTGCTCACAAAACATCACATGGCATATTGTCTTTGGGGGCATAAGCAATTAATTGCGCGGTCAAAGAATCCGTGTGTGACTCTCTCTCTAGCAAGCTCTTTGGTTCCATTATTAATTTCAAAGAAAATAGTTGCATGTTGTCACGAGGTGTTGTCGCAAAAAGCTTTCCCGTATAATTTTAGAATCCTATAGATGATTCCAGATGGTACCTCACAAGTCAGGACTACATTTTTTTTTTTTTTTCAATATCTCCAGTAATATAAGCCTTATATGACCAAAATTATACACCTTTTTGAAATTGAAGTTTCGCTCTATTTTATGTTTTAAGATCGACAATAGATTTTCTTTTTTTTTCTTTTTTTTTTTTTCTATAGGAAACAATAGTTTTTGTCCCAACAAATTTGAGCTACTAGAGAATAATATTTATTTTTAAATATTTTTTAAAATTTTATTAGTAAGTCTTACTATTATAAGTATATTTGAATATTTTTTTGAAAATTAATAAAGGTGTTTTTGTCCATCAATGATATATTATATATTTTAAAAATTTTGAAAGATATATTAGATACTGTTTCTATATTAATTTTTTTTACAAAAAGCACAGTATGTGAAATTAAAATACATAAATTAAATAAGACTAGAAACCCACGAAATATTTGAATTTTAAAATTAGAACCTTTATAATTTTATGTAGCTATCTTTCTATTTCTATTTTTATTTTTTAATATATATTGTTATTTTGTGATATCACGTAGGTTCTCCAATTTAACGGGACAATTTGAATTCTTATGATCTACTCAATTTATGATGAACTAGTTGTACTATTTTTTTTAAAAAAAATATATATAAGTTAAAAGAAATAAAAGTTATATTTGAATGTTGAAATAAATTATTCCATAATAAATTATTCAGTAAAAAAATTTCTTGTGTAATCTAAAAATAAAAATTTAATATTTACCTATTAAGAAATCTCGGCATCCACGGCTCTCAATAAAAAAGTAAATTTTATTTATTTTATTCTAAAAAAATAACTTGAAATTCAAATATGCCATTCTACTTTAAATATTTAATTATATTTCTCTTTCAATCATAATAACAAAAAACTTACTCTGAATCTCAAGCATATTAATTTAAGGCATTGTTCAATGCCAAAATAAGATGGTAACTTATTAAATATATATATTAGCTACGACAACTATGATTTATATAATAATTTTTTTATTCTAAAATTATTTAATTTTAAATATTTATCCATATTTTTAATTTTTTATTATAATAAAAAAAAATTATATTAAATAATTTATTCCACATCTAAATAGGATCTAAAGTTGTTTATCAATATTTATAATAATAATTTTATATTTTTAACCAAATTAATTTTAAAATAAACAAAATAGATAATATTTTATTTTTTATCCTGTTGGGTCAAATACCATAAATGAAACCATGCAACCTGTTACATCATAACTTTAGACAAAACACATGTGAAAAATTATGGATGGAAAAGAAACAAATCAAAACCCTACCTCTTCAAATCCCCAAACTCGGTCATAGAAGCTGCTATCTTGGACCAAATTGGCATCTCTCTTCAAAGCTATGAAGTGTACAGGGGACTAATAATCAACTTAATTTAATTACATGTTTGGAAACCAAATCCAAATCCAGAACTGTTTTTGTGTGGGTAGGATTGAAGAGAAAGTATTTAATTAATAAAGTATGTGATAATTAAATAGCCTTTGTAATCTTTTTTGAATCACAAATTTCGCAACGAATACTAAAGTGTTGATATTCAGAGAATCATATCATTCAACTTAAATATAAAATGTTGAATAGGTACTTGTTGCGAATTATTCATACCCAAATCTTACTTTGAAGATTCTATTCAAGAATTTCGCTATCGATCACGTCCCATAAATTAACTGCGTGGATTATTAGTAGCCAGGGAAGGAATCATCTCCTAATTAATATTTTAAGAAATAATTGCCTGTGTATTTCTGAAATCTGAAAAAATATCTGATTTATCTCTTTTATTTTTTTCTTTCCAATATACCCCTCATACGTTCCACCGTTATTAAAAATACCTCTACCGTTTCCCTTTGTTTAGTTAATTAGGGTTAAACTAGAGTTAAATAATAATCGGAGTTGAAAATTATCAGATATACCTATTTCGTCCGGGTTTAGGGTTTAGAATTTTTTAGCCCCCGTTTGGTTAAGGGGATAAGGGAGGAATAACCCCCTTATCCCCTTAACCATACCCAAACGCTAAAATGGGGGGATTCATAACCCCCCATAGCGGGTTATCCGTGGATAACCCGCTATGGGGGGGTTAGGAATCCCCCCCAACTACGGAATAGAGGTGGGAGAACCAAGCGGCACGGTGACCGAGGCGGCACCTTCTCTCTCTCTCCTCTCTCTCTCTCTCTCTCCACGGCATCGTTTTATTATTATTATTATTTTTTTTTTCTTTCTTTTCCATACACTAATAAAAATTATATTTTTTATTTTTTAAATTAGAATTTTTTAATTTATAAATTTTAAAATTTAAAATTGTTTATTTAATAAATATTATTTTTTTAACTTATTTTTTAATAAATCTAAAAATTTTATTTTATTTCAGTTTTTTTAAAAAAATTATTAATTTTAAATATTAAATATTAATATTTAATATTAAATATTAATATTTAATATTTAATATTTAATATTAATATTAATATTACAATTTAATATTTAATTGTAAATATTATTTGAATTTTTTAATATTTATCTAAATTAAATATAAGGTTGAATAATATCATAAATTTATTTAATTTTAAATTATATCATAAACGGCAAATTAGTAAATAAAAATATTTAACCCCTTAATTCTTCTTATTCCTTTATTCCCAACCAAACACAATTTTTTCTTATTCGTCTTATTCTTCTTATTCCTATAGAATTTACCAAACACAATTTTCTTTAAACCCGGTATAACTCTTAAACCGAACCAAACGCAAATTTACTCTATCCCCGCCTAAAACCATAATTTATACCTATCCCCGGTATAACTAAAACCCTCTTAAACCCGAACCAAGCGGAGCCTTAGGAAATGGTAAGATCTTTGGCGCAAGAAGAAGGGGTGATCCATATCATCTTGACTTGGTTCTGCTTCCCCTCTTTTTTTAACAATACCGAGTCGGGTTCTTCTCCTACCAGTATCGAATAGAACATGCTGAACAAAATCTTCTTCATGTAAAACCTGCTCGATTTAGATCGGGAAAATCGTACGGATTTTATGAAACCATGTGCTATGGCTCGAATCCGTAGTCAATCCTATTTCCGATAGGAGCAGTTGACAATTGAATCCCATTTTTCCCATTATTTTACTATCCATAATAGTGCGAAAAGAAGGCCCGGCTCCAAGTTGTTCAGGAATAGTGGCGTTGAGTTTCTCGACCCTTTGCCTTAGGATTTGTTAATTCTATTTCTCGATGGGATGGGGAAGGGATATAACTTAGGCTCCGCTTGGTTCGGGTTTAAGAGGGTTTTAGTTATACCGGGGATAGGTATAAATTATGGTTTTAGGCGGGGATAGAGTAAATTTGCGTTTGGTTCGGTTTAAGAGTTATACCGGGTTTAAAGAAAATTGTGTTTGGTAAATTATATAGGAATAAGAAGAATAAGACTAATAAGAAAAAATTGTGTTTGGTTGGGAATAAAGGAATAAAAAGAATTGAGGGGTTAAATATTTTTATTTACTAATTTGCCCTTTATGATATAATTTAAAATTAAATAAATTTATGGTATTATTCAACCTTATATTTAATTTAGATAAATATTAAAAAATTCAAATAATATTTACAATTAAATATTAAATTGTAATATTAATATTAAATATTAAATATTAATATTTAATATTAAATATTAATATTTAATATTTAAAATTAATAATTTTTTTAAAAAAACTGAAATAAAATAAAATTTTTAGATTTATTAAAAAATAAGTTAAAAAAATAATATTTATTAAATAAACAATTTTAAATTTTAAAATTTTAAAATTAAAAAATTCTAATTTAAAAAAATAAAAAATATAATTTTTATTAGTGTATGGAAAAAAAAGAAAAAAAAAGAAAAAAAAAATTAAAAAGATGCCTGGAGAGAGAGAGAGAGAGAGAGAGGAGAGAGAATGTGCAAAATAGAAAAAGAAAAAGAGGTTGGGGGGCGGTGCCTCGGTCACCGCGCCCCCCCATTCCCTCTATTCCGCGTATGGGGGGATTCCTAAACCCCCCCATAGCGGGTTATCCACGGATAACCCGCTAAGGGGGGGTTTAGGAAATCCCCCCCCCTTTTTTCTGTTTGGGTATAGATGAGGGGATAAGGGGGTTATTCCCCCCTTATCCCCTCAACCAAACGGGAGCTTAGGGTTTAGGGTTTAGGATTTTAGAGTTTAGGATTTATGGTATATTTGAAAGGGCAAAATGGTAATTTCATACAAATAACGGCAGCTCCAAACAGTACACTAACAGAGTTTAACTTCAGGAATATTTTAGAAAGAAGTTGGAACGTAAGAAGGGTAGTTTTAATATTAAAAAAAATTTTAGGGTATATAAGAAACTGCCCCATATTTCAATTGTGGATTATAAAATTTCTTAGCTTGCTTTAAAAAAAAAAAAAAAAAAAAAAAAATATGAAGGCAGCCTGATAAAGTTTGTCCAACTACTATACTATGATAAATTTTTTTTTTTTGTTTGTTAATTAGGATTATATATCAACCAGTCAAACACGAACGATGAAATTAGCCTAATTCACATTTACTTCATATCAATCTATATATATATATATATATATATATATATATGAACTTTCGTTCATTTTTCAAACTAATTTTGAGTCGAATATAAACTAGCTCGCGAACAGCCAGCTAAATTGATCGCCACGCTTTTTTTACTGACAAACAGTTCGCGCGCATGTGACTAATTTCTTTGTGTTCATGAAAGATATTTTATTGCTCCAAGAACAAATTAACAAAAGCTCTGGGTACCCTCAACTTGAAAACGATTAATCAACAATTCCGGCCACGAAAATTTAGAATTGAATCACACTCTTTTAATTCCAATTTCCAAACGGCCGACGTTTGGTTAAACATCAATAAATCTGGAAAGCTTTTACCCAGCAGTGGGGGCAAGCCTAACATCCACATACTGTTCTCATTTCCCCTCTACCTCACCAGAAATTTTCGCCTGCACCAGATAGTGTATTATATTTACCTGTTGGATCAATTCATAAATAACTTGTGTTTAATTAATCCATATCCATATTATAATAAAAGCAAAAGAAAAAGACAAAGACCACGACTCAGTGTATAGTAATAACTTAATTAGCGTGCATGCATGGGCAAAACTAAACTGTGCTTTGATATTCTTTTATTAATCTAAAATTACTATATTGGCCTCTATTAAATCTTTACAATTAATATTCTGTTACGTATGCATGTCAATATAATTTAATAAGATCATGAATTTGAATCTGAAATGAAAAACTCTTATAACGGGGTGTCAATGGATGTACTGATGCACCAGGTGCAGCTAAAAATTTATTGCTGAATTTTGCACCCAAAAATAACCCACCACAATTTGGTCAACAAGGGCGGCACCTGTTCTGAAAGAATATGAAAAGATCATGGAGTCAAATTAAGACCATAATTACTACTACAACCCAAAATTCAACACCAAGCAACTCCATATGTGCATGCATTACTACGTTAATTAATTTTAGTGTTTTTTTATATTCGTGCTAATTCTCATTGCTCCACTGATGAGATGATCGAGTAACATAAAACTCGGTTAATTAGCAGAAAGAAAGAAAAGGAAGAAGAAGAAGAGAATTTATTTATTTATTCCTATTCTTCGTTATCCCCTCTCTTTCTTCTCCATGATATACAAGCTGGGATATGTCAGAAGAAGCAACCATTATTCCAAAACTTATTCTCCTCATCTTATTCTCAATTCTAATCACAAGTATTTTTGTCGCTCTATTCTCTTTCTCTCTGTGTATTTACCTATCTATGAATTTTATTTTGCATTACTAATCTCTCGTACTTATTCTACCAATATACAACAGGTGATGTCATAGAGGGGTTGAGCGACAAAGAAGTGATCGTGGAACTGAAGCAATTCCTGCAAGAACACAACCCTATATACCGCGGCGGGTACGCCGAGTGGGACTTTTCGGAGCCGACGCCGTGCCGGTGGTTGGGCATCAGATGTGACGCCGCCACGGGTGGCGTGGTCGGTGTCGACCTCTCGTCGTCCAACATCTCCGGCCCCGTCTTCGGCAATTTCTCCCTCCTCACTGAGCTCACGCACCTCGACCTCTCCTCCAACACCATTGACGGCACCCTCCCCGCCGACCTCAACCGCTGCCGCGGCCTCCGCTTTCTCAATATCTCGCACAACCTTATTTCCGGCGAATTGGACGTTACTGGATTGGCGAATTTGGAGATTCTCGACGTTAGTCTCAACAGGTTTGAAGGCCGGATTGCCTTCAACTTCCCCACGATCTGCGCAAATCTCTCTGTTCTGAATGTTTCGACGAATCATTTCACCGGCGAGATCGCTGGCGTATTCGACGAGTGCGAGAAGCTGCAGTATCTAGATTTGAGCTCGAATAACTTCAGCGGTGAGTTATGGCGAGGGTTCGATTCGCTCCGCGAGTTCTCCGTCGCGGAGAACAACCTCACCGGAGAGATATTCCCCGGCACCTTCACGGAGAACTGCACCCTCGAATCGCTGGACTTGTCGAAGAACAGCATCTCAGGCGTGTTCCCGAATTCAATCGCGAACTGCTCCAAACTGAATTTCCTGAGCCTGTCAGAGAACGGCTTCGGCAGCAAGATCCCCTCCGGCATTGGGGCGCTCGCGGAGCTCGAAAGCCTGTTCCTGGGGAAAAACCAGTTCGACCGCGACGTCCCGGAGGAGCTCCTGAACTGCAGCAAACTAGTCTTTCTCGATCTGAGCAATAACAGTTTCGGCGGCGAGGTACAGAAGATCTTAGGGCGGTTCACGACGGTGAAATTCTTGGTCCTCCACGGAAACAACTACGCCGGTGGAATTGAGAACTCGGGAATCTTAAAACTTCCGCAAGTCAGTAGACTGGACCTAAGCTTCAACAACTTCTCCGGTCCGCTGCCCTCGGCGATCGCCGAGATGCGGAAGCTCAAATTCTTGATCCTAGCAAAGAACAATTTCACCGGCAGCATCCCGGCGGAGTACGGAAACATTGCGGGGCTGCAGGCGCTGGACCTGTCGTTCAACGAGCTGAGCGGCGAGATTCCTCCGTCGATCGGCAACCTGACGTCACTCCTCTGGCTGATGCTCGCCAACAACCAGCTGACCGGCGGCATCCCGCCGGAATTGGGCAATTGCACCAGCCTGCTGTGGGTGAACCTCGCGGGGAACCGCCTCGCCGGTGCTATCCCTCCGGAGATCGCGACGATGGGCCGGGACCCGGAGCCGACGTTCGCGACGAACCGCGAGGACACGGGAATCAGCGCGGGGTCCGGGGAGTGCCTGACGATGAGGCGGTGGCTCCCGGCGAATTACCCGCCGTTCAGCTTCATGTACATGGTGATGACGCGCAAGAGCTGCAGGGTGACGTGGGACCGGCTGCTGAAGGGCTTCGGAATCATCCCGATGTGCCTCAACGTGTCGTCGCCGATCTGGACACTCGCGATGTCCGGCTACCTGCAGCTCTCCGGCAACCACCTCTCGGGTGGCGTGCCGCCGGCGATTGGCAGGATGCGGAATCTCAGCCTGCTCCATCTCGATGCTAACCGACTGTCCGGCAAACTCCCGCCGGAGGTCGGGAGTCTCCCCCTCATGTCGCTCAACTTGTCCAACAACCTCTTCTCCGGCGAGATTCCGTCGGAGCTCGGCGGAATTCGGTGCCTCGAGATCTTGGATTTATCGCGGAACAACTTCTCCGGCGAATTCCCGACGAGCCTGAACGCGCTCGCGGAGCTCACCAAGTTCAACGTCTCGTTCAACCCGCGCCTCTCCGGCGTCATCCCGATGACTGGCCAGATGGCCACCTTCGACAACAACTCCTTTCTCGGTGACCCCAACATTTCCTTCTCCTCCCCCGCCGGTAGATCGCCGGCGCCGCCGCAAGCTGGCGGCGGATCCACCGCCGTCAGTGGGAGGGCGCGGGCGAGGGAGGTGGCGTTCTGGGTCTTCGTCGCCCTCACCTCCGCCTTTCTCACATGCGGAATAATTTCGTTCGTCCTCTGCCTTGCAATTCGGAGACCGGTGGACCCCGGTCCATATCCCGAGGAGAACTTCCTCAAGCAGAGGAGCCATAAGGCGTGGACGTCGGCGGCAAGGTCATCTTCGGCACCGTCGGACGGGGTCCAGGTGTTCCGGCTGGACCGGACGGTGTTCACGTATAGCGACATCGTGACGGCGACCAGCAACTTCTCCCCGGACCTCGTGATCGGGAGGGGCGGATCCGGCGTGGTGTACCACGGGGTGCTCCCCGACAGGCGGCACGTGGCGGTAAAGAAGCTGGAAAGGTGGGGTAACAACGGCGGCAGAGAAGAGGAAGGGGAGAGAGAGTTCCGGGCGGAGATGAAGGTTTTAGCCAGCCAGGCCGGGTCCAATTGGCCCCACCCGAACCTGGTGCCGCTCTATGGGTGGTGTCTCTCCGGCTCGGCAAAGTTATTGGTCTACGAGTACATGGAAGGTGGGTGTCTAGAGTCGGTGATCGCCGACTGGGCCCGGTTCGGGTGGGAGCAGCGGTTAGAGATTGCCGTCGGTGTGGCGCGTGCTTTGGTGTTTCTGCACCACGAGTGCCGTCCGGCGGTGGTGCACCGGGACTTAAAGGCGAGCAATGTACTGCTGGATAGCTCAGGCGGGGCAAGGGTGACGGATTTCGGGCTGGCACGGGTGGTGGGGGCCGAAGAGACGCATGTGACCACACAAGTGGCTGGGACGGCGGGGTATGTGGCTCCCGAGTACTGGCACACGTGGCAGGCCACGACTAGGGGGGACGTGTACAGTTATGGTGTGCTGGTGATGGAGCTGGCTACTGGGCGGAAGGCGGTGGACGGCGGGGACGAGTGCTTGGTGGAGTGGGGGAGGCGGGTGGGGCAGGACGAGGCGGTGGCCGTGATCATGGAGAGGAGAGAGGAGATGTGGGATTTGCTAAGACTCGGGTTAAAGTGCACGGCAGAAGTGCCGCACGCAAGACCGGATATGAGGGAGGTGCTTGCCATGCTGCTCAATATCAGCAGCAGCGGCGGCGGCGGCGGCGGCGACAGCGGCAGCAGCGACAGTAGCAGTAGCAACAGTGAATGCAGCAGCGTATGATATTTTTATTTTGTTTTCTGCATTGAGTTTTTCTCTCATCCAATTTTCATACCCCATTAGTATGTATATTCTTGAGTGTACAGATTACAGAGATCATTTGTGTTGTTCATAGTCATGTTAAGTTTGACAAAAAAAAAAAAAAAAATTGGAATTATACAATGAGATGAGATTAAATTCTGTAATTCTTTCATAATAATTAATTATTCTAAATGTTCCCTTTCTTCAATTTCTGTTAAGTGATCCATATGGTAAGTTGTAATTGTCAGGATGCTCTGCACCAGAGCCAAATTCTATTGATCATTGTTACTTGTAGTAAAATGCTTTCTAAAATTCCAAGTTAGTAAGAATTGTTTTGAATTCTTTGCGATCAAATGTGTAATTTGGGTTGATTGCTTCATCCAAACACTTTGACTCCATGTTCTTGTCTCTTTTTTTTTTTTTTCTTTTTTTCTTTTAGGATCCTGGCATTAGCTAGAAATTATAATTAGTGAAAAATATCATCTTGTTGAAAATTCACCATTATGCTATTGTAGTATTAAGAGCCTTTCGCTTATATTGTGAAACAAGCAGAGAGATTATTATTATTATTATTATTTGAATAAATAAGTACACGAGAGATCAGAATAGAATTTACATAGATTTATTAAATATTTTTGAAGAGGCCCAAGTTCTTGATAGAGAAATTTTGTGTTGTATAAAATTAAGTCATTAATCTACGATGAATGTAGGTCTTTTTGTATAAAATATTTGCTAGTTTTGTTATTTTGTAAAATCAAACTGTCGTTTTGGATTATACAAATTTGAGCCACATTTTTTTAAAAAAATAATTAAATTAAATTTATTTCTCTTTCTCTTCTCCCATGCATAGGGGTGTTAACGAGCCGAACACGAGTGAGCGGGGGTCGGCTCGTGTTCGGCTCGTTTAATAAAGAGCCGAACACGAGCTGACTTGTTTAAATATCAAGCTGAAAAATTCGGCTCGTGTTCGGATCGTTTATTAACGAGCCGAACACGAGCTGGCTCGCAAACAATAAGTCTGATTTTCATTCCTACTATTAGGTGTAAAGTTTAAAGAAAATTAAAAAATTGAAATTTTAATCTAATAATTAAAATTCACAAAAAATTGATAGTCTAAAATCTAAATTTTATATATATATATATATATATATATATATATATATATATATATATATATATATATATATATATATATATATATTCGAGCGGTTAACGAGCCGAACACGAGCGAGCTGACCCCAGCTCGTGTTCGGCTCGTTTATTAAACGAGCTGAAAAATTCGGCTCGTGTTCGGCTTATTTACTAAACGAGCGATTCGATCTCGAGCTCATTTCGAGCCGAACACGAGCTGGCTCGCGAACAGCGAGCTGGATTGCCATCCCTACCCATGCACTTCGTCTCTCTTCTCCTACTCCTCCACAACCCTGACATCCCCGCACTCCTTCCCGCCTATCTCGTCCACGTCTCCACCGCCATCGCCACGCTTCTACCAATCTACCTCCATCCCGTGGACGGGAATGAGGCCATTTTGGATGAAGAGCTTGGCGGCGAGACTACGGCAAAGAGCGTGGTTCTGGTCGACGATAACTTTAAAGGCGCCGCAGGATTTGAGAAAGACAAGGAAGGGAGGGAGCGTCGGAGCAAAGTAGGGCTTGCAGAACAAGCGATAGAAGACGTAGAGGGCGAGGAATGGGGCATCGTAGCAGGAGAGGATGCAGAGGACGGAAGAAAAAACAAGAAAAAAGAAGGAAGAGAAAAGAAATGAAAGAAAAAAAAAAGCATACTTTTCTTTTTCTAAGAAGGTCACCAGGTGTCCCAGTTGCTTCCAAAAAGACAAAGTAGAGAAGAAAAAATAAAAAACAGTTACACCATTTGAGAATAAGTTGCACTATTTAAGACTACTAAGTTGCAATATTTGATATTTAGTTGCATTAATTTTGTAACTTTTCAAATAGTGTAACGTAGTCTCAAATGGTACAATTTAGCTGCTAATAATGTAAATTTTATTTTTATGGTACAATTGAGTTTCAAATAATTTTAAATTATATAACTAGTCTCAAATAGTACAACTTAGCCGAAAATAGTATAACTTAATTGTTGTCGTCGTCGTCATCCATGTCATCTCCTCCGCCACCACGGTCGAGATCAAAGCCATCAAACACGTTATGCACCTCCTACCCCTCGCGGTGGAGGAGGACCTGGAGAATACAATCACGCACGGTAGAACTGAAGAAGAGAAAGGTTGATGCCACACTTTATATCGTATTCGAGCCCACGTTATCGTCACATGCATCAGCGGAGAAGTGGGCGAGGTAGAAAGGAGAAGGACGGAGGCGACGTAGGGGCGGTGGAGGAGGAGGAGGAAGCGAGAGGAGAAAAAAAGAAAGGAGCAGCTGAGACCATACGAAGAAAACGATAAAAAAAAAGAAAGAAAAAAATAAGACTAATTTAATCAATTTATTAAAAATATATATTTAATTATTTTTATAAAAACGTAAATTTATAAATTTTTTATGCAAATTGGACATAAATGAATTAACACGGCCAAATAACAATGCCTATATATTTTTCTTTTTTTGTGATCATTTAGATACAATAGCATATTATTTTCGGCTTGAGAGAAAATTAGCTCATGAAAATTTAGACCAAGAAAATCAATTTTGCAAGAAGAAGAATTCGACAATGAGTAAGCTGTTGAAGAAATAATGTTTGAAATCAGAAAATATGGTGGAGAGGATTTAATCCTTTTTGGTTTCATTTAGGCTCCATTTACTGCCAACACAAGTAAAAAAAAAGACATAATCTTTTTTTTTTTTGTGAGAGAGAAAAAATAATATTTGTGTATATTTCAGATGAGATATATATTTTACCCTCCATTCGTTTTAGAATGAAACGAATTTTGCTAGTTATTTTAATATGGCTAGTGAAAAAAATTATACTCTTGAATAAATAGAATGTATATCTTATACCCTATTTGGGATTGTAGCGATAGCATTAGTCTTTTTTTTTCTTTTTTTTTTCCAAGCTCTTCTTAGAACTATCTCAATGTGTGTTTATACTTGTTTATTTGTCACTAATGAACTTTTAGATTAAAATAACCTTGATTCAACTAAAATTTATATAAAATTATTTTTAAGCTCATTATTTGTTTGATAGGAATTTAATAATTATAAAACTGTAATTATTTTTTTATTTATTTTATTAAAAAATTTCAAGCTAATATGTAACAACGTAAAAATAGTTACCACAGTTTATGTATTTTTATTATTTTTTTTTTTTATAATTGCCTTGGTCCATAAAGTTAAGTATAGAGTTTTGAAAAAATAGAATTATAATTTAATTTGTGGCAAACCAAATAATGAAATGGATCTTTTACAGCTACAAATAATCTCACCCCTTCTTTTAATTTTTGATGAAACTAACATGCCAAAATAGTCGTTTGGCCTAAATTCTAAAAAAAAAAATTTATAAAATTAATTTTGAATTAAAAATTTAATTTTGATAAAAAAGTAATTTTTTTAAAGTAATTTTAAAAAGTTGTTTAGTAAAATTTTTTTACTAAGGTGATTTTGTAATTCTGTTAACATTAGTAATAATTAATACTAATTAATATTGCATGTCAATATTTATTTTAAAAAAATAAAAGTTAATTACTTGTGAAAGAAAGTACATACTAATATTTATTAATATAATTTAAATTATCAATAATTATTTTGTATAAAAAATATATATAATAATAAATATCCTAATAACAATTTATTTAAGTGCGCCAAAAAAAATCTATTACAGTATTCTTCTGTATTTAAATTTTACCTGTCCATATTAATATTCTCATTGGTCAAATTTAATAATATATACAAATTCATAATTAATTAAAAAAATATTTATTTTTAAAATTTATTTTTATTATTTTGGTATAATTTTAAAAGTACTAAATTTCACAAAAAAAAAAAAAAAAAAAAAAGGAAGAGCAATGAACTCAAAATTTATTAGAAGTTAACATAAGATTAGCAAGAAAAAAAAAAAAAAAAAAAAAAAAAAAAAAAAAAACTGTTAGTGGGCTCTCGGATTCGGCCAGATCCGGCAAGGCCGTATGCAGCCAGCGGGGATCCGGCATTCGACTGATCCACAGAAAGAGAGAGAGAGAGAGAGAGAAAAGGCAAGGAATGAGTTCGGGAGAGATAAGTTGGGGTTAGGAATGTTAATGAGAACGGATATTCAAATTTTTATTTAAATATGAATTCGAACCGAATAAATTTATCGATGTTAAACGGATATGGATTCAAATACAGATATAAAAAATGAAAGTTCGATGAATTTGAATTCGGATATGAATTTTGATTGTACCTGATCCGAATCCGAATCCGAATTGATTTTATATTATATAATATATGTATGTGTATATAAATATTTGATATTATATTTAAATTTACATTTTAAAATTTTAGATTTAATATTATATATTTCAAAATATTGTAAAGAAAAAAAAAAAATTTGTTTCGAATTTGAGTTTGGGTTCGGATTTTAGATTTTTGATCGGATTTGAATTTGGATATGAATTTTTTTTATCCATCAAATTCGGATTCGGATTCGGGTTTCGGTAATCGAGTTCGGGATCGGATTTTTAAAAATCCATCCCGAATCCAACCCGTTGACATCTCTAGTTGGGAGAGTACTCTTAGGGAAGATGAGTTAGAGAGGCAGAGAGAGAGAGAGAGAGAGAGAAGAGATAGTTGAATATATTAAAATTAATATTATCTTATAGAGGAGAATTATATTATTTGTTTAAAGATAATTTGAGTATTTTTGATAAAAATATAAAATAAAAAACATATTGAATTAGGTCATAAAAATTAATTTTTTGATTTTCAAAAATAAAATCAGATTTTTCAAAGGCTGTTGTCAATCCTAGTGAGCCCAAAATTACTTTTAAACAAATTTAGTAATACTAGGAATATTAGTTTTGCCATCCATTATCAAACCGCTTACAAAATTCGATAAATAGAAAATTTTAAATTCTTGAAAGTAAATTTTTTTTGAAATAAACTGAAGTCATTTTTTGTTTTTTGTAGAAAACTTCAAAATCTAGTTTATGACGGGATGCTGAATGTCTCCAACATTAAGTTAATTGATGACAAGATTAATATTTTTGCTCTCACCAAATATAATTTTTAACCCAATTAAAATGACATCAATTTAGATACTCCCTAAATTGGCTGCATAAATTAAAAGGAAAATGAAAATTTGTGTAATTTGTACTTGCTTGCACATCAATTAAGTGTATTTGAGATCCTTCAAAATGTTATATGGGGTTGATGTATTCGTAATTTTATGCGACATTTAAAAGAGCGTGTGTGTATATAAACCAACCAAATTTTTTTTATTTTTCAAATGTTTTCTTTCGTAAATATTTCTGACATTCTTTCTTGTGTGTTACTTATTGTTTGATATTAATTTGTAAATTTTAAATTATAATTTAATTCATATTATAATTCTCGTATATACTTAGACATATATTTTTCTCCCTCCATTAACACAATTTTAGTATAATACCTGTATTTATATTGTCATTTTTTAGGTTGAAAATTCAATCACTCTTTCAAAAAATAAAAATATTTAGTGAGTCAATAGCTTAAAATAATAATAATAATAATAATAATAATAACACGACGCTCGTGAACTGTGTAGTCAACGTTTACATCTAACTTCAGAGCTCGTACTCATCCAATCGACTCAAGGAAAGGGACGGTCCAGATTGATCTGCGAGTGGACGAACTCGAAGATCAGCCGTCCAAATCTCTTGGCTTCGAAGATTCCACATCATCACCGAAAATGCACCAACGGCCACAAATTCCAATCGATCCACGTGGAACCTATTTTCCAAGACACGTGTTGTGTCCCTATTGGTCCATCTCAGAAAGCCAAAAAAGTGAACATATCCCTTTGCGAAATCGTGTGGCCGAGCTTTGATGAGCCACAGTTCTTTATTAAAATTTTCCTCCCCATTTCATTTTCTTCATCCCCCTCCAAAAAAAAAAAAGAAAAAAAAAAAAAAAAAAGCTTAGTAGCTATGGAGGTCTCTTGTTTCTTTACTTCAAAACCCTTCAACAAAACCCCAGATTTGGTTCCCACTTTGAAGCCTAAGTTTCCCTTTTGGCACAAGAAGAAGCCCAATCGAGGGTTTTATTATTATGGATATGGTGGAGGAGCTTCTCATTCATTTACTTGTGAGTGCCCAAAAACTCTCTCTAAGGTTTTGAAAAAAAAAAGAAAATCTTGTCGAATTGTCAATGTTTTCAGATTATTTGGATCTTGAATTGTTAATTTCGATGCCTCGATCTTCTCCATGTCAAGAAAAATTTATATTGATCGCACTGACACGCCACTGGTTAGAGTTTGAATTCAAATAATTCATTGAATCTAAATTACGAACCCAATATTCTTAAATCTAATTATTATTACTACACTATTTAGTACTTTTGTATGTTCTTTATATTTTTTTCATATTATTCGATGATATAGGACTACTGATGTGTCATATGAATTAAGATTAAGAATATTAGGATTAGTAAATGATTAGGATAACTATACAAATCAAGAAGAAAGCCCCATCAAGCCCAAAGATGACATACTTCTTTTATTTATTTATGAATAACATATCGAATAGCAGATATATTCCAAGTTCAACTTTTCATATTTATTCTTTCAAAAATCCAACGTTATTCATATATATTCCTACCGGACATTTTTGAAAGGGCAAAACTGTCATTTCATATATAATCTGTTAAAAAATAAATAGTAAACTAACGATAATAAACCGGTGGGATATATATGAATAACGTTGGACTTTTGAAAGGATAAATATGAGAAGTTGAACTTTGTAGGGATTAATTGCATACGGCTCCCTATAAACCTATCGAATAGCAGATATATCCCTACAAAGTTCAACTTTTTATATTTATCCTCGAATAGCAGATATATCCCTACAAAGTTCAACTTTTTATATTTATCCTTTCAAAAATCTAACGTTATTCATATATATCCCTACCGCCTATCTCTTATAGAAAAATCTAGTTAACCATAGGTTAAATACTTAATATTGATTAATTAGTGAGATAAATTTACTTTTTTATCCTTTTAGATATTTCTGCATTATTTTTTGGAGGGATATTTTTGAAAGGGCAAAACTGTTATTTCACATATGATCTGTTAAAAAATAAACCGTGAACTAACGATAATAAACCGGTGGGATATATATGAATAACGTTAATAAACCGGTGGGATATATATGAATAACGTTAGACTTTTGAAAAGATAAATATGAAAAGTTGAACTTTGTAGAAATATATTTACTATTCGATAGGTTTACAGAGAGTCGTATGCAATTAATCCTTATTTTTTTATTTATTTTGTTTATATTTTGAATGATGGCATATCTGTTGAAGCTCTATATTATATTTTTGGCCCAGAGAAACCATATAGTTCACTTTAATATTCACCTTAGCATTTAACATAGAAAAAATAATATCTAAGTTTTCAACTAAAAACTTAAGCCCAATTTTCCGAGTGATTGTTATAATAAAAGCTAAATACTTTAGAAAAAATTTCGACCGTATAACTATACTAAACTATGCCACACCCAACATTTAAAATGCCTAAAAAGGAACTAAACTAGGCTCTCATCCTTAAGCCACAGTAAAGCCCAAACCCAATTTAGGCCCAAATGTATAGAAAGTACGGATACCTAAAATTTTATTCGAATCCGGATCCGAAAGTACGGATACCTAAAATTTTATTCGAATCCGGATCCGAATTCGAATCGAATGAATTTATCCGATATTAAACAAATATGAATTCGAATACGGATATAAAAAATAAAAATTCGACTGATTTGAATTTGGATATGAACTTTGACTGTATCCGATCCGAATTCGAACCTAATACGAACCTGAATTTAATTTTATGTTATATAAAAATGTGTCTATAAGTATTAGATATTATATGTAAATTTATATTTTAAAATTTTAGATTTAATTTAATATGTTATGAAATATTATTAAAGAGGAAAAGAAAAATAATTGTTTCGAATTTGAATTTTTAAATTTGAGTTCGAATTTGAATTTTAAATTTTTGATCGGATTCGAATTTAGATATAAATTTTTAAAATTCGTCGGATTCGATTTCGAATTTCAAGTTTGGTAGCCAGATTCGGGTTAAAAATTTTGAAAATTCAGCCGAATCCGATTTGTTGACACTCTTATTAGAATCTATCTAAAATGTAGCACACTTTTTCGCTTAATACCAAAACTAACTTTCGGACTAATGACTCTTTCCATGCACAATTTAAACAAATTACTTATTTTAATAAATTTATAATCATTAAAATTATAAAAATAAGTAATATACTCAAATTTTTATTATTAATTATTACTAAAAAAAAATATAGCTAGTTAAAATTCGTAGAAAAGATAAACCAAGTGAACAAACTACCTCATATACACATTACTTAAACCCGAACCCGACCCATTATGCCGACAAAGATTTGAACTTAGTTTTGGTGTGGGATGCGCCACGCCCGAGCAGTAGTGCAACGCAAGGGCGACGCTCGAGGGCCCCAATAGCAAGCTACTGTGGATGGACCCTCCCCAAAAATAAATTAATTTAATATCGAGGTAGGCACAAGGCCCACGTATCAGATATTAAACTGATAAGAACAGATACTACACTTGATCTTAGCCAAAAGGCCGAGAAAGGTATGAGCTTGATCATTCGCGATGCGACTCATTTTATAGGACATTCCATCTCTAGCATTCCGTTCCGTAGTCGATGTGGGACTAAAAAAAAAGAACTCAAACCCATATGTTTGAAGGGATAATATTTACTATCTATTTTAACATTTTAAACATATTTTATTTATTTTTGAAGTGTCAAGATAATCTTATTAATTTTTTTAAAAAAAATTCTTATATTTTATTTTTTTTTTCTAGAGTTTACTAATGAAATTGAATGTTATAAGAATATTTTGATAATTTTAGAATAAATTTTAAAAATTTTGAATAGAAATAAGGGGTAAATAAGAAAAAACTCCTTATTTAAGCAGTGAAAATTGATTGGGACTAGATATAGTTAAATGTCATCAGGTTAGAAAATATGAAAATTACCTATTAACTCGACTATATTTGTTTTGATTATATATATTAAGATTATGGTTTGATGTATAAATATCTTATTTAGCATATCGCTTGTTTTTTTTTTAAAAGGCTTAATTACACTCTTCTACACTGTATTTTATTATTATTTTTATTTACTATATTATGCTAATATTTTTTCCAAGACATTATCATCGTTTTATTATAATTTATCAATTTGCATGTATGTTGTATTTTTTATTTATTTCTATTTTTCTATCTTGTATTATTTCTTTTTCTCATAAATATTACCAAACTTTTTTTTCTCGCTAATCACTATATTAATGTTAATAAATTTATTATTTTACACAAAATATAATAAGTTTATTAAGAGATACAGGTTAAATAGTAGAAAATTGTAAAATAAATATCCATTATAGACTCGTTAAAAACTTTCATCAAATTATTCTTAATTATTTTTATATATTTTATTATTTTTTATGTTAAAATAAGCTGAATATATTCTCTACCATTTTTAATCTATATTTTTTAAAAGTTTTTATATAAAGTTATAGGTTTATTGGAAGTTTAAAAAAAAAATAGTTGAGTGGTGCATTTGAAAAATATATATATACAGGGGTAGAAAGTGAAAAAATTTGTAAAATACAGTATAATATAGTGTACTTAAGCCTTCTTAAAAAGATTTGTAGTATTTGATGGATGAGGGGTTAGCATTCAAATAATTTTTAAAAAATAAAATAAATTATCGTACAAATGAAATATATTATTTTATTAAATTATGAATATCAAGATTTTTTTTAAAGAGTAAAAAATAAACTTTTTCACTTTTTCATACAGGTCTTATGCCAACGTCGAAACAGGCCTAAAATGTATAGTATATTTATTGCAAAGTATTTTCCTATTAGAGCTTAATAAAATTTTTAGTTTTGGACATAGTATTTAATTTATACCCTAACTAACACACACTGTTATTTGATATTTTTTAAAAAAAGTTTTGAAAGAAATTTGCCAAATTTTTATTGAATTAGATGGATCCTCCAAGAAAATTTTCACAATAAGAAATGTATGCAGGGTTAGATAATAAAATTAAAATTTTTGAAACTCAAATATTTAAAATTATATTAGATTGTTTGATTTTTTTTTAAAATAAACTTAACTGAAAATGTGAAGCAACTAGGTTTCGAACTCGGGTTTCAATCACCAAGCTTTTTTGCCACTTGCACTGAGAATGGTTGATTCGCGGAGCTAATTTTGTTCTTCGTTTTTTGGAATTTGAAACTGTACTTATTTATTGTAATCTCTTTTCTAATGGCATCAAATAATAAGGGTGCAATCTTCGAGCGGAATTACCAGACGACAACAGCGAGCCAACTATCAAATCGGACTGGCGGTCTTTCCGAGCAAGGCTAGTCGCGAAAGAACAAGCATCCACAGTAGCGGGTTCAACCACACCGCTTCCTCCGGACGCAACAGATCAAAGTCCAACTCCGCGGATTCTCGGAGACAAATGGGCCCACCCTCTCCACGAGCACGAGAAGGGGTGCCTCCTCGTCGCCACCGAGAAGCTGGACGGAGTCCACATCTTCGAACGGACAGTCATCCTCGTCCTATCGAACGGCCCGATGGGCCCGACCGGCATCATAATCAACCGGCCCTCGTTGATGTCCATTAAGGAAACGCGGTCGACCGACCTGGACCTAACGGGGACCTTCTCGAGCCAGCCCTTGTTCTTCGGTGGGCCTTTAGAGGAGGGCCTTTTTTTGGTGGGCCCCCAAGAAAGGGAGGACAAGGTGGGGAGGAGTGGGGTGTTTGAGGAGGTGATGGAGGGGTTGTATTATGGGACTAAGGAGAGTGTGGGGTGTGCAGCTGAGATGGTCAAGAGGAATGTAGTTGGGGTGGGGGATTTTAAGTTCTTTGATGGGTACTGTGGGTGGCAAAAGGAGCAGCTTCGCGACGAGATTCGAGGCGGGCTTTGGACAGTGGCGGCGTGTAGCCTGAGTGTTATCGGGCTCTCGAACGTCGTCGCCGTCGGGAGCGGCGGGCTTTGGGAAGAGGTGTTGGGCCTTGTGGGAGAAACAAAGGTGTGGTGAATTATTTCATGATAATGTGGGATAATATGAGTCCCGTTAGAATACTATCGATAGCACCAAATAATTTGTGCTATCAAGTTTTCAGCCGTTGAATGAAAAAATATATGGTTTAAATTATAGTGGTTCTCTAAAATTTTTACTATTCAACCAACCACCTAGTAAATTCTAGAGGACCACTATAATTTTAACCGCATATTTTTTCATCCAACAGCTAAAAATTTAATAGCACAAATAATTTGATGCTATCGATAGTATTCTAGCCTAATTCGGAATAATATATATATATATATATATATTCGATTCATAGTCTAGTTAGGTATTCAACTATTTAGTAGTTGAAACATTTCAAATTGACATAATTTTGACTATTCTAATGCTTTTCCGAACAGTTTGATTCGAGTGATTGAAAAGTTGACAAACTGTGAGAAGCGTACGATGAATTATTAATGCTATCATCAAAGAGATGGAAAATTAAAGTAGAAACTGTTGAAAATGATAGAGAAAATAAATTGACTTAAATATATTACCTTATTGGAAACAGATCTTTTACATTTGGCCTCTATATATATATATATATATATATATATATATATATATATATATATATATATATATATATATTATTATTATTATTATTATTATTATTATTATTATTATTATTATTATTATAAAATTTAAGTTATCTAATCTATTTCTCAAAGGTAAATTGATACTAATCTCATTAGCTACTTGATGAAGAGGAACAAAGCTAATGCTCGAAATTCTCCAGCGAGGAGGTCTCATGTAAATTTTTCACCTTTTTCTCTAGATCAAAATTCTAGTTCGATTAAAATCCTAGCAATAAAAATTTTTATTTATCTTCCTTTTTCTAGTAATGGAGTAGTTAGGGTTGAATAGAAAAAAACGAGTGAAAAAATAAAATATTAAATAGATAAAAAATAAAAAGAAAGAAAAAAAGTTAGAGAAAAAATAGAAAAAAGGTTGCAATAATAATGGATTGGATTAATTTTTATAGAGGAAGAAGATAATTATTGAAAATGTTTTAGGAGAGCATTTTGATACTAAAAAATAGGGCTTTTTTTTTTTTGTTTTTTGTTTTTTTTATGATGACAAAATTAATATTTTATTTATTTATTATTTAAAAATAAATAATACGCTAACGATAACAAATTAAAAAGACGAACGTTGCTAAACATTTTAAAAAATAAATCTGATAGTTTAAATTTTATAACAATATAATTATTATTTAATATATTTAAAAAAAAACTGCATAAATTATTCCTAAGATATATATAACTGGTCTAAGATATATAGTTGGTAGGAATAGTCTCTTCCTACCCACAACGTGATCCAAAATCAATTAGTAGTGTAATGAAAAAGTGTTCATGTATATAGTTCAAGGACATCTTATAAAGAAGAAAAAAAAAAGCTAAGTTACAAACGGAGACAAGAACATATCCTTTTCAAATACCTCTCACACTCAGCCGCCTTTTTTTGACTAGAGAAAGACATTGATAAGATGTTGTTTAAAATTGGGATCTATTCTTATCCTATTCTGACCTTTTTTTTTTTTTTTGTTTTTTTTTTTTTTTTTCTTTTTTTTTTTTTGGAAGAGAGAGAAAAAAATAATATATTTTATGCTATTTATTTTATTTATTTTTAAAATAAATTTAGCTAAAAATATAAAATAATTAGATTTCGAATTCGAATCTTGAATATCAACCATCAAATTTTTTGGCATTTGAAACAAGCCGAATATAAATTGGAGGGACCGAAAGTACATAAAATATTTTCAAAAGATTATTATAAAGTAAATTATAATAAAAGTTTGATGTATAAAAGATAGGAAAGAAAATTTAAAAAGCTTATTTAGTGGCTCAAAAATTGAAATTGTGCTCTATGTTTTTTTAAGTTATAAAATTTGTTGATAGCTGAATCGAGATAGAATTTCTCGAATAGTTTTTTTTTTCTCGAAATTTTACGAGAAAAATCAGTATCCATTTTATTCCAAATATTAATTTTGATAGTCTTCATCCGCTATATTTTACTATTTTTCAACTATTTATTTCATTCAAAAGGTCTACTATCATTTCAATCACATATTTTTTAATTTAAGGGTTAAAAACTTAATAGTACCAATGACTTGATACTATTAATAGTATTTCAGCCTAACGCGCTATATATATATATATATATATATATATATATATATATATATATATATATATAT